>OZ025212.1:187656-525156 GCA_964019055.1 Anthopleura xanthogrammica | reverse complement strand
TCAGCGGTAGTGTCTATTTTGACAGGCGTGGAGTTTAAATAGTGGCGCACGCGCTCAAACTCCTCGACTAGCGTGCACTGCACCATTCAATAAAAATAAAATAAAGACTTCAATATATTCTCTCTAGAGCTTGTTTTCCTGGAGATTTTCTCATGGTTGAGACTTAAGATGAAAGCCAGTGAGTCTACGGCTAGTCATGAGACTAGGGAAGAAGAGGAGGAAACGGTTTTGAGGGATCAAACTGAGAGCAAGACAAAGCAGGAGGGTTCGCAAGAAGTAGACTGTGAAAACAATTGTTTGAGTGGCATTAAATGGCCGCCAGGGCAGCAAGCGAAGAACCAGCGCAAAAAACGAGGAATTATCAATGGATTTCGTAAGATTAAGACTGGAATTGTGACCCATGGTGGTAGGACTTCTAAGCTTCCAGCTCGTTTTATGGAAACTGATTCAGAGAACGAGTCTATAGGGAGTAAAAAACGAGTTTTACCGAGGAAGGATGAACACGAAACATCTGGTGAAAGAAGCAGTACGTGTTCTACGAGTAAACGAAAGATTTGCAAAAATGGTCGAACTGAGCCTCTTGAAAAGAATGCAGGCACAATAGGTAAACGAAAAAGGAAAAGTAAGTTATATTCTGAGGATGAAATAGAGGTTGATATGCTAGAAAATGGAGTTCTAAATGTTAATTCAAGTTGTCCTTCGACGAACACTGGTTTGGCTACATCAGAGACGCTGTCTCTTAGCTTGAAAAGAAACTTTTGTATTTCTCATTCAGAAACGGAGAGTTCTTCAGATGAGACTCTTCATCGTAAGAGAGGAAGACCTCCAAAAACTGCTGTGAAAATACCGAATATTGCGCGTGGAAAAGCGAGTGAAAGTTTCGTTAGTATTTCGCCACATGGCGACTGTGTTGTGAGTGCCACGAATGCATCTCTAACGTCACCTAATCTGAAACCAAAGAAGAAGAAAAGAAAATTGCTCAACGGACTTCGTTCTGCAAGCGTTTTGCAGGGTATAAGCAGTGATGATAGCAGTAGTGAGTGTTCTAGTCCAAAGAAACGAGGACGACCTCCAAAAACAAAACATTCATCTGTGTCTGCATCGGAGACGAAACTTCACGAGTTCGGTTCAAAGAATGGCGTAAGAAAACCCTGGGTGCGGCCAGTGTTGAAATCTTTACATAAACGTGCTTTATTTAGGTCCCATGAGGAGCATTTAGATAGTTTGCTTGATTCTCCGGAGAAAAACATGACTAAAGTCAAAGCAAAACTTGCGAAGATGAATGGTTTCTCTGTAAGCCGTGAATGCACTAACGGAGAATTGGTCAAACGTAAACGAGGACGACCTCCAAAAATAGACTCTGTGAGAAAGACCAAGCTAGCTAGAGACGTGTTTTCTTTCACTGATGAAGAAGATTTAGATGCTAGTAGCTTTAATGGACATCTAAAGAAACTCAAGAAGCTCAAAAAGCTCGAGAAAAACAAGCTGGGGAAAAGACCTCTGGCAGCTTCAAAGGTAAACAAAACAGGAAAACTCCTTGCTAATAAGCTCAAGAAGAAAGCTATTAAAAAAGCAAAACAAACTCTTGCTGCAAGTGATAAAGAGACCAATGTTGATAGTGAATCAATGGACAAGGACAGTGCTGAGTCACTGCAATGCAGACGTCGTCAGAGGAACAGGATTGACAGAGTATTAGGGATGAGATTAAACACTGCAGGTCAATATGAGTATTTGGTGCAGTGGAAAGATGGTACAAGCTGTTGGACATCATCTGACCAAGCTGCTGATTATGAATTGGACCTTAAATCCTTTCTCGGCCATGAATACCAAGAGTTTTGTAGTATAAACAGATTGGTATTTAAGGCATATTTCCATGACAACTTGGATAAATTACATGTGTCGGAGTCTGAATCAGAAGACTATCATACTTCTGATGATGAGAGTGGTCACATGGGGAATCATTATGATGATGACGATGATGATGAAATCTTTTCTGATGCTGATGACATATTCGATAATTGTATAGAAACTATCAAAGAAGAATCTAAACCCAAAAAGCGTGGAAGGAAAAAACAAGATAATGTTGATAAAGAGTTTCTTTGCAAAGAGGTGACGGTGCAGAAGCTACCAGACTGTGTTCATATTACTGTACGGCGTTCATCAGGAAAACAAATGCGGGTTAATCTCAGGATAATTGATTCATTAACTCTTGCTTTAGAGGAAGCTGCTGTTGATCCAGCTGAGACTGTTGTTATTAGTGGACTTGGGGATGATATGTTTTGTGGAGTAGACTTGGATACTATTGTAACTATACCATTGGAGGGAGAAGTAAAGAATTATAGAAAAGATGTAGATAAGATAAGGTATGTTGTATGACAATCATATTCTTTGTAGATTAGATCATCATGGATATGACTCATTCTACTGAAACCATGAGTCATAGAAATTCAATTATTAATTGTCAATTACATTGACAATGGGATTAAGACATGTTGTAACATGATAAGTTACTTTTGTTCACATATTATGTGCTCCTGGGGGTGAGCCTATGGATGAAGTGATTGTATTAGCAGACCCCTTAACCTATGCTTCCTTCTTCTACTCATTATGTTACTTTGCGGCCATATATTTTGCTAAAACTTTATTCTATTATGTGGTATTAGATACATTTAGCTATAACTGGATCTGTCATTGTTTTGTGTTTGTACAGGTATCTGATCCAAACAATCCAGTATTTTCCTAAACCTGTAATAGCCACTATCAACAAGCCAGCAGAAGGGCTTGGTGCACAGCTAGTAGCGCTCTGTGACATGGTCTGTGATAAGGTATGGCTTCACTTTGTATTGTTAAAAAATAAGTAGAGTGCAAACAATATATCCGTGAAATACAAATTACTAAATAGTACAAAATAGTGCTACTTAAACAATATAGAGTGGTTTTCATTAACCCGTGAAACAAAGTGTGCTTATTAAAGTGTAATAGCCAGATAAACACAATAGAAAACAAAAGAATTACAGTGAAGTAATGCGTAATACACTAAAGTGTATTTCACGGGTTTATGAGAATCACTCTAAAACACTAGAATTTGCTCAAAATTGTACTATTTAGTATAACTGTTTCATGGATATACTGTATCCACTCTATATACAGCCCTAGCTAGTTGTGAATATTAATAAATATCTTAGGTAGTTACTTCACTGGGAAGTCCCTTACTATAGGGTGCTTAAGGAAAATCAAACAAGCAAATTCAAAACAAGGTTGTCAAGGGGGTAGGGTGGATGCAAGCTATGGACCTCTTGCATTACTGGTAACACACTGACCTAATCCATATAAATTCCTGTAGACTTACTATTGTAAAACTTAATGTAGCCTTATTTTGCTTTCAACAGTCTGCACTTGGAGATCCAGTCAATCTTGCACTAGCAAAAGCAAATGGGACAATCCCTTACTGCTTTCCAAGACTAATGGGTCATTCTACCGTTAGTGAACATGTACTGATGGGAGAACCACTCTCATCGCCAGTAACAGACTGGAGAGACTCTTTATCAGAAATCTTCAAGACTACTAGATTTACATCTGAACTTTTAACATCCGTTGAAGCCATGACACAGTTGCCGCCATGTTTACAAGGTGCAACAGGTTTTGGTGAAAGAATCGGCAATTGTTCGTCTGAAGAAGAGGAGAGACTTACGAAGGAAGTGGACCGGGAAAAGAATAAAGTTCAAGATTCCTTGAAAGAGCTGATGGCATTTTGGGAAAATGTCACTGCAAAGGTTTCATAGCTGAACGTTGTTTTGTTTGTTAAATAGTTTACACATACATAATTTTAACAATAGTGTTGGTACTGATTTTCGGATTTTCATCATGATTTGTCAATATTGTTGTTGACATGTCAAAAATGTGTTTACATTTCATAACACAACTAATACACTTAGACTAAGGTCTGACGTCAAACTTCACATGACCATACACACTGAAAACAATGGTTATTAAGGTAGTTTTCTTTTGCTTATATGAAGTTCAACATTTAACCTTAGTCTAATATAATTTTGTAAAGGAATATAAAATAATTTTCTTCATTCATTACTGTCGGTATTCAAGTCCAAATGTTGTCATCTCATTCCATATTTTTCACGAGTGTTTTAATGTATCAGATTCTATTTCTAGCAGTTGTGACAGGAGTGTCATGGAAGTGAGGCTTGGAGGGTGTATTGCATTTTTAGTTACACTATACTATTCATTGAAAGTGCTATCATTGGGTGTTTTGAAACTTGCACCAACTTGGTTTCTCTGATTGTTGTAACAGCATAAAGTCTTGTTTGTGAACTAATAGTAATACCACTTCTTAATTATCTTGCGCTGCTATACATATAAGGTATTCATTGTCTAATTGACGTGAATGAAAGGATATCAGGTCTTGATGAGAGTTGTACAATATAAAACCAAGTAAGAGTGACCATTTGTTTTCTCTCTCCTCTATTTGGCAAGTTTTGATCATTGTTTGCTTGAAAACCAAAAATATCACAAATATATCTACATAAACTGTTATTTATTGATAAATTTTCTCCAATGGAGGATGAAAAATAAGGAATGTATCCATACACAATAGATTAAGAGCAATATATTTAAACAAGAGGAGATATTTTTGCAGGAATCTTTTGTATCTAGTTCAGATGATGCAGTGTAATCTTGTATATAATTAATTTGTAAACAAAATCTTGGAAAAAAATAAAAATAAAGAAGATAAAAATTATACATTACTATGAATGACTGAATTTTATTAGAATTAACTTCTGGGAGAATAACAGATATTATGAACACAAATGATATCAACGTTTTTGAGTGAGTGTAAAGAACGGTCCTATCAGAGTGCTGGGATACCAAGTAATGCTCTAGTCTTGGAATGGCGTATTTACAATAATAAAACCAGGTCTAAAGGATTGCCTGCTCTAACAAGTACTGTATGTTGTAACAGGGTTTAAAGTACCATAAAAAGTACTACAAGATGTAAAAACGTATATGTATAATTTTATGGCTATTAATTTCACTAATCAGTTAAGAGACCTTGTTAAGACTGTTCTACTGGTTGAGGATAAAATGTTAAAAAATCACTAAAGAATTCCCCTAGATTATCTCCACCACCAAATATTGCTACTTTCTCACTGTTTTCTTCCTCTTCTTTGTCTGTAATGGAGAAAGCAGCATGACCTGCTCTTGCGTAGAGGTTTTCTGGAGTCTGGATGGCAGTCCAAGTAAGAGAACCTAAAAGTACAGATTCAAAAGCATAAAAATGTGATTGTGGATACAATTTTTTTCCAGACCACCCCACCTCTTCTACGTAATGTGATATTGCTTACTATCAATCACATAACTTTTTTGGATTTGACTTGGGGGCAACTAGGGACGAAACCCTAGGGACTGTCAAGTCAAATCATGTCAAGATAACATCTCAAAGTATTTTATCAGACTATTCCTACAACACAAAACCAGAAAACAAGATACACAGACAACCTCAAACATTCCCCAAGCCTGTCAAAATGTAGATACTACAGGAAGTGAAATCTTTTGATAGTAAACAATTGACTTCATTCTACAACTGACTGACTAAAAAATGTCTGACAAGTTTTTACTCACCAACATCAAAAATAAAGGCATCTCCTAGTGTTTTAATACCATTGTATCCTCCATGAATAAGCATTCTCTTTCCTGGTAGTTTGATTGCAGCATGCCAGCTGCGATTAGAGGGAACAGTCCCCGTTGTGATGGGTTGGGTGTACTCCATGATAGCTGTTAAAACAAAAATACAACCAGCACGTAAGAATAATTTATGTCTGGAGTCGATTTAACATAAGTGATAGAACATTGCTGGTGATAACAAGATAACTAAGAATCACCACTGTTTTCATTGCTACACCCTGATTGAGACAACAGTTGTGACAGGGAAATTGGTCGATCATACACTGCTGTCAATCAAACAAATTGTTCGGTACCTTTACATACTCAGATTGACGACAGTATATTGCCTGATTCCCCTGTCATGACAGTTGACCCAAGCAGTGCATAGCAATGAAAATATTGATAAATATATTGCTGGCCATACTTTTTATTTAGATGGATTTAATTGGATTTATCTTCCATACCTGGATTTGTATGTCTGATTTTAATGAAAAGTTTATTTGATGGAAGCCAAAAGAACTAGTTGTCTGGTATATATTTGGGTCAAATAGATGAAAAATACTTACAGAGGTCAAGAAAGAAGAGATCATTGTAGCATGTTGGAGCATCCCAGCCACCAAATATCACAAGAGTATCATCAAACATACAAGCAGAATGTCTGGAAAACAAACAATTTTATTAGCACTGACAACTATGATGTTGTAAAGTATTAGCTTTAAAACGTCTAACTTCACATGAGCTTTATGCATCGAAAACAATGGATAATAAGGCAGTCTTCTTTGATGTCATTAGGTTCAGCTCATGTGAAGTGAAGTTGAATGTTTGTATTTGGCCTAACTGAGAGACCCAACAAGTCTGGGAATTGAACCTAGAACCAAAACAGTAGGAGGCAATACATTAGTAGCACACACACCAGTTTCTTGTATGTGTGGTTCTCAAATTAATATTGTTTTTGATAAAAAGACACTTTAAGCCAGGAGTATGAGTACTAACCCTGATCTTGGACAAGGTTTGGATGTTGACCCAACTATTGGTATATACCAGTTATTAGTTTCCAAGTTCAACACGAACATGTCATCACTACACCCATCAGGTTGAGGGTCAGGATTTGGGTAGACACCACCAAACACCCACAGCTCTCCGTGGAAAAGTGTGCAGCTGTGGTAGGCTCTTGTTGGAGCTTTACCTACAGTCTGTCAAAACAAGAGGGAAGCATTATGACTTTGAAAAACTCAAGAATAGTTCAGAAACCTTGGACATAACTCTAGTAGGTAAAAATAAAATATTGCCTTGTCTTGAAACTTAGTAGCTTCCTTCATAGTCTAACAGGTTTTTTTTTTTTGGGGGGGGGTTGTCTTCCCTCTTCCTTTACTGTGCCACAATAATCCTGTTTGGAGTTGAGTTTGCAGGCGAAGCTAGAAACTTAGAGGGTTTCACATAATGTTTTGTAGACAGGACCAAAACTTGGAGGAACCAGAGAAAAAGGAACACCCAAAAGACATAACTCGCAAGGTGCAAACTGGAGGAATTGAACCAGAGACCCTCAGGGGTGAGAGGCAGGTGCTTTAGCGCCTACCACCCCTCATTTCCTGAGCAACTCTCAACCCTAACTAAATCAAACAACCCTTTATCATATACTGACCTTCACCACTGACCACTCCCATTTCTCTGTGTCTAGTTTATGGACATCACTATACCATCTCTTGTTTTTGGATCCCCCATAAATATAAATTGCTTTGGACTCAGGATCATAAGAAACAGAATGACCCATCCTTCTGTCGGCACCTGTGCCATTGGAGGTAAATGGTTGATTCCATTCTACTTCCCCTATGATAAAGGAAATTATGATTAATATATGATAATATATGAGGATGCAAGAGAAGAAAAGACTTAGCAGGGAAAAAAATAAAACTTAAGATTTCCCCAACTAGAAAAGATAATAATTAATAATTAATAATTTATACAATATCCCAGATTTGATGGAAAGAGCTTGCCTGAATATGCATGATTACACAGAAATTCTTCATTTCTTTCCCAGTTTTTCACTCATCATTTTCTATCATTTTATTAATTTTGTTCTATGCTGGAATACTTTTGTTACCTGTTTCATTAGTACTGATGACCCAGAGTGCATCTTTTACCATTTGGTGTTTAGCACCTTGTCCTCCAATTAGAACCGTCTTGTTATCACTGATGTTGCACATAGCATGACCCCAGCGACCAGAAGGACCTGTAGCATATAACATAACTATGCATACAAACATTTCAAGAACTATTTTTGTTTGGAAAGTGTGTAAAACTGAGATCCCAGAGGGGTGTCAAATGTCAAAGCAAAGCCACATACAGGGATTGACAACATTCATTGATTCAGTTTAACCAATGGTGAGCTTCTGTTCATCCAATCAAATTATTGCTATTAGATACGGCAAAGTACATTTGTTGCAGTACATTGTGCCCATGTCGAAGGTAGGAACTGATTAAAACATAGTCCAGACCCCCCTTCCCCAACCCTAGCCTCCCCCTGGATCCACCACTGACTTACCTCCTTCTTTGAAGACACATGGAGAATATGGTGTACGAGGTGTTGATGGAGGTGAAGACACCTTAGGGCTGGCCAACACCCTGCTGCTTGGGCTGTTCTTTGTCATGGATGGACTAGAAAACTCTGGCTGGTGGAGTGATTTTCTTCTCTTACCAGCAGGTCTAGGAATGTGGAAACCAGAATTGAATAAGATTTAGCTTTCTAAAGCTGCATAATAAAATTCAGAATATGTAGGGGGGATGAGGGTTTAGGTGCATAATTGTTTCCAGGTGGATTGTCAATACTTTAAAGTAGTGTACTGTTAATAATTAAGTGTACATACAGTGTTTCTGATGGACATCTTGGAGTTCTTTTCCTCCTGTGTTCACTAAATGATGGTGGTGCCGGTGGTGTCCCTGTAACATCTGTAGGACTGTTTTCAAATTCTTGACTGTCAACACCCCAGAAGTCATCAAGCTTGGTGCTTTTGCTTTTTGGTGTTTGGTATTTGGATGGGTTGTTTTTAGTACTTTTAGTGGCTGATGTCTTGGGACTTTCAAAGGTATCTTTCTTGTTTATTTGTACTGGTGAAAATGGAGTTTTCTTGGATTTTTTGTTCTCTTTTTGGTCATTATTTGACTTTTGTTCAACACTTAAAACTAGTTTGGCCATCCTATCCTGTAAGAATACACGCACAAGTATAAGATTAGATAGGAAGCATTCTGTATTTGTATTATCTCTTACCATCCTCCATGATTCATTTATTCTTATTATTTACCTCTTCAAACAGCTTAACACTTCTGTCGATAAAAGTCTTTCCCCAGTCACTTTGCCAACATAGTGCTCTGGTATCTTTATTCAATGTTCCAATCCTCTTTGGCTGAGATTGTGTATCTAGTGATACTTCAACTGAGATACTACTTGAACCAATATTACTCTCCCACTCCCCCAAGGCAAAAATAACTACCTGCCTGGGGAGGGGTAGGGGAAAATGACAGAAGAAGTTTCTCTTGTCTCCTTTGCTGCAAGTAAACAAGGAGGAAATCCTTAATGGTGGTTTTGCAAATTAAATGATATCCAATATTCCACTCAGGAAATGTTAGACTCTCCCCCAAACCCCTCTAGCTGATCTGAGAAAAAAATGTTAGCCAATAACTGAATCAAGAAAATGTACACTGAGGTGTCATCCTTAGCTGGTAACCCAGCGGCTCGGGAAACTGTTATTTCTTTATTTTATTTTCCTAGGTTATGGAAAATAGAATTGAAATTTGAAATCAAGAAGTACAAAAATTAAACAAAGTGGCCCAATTTCTTTCAAGCTCAAATGTACACTGTTTATTCAGATTTATTTCAGGGATAGAGTGTAAACATTGAACAGATTATCAACACCTCATCTCGCATTAGAAGAATCAGACACTGGTGAGCTGACAGGCGAACTATCGCATATATCTTTAAAAAACCTGACATTTTTAAGCCGATTAACTACGGGAATGACATATCATCACACCAAACAGTGATAAATAATGAACAAAGGCTCAAATATCAAAAAGCGCGCGTTTTTTCGAACCATCTTTCTTTCTTACCTCAGTAATTTTCTTGGAGCTTCTCGCAAGTTAAGAACTGCATAGATCTGTAGATCATTGTCGTCGTTAGTCATATCGCTTTCTCGGGAGTTCATGTCGAATATTTTACACGAGATCATTCAGATCAAGAAACCAAAGCAGAATCCTTACGAGAACTAAATATTATTCATGATTTGAAAAAGCGCGCCCTATTTAGAATAGAGGAGTGCATTGTGGGGCTTTCATACGGGGCCTTCTGGAATAATTTTATTTGGGGGCCGGAGAGGGTAGTTTCCATTTTGTCGTCCCAAAAATTCAACTTTTGCCGACCACGATATCTTAACTTTGATAAAAATATTCTTTATTAGCCTATAATACCTTTATATTATTTGCCTTTGACTTAAAAACGACAAAATTGGAACTTTAAATGGAGATTAATTTGTTTACTCCTTACCCTACCCCTGACAAAAATGAATTGGCCAACCTCACATACATGTGATGTTATAGGCTTCCGTCCAATATCCCAAGCATCCTCCTATTTGTTAGATGTTCTAGAAGAGGTGTTTTGAAAGTCGTATAAAAATCAATTCCTTACGCTTTCTCAGGCGATTTCTTCCCTTTTACAGCATGCCGGTTAAAGTAGTGGTCACCTACTGGTAAGTCATGATAATGAAAATAATGTCTAGAACCAAAATATTCAAGGTTCTGTAACGACTTGACTTGCATGGCTACACTTGAGAAATGTGCTTATACTTTGTATTCTGTTTTGTTTTTTGTTTTTCAGAGGTGGATGAGGGTACAGGCCCAAGGTAATGGCGTTATCTATAAAAACACTTTGATTTGGAGAGACAGTTGTAGATATTTTTAGTGATTTCAGCAACAGAAATGTCGTAACAATAAGAAAGCATGTTCAAACGAATCCTTCTGAAGACTTGTTCTATGAATATAATAACTTAATTATAGAGATCAAAAGCTGTAGAAAAGCCGTGTTAATTAAGTGGAAGTGAAATAGCATAATTATTACAAGTTTTACTAATCTTCCTCGTGCTGTGGTATTAACAAAGCCAGTGTTTGGTGGTACTGGCTCTGTTTCTTGGCAAGTACACATGTCACTGTTAAACTTGATTCTATTAAAACAAGTAAAAAGCTCTTATTTTAAGGTCCCCAGATAAGAGATCTAAGATTCTTAGAGTATAATCTCTTATCTGGGGACCTCAAAATAAGAACTTTTTACTTGTTTTAAGAGAATCAAGTTTAACAGTGATGTTTAGTGAGTAAATTATGCATATGAATGATTGGCTGAAGTTTTTATGTGAAGCTGCCATATATAATAACATCACTTCACAGCTTTTGCTATGCTAAGTTTTTACAAATTAAGCATAAATATGCTATAAGAATATTCATTTTGGTTACAGGCCAGTCTCTAAGTTAGCTATAAATATAGGGAGAGGAAAGGACAAAAAACTTCTGCTTGCAGGACAATAAAGCATTCAAATTTAGTATTATTGAAATTACACATAAATATGAGCACCTGTGAATAATGTTTCTCATTTATTTTCTTCTTGGTGTTTTTTTCTTATTCAGTACCAAAACTTGCGTGATGAACTTGTCAGCGAGTTTAGTAGTGAGGTTGATGTGGTAAGATAACAGCAATGATACAGTTATAAATTCTTTTGAATCTTTTTATTATTAATAGAAATAAACCATTCTGATAACCTTACTGAATTACATCATTTAAAACAGCAATTTTTTGTTTGTATGATAGAAAGGAGTTGCAACCCCAGAAATAACAGGTTACCTGGAGGTGGAAGTCAATGGAAAACTTGTTCATTCAAAGAAGGTGAGAGACGAGTTGAATGTGCAAGGTACAGTGTTCTATTGCATCAGTTTGTTATCTGAAAGCCATGAAGTTGAACCCTTGCTGGTCCACTTTGATGGAATTGAATGTTTAAGCACAATATCAATGTTTATCTGATTAATAATGGTTTACATTCATGTCAAGATGATTACAGCACTTCCCAATCACACGGACAAAATCACACAATTTGCTGTTGCGACAAACCTGGTTTTGGTGGACATCAATCAAAGCATTTTCCACAACATTCCTTGAGGCACGTGCCTTGATAACTTCTTGTTTTCCGAAAATGGCATGGAACCACACTTGAATAGATATCCACCAAAACCTTATTTTGTCATAATGGCAATTTGCGCATGTGTTTGAGAAGTACTGTAAGGTATAGACCCCTTGCAGCATGTCGGAATGCAACTCAATTTGGAGGACACAACAATACTAAGGTTCCAATTCTCAGGAGATTAAAATTCTTTTGTTTTGCCCTCCAAATTGAGCTGCTCTGACCTCACGTGCAAGGGGTCTATTTCCTCCACCATGGGTGGGTTACCACTGGTAAATCATGCAAATTACAATGACATGTATATCACGCAGTTAATTATATGTAAATGTATTTATTTTGTTCCTTTGCAGAATGGAGATGGATACATTGATTCCAAAAGAAAGATAGATAAAATCGTCAAGGCTGTCAAAGAAGCTCTTGATGGTTAAACATTGCACACAAAAGAGATGAAGGATGTCAGTTCAGGTGTGTGTTTTACTTCAAAGTGTCTATTGGGCTCCCTGTGTTAGCAGTCTACCAGACCCTGTTTGCCTTGTGTTTATGTATTTTTAGGGAGAAGGTGACAGTTTGTCTAATTCATATACATATCAATGACAGTATATTCTCAATAGCCACTGTTAAACAAAGCAATGATTCTCAAGGGAATAACACATGGTCTGAAATGGGAAAACAATTCCCCCTGCTAAAAAGATCTAGTTGTTTTAATACTTCAAATATACACATAATTTCCCTTCTCACTTTTGGCAAATATTGGTCAAATATTGATACTAATGTGCTGATATTCTTGTTCTCTACAGCTTTGCATATTTTAATCCAGATGACATGATGTTATGATGGAATGGGTGTAAACACAAGAAGTCTTGTGCAGCCACATTCTGGATGCTTCTTCTGTGTCTTCTGGAATATAGTATTCAAACTGGCAGATACCCTGTTCTCTTTTATCATACATATTATTGTTTTTGAATGTTTTGATTTTAATATTTTTGTTGATTTTAGAATTGATTTTTTTTGCTTCTCTGATTAATTGCTAAAAACTAAGTAACAATGATAAGTTCTGCACAGTCTTCACTTTATTTCACACCATTAATTTGATGTGAGATCATGACTAGTTAAATCTTAAGAGAACTTTTTAATGGCATGATAATCATATATTAACAATGACATTGTTAAAAAAAAGTCTCACTTCAATGATACATGGTATTAAGCTATTAAGCTTATTTTGTTTATTGGAGTCTGATTGTTGTATTTATTGGTTTGAATCAATAAACAGCTTTCAAAAATAATTTGTGTGGTATTCAATTATTAAAGAAAATAAAAATTGGTTTGCGGCATGTTTATAGATACACATATACTGGTGCATCTTGATCCTCTGATAACATGATTACCAGTATATATATCACAGGAGCCATGGAGAGGGAGGGCTGGGTGGGTTGGTGGGGGAATAGTCCTACCACTTTTTGTGTCTTCCAGAAAACAATATTTAAAATTGGTGATTTAAGAACTGACATCATCACAACCTTATTTACTTTGGCTTGCCATGACTTATAGGGCATTCTACAGTTCCTGAAACCCTATTAAGATGTTGTTTGTAATTCATTGAATTTTGATTCACAAGCAAACTGACAGGATGTCTTATAAACAACTACTTAAGTTGTCAGGCACTGTTCTATCTCTGACTGTTTAGCTGACAGTGACAGCTGCATGACCTAGTTGGAAAAGTTTTAGCTTTAAGGTAAGAAAATGGGACCCTCTGAGCTCTTCTAAGTTCCACCATTAAATCTTGCTTTAAAAAAAAACAAACTTGGAACACTTTCAGTTGTGATGGTGTAATGTCCTCAGTGGTAATGATTTTCCAATAATTTTTGACCCCTTCTTCCATCACGTGTTTCCATCAACTTTTATCTTGCGTATGATGTGTGTTAGGTAATTGATACAGGGGTTGTTGGATCACATCCTAAGAATCTTGCAAGCATTTTCAACTATCCTGATAACTTCTGTGTTGGTCTGTCCACATGGATATGATGCTATCATTACACTGTATGGTAGATTACATACTATAACACCTTGCTTATTATGCTCTGAAGTGCAATAAATGCTGAAAATGAATAAGAACATCAACATCAGATAACATCTTTACAGACTTTCCAGTTAACTTTATAGCTAAATACCTGCAAAACGTCTTGTGATAAATTGTGAAGTGATCATCTTTAAGATCAAATCCTTTGGAGCATAATGTAGTTTCTGGGCAAGTCAACAATTACAAATAGACATTAGAACCAAAGGGATACCAATCATGGAAATATTGTGTATGAGGATACCATTGAATTACCTCCCTCCCAATCCCACAGTCAAAGGTTGCTAAAAAATGAGAATTCATCACTTTCCATACATTGGTTCACTGGTCACAGACAAAGCATTCAGTCAAGGCTGCAAGGTTCAAATGCTTTGTCTGTGACCAGTGAACCAATGTATGGAAAATGGTGAATTGTTAAAAGTTTAAAACAATATTTACTTGTACGTTACCTTGCTCACTAGTTGAAGCATTAAATATTTTAACAAACTGTTCTGTGTATTTCTGCAACATAAAGCAAGAGTTCTGTAAGCACGTATAAGTCATGTCCATGCAAACAGCTGTTATTCCAGTTCAAGTCACTTTTAATAGTCAGAAACGTACCCTTTCTATAGTGGAAAGCTTTCCTTGCGAGTAAACTGCTTCTCCTCTCTTTGTAATAAGCAGGACGCCGTCAACTACACCAAACTGCAGCAAATTTTCTAAAAATCCAGCAAAATAATCTCATATCATATTCACACAAAAATACGAAAAAATTGCTTCTAAATATATACCATTGATAAACTTTTCCCAGTTATCGACATTCTGCATCATCAAATTTATCCGCTCACGGTGGATTTTTGCAAAATATTCAAAGGAAAGTTTATAAATTTCACTCAGCCTGAATGAAAATGTTGAGGAACGAAGAAAACAAAATATTGACAGGCGTTCCTCTACGATGTCCAGTCTACTCACGGGTAGCCCAGGACAGGGCATCCAAACACAAAAATGACACTAAATTTACGCACAAGCAAAGCTAAGAATCGCTGAAAATGGAAAGAAAGAAAGAAAGAGTAATAGAGAAAAAGAGAAATAGGACTTAGAAAACGCCAGCTATTAATTATTGCTGTAGTTTGTTGTAGAGGGTGGAATGGCTGGAGGGTGGGGCCAAGGGGCTCAAGGGGGTCAGGCATGTACATCCTTTTTTCACCCATTCCTATTTCGCATCTTCACTTCCCAAGATTTAAAAGCAAAACAAAAAGCCTAAATATTTGAAATAATTAGTGACACCCTTTGTATAAACTGTACATGTAGTATTTTATTTAAATTATATATACTATATGTTTATTATATATGTACAAATAAAAACTTTTTCTGAGACCAATTATCGATAGACCACATTCGATATCTTAAAAATCAGACTTGATTGCGAGGCTTTAGTTGTATGATACTTCATGTATGATACTAACCTACCTTTCGGCAAATTATAATAAGAACATTTTGGTTAAACTACTGATCCTTTTGAGGTTTAATACAATATTGAACATTTTATTCCCGAGAGCCTTTTCATCATGTTAGGATTTTAATATCTCAAATGTGGCCTATTAACAAGATAATTCATGAGTGACAAATTAGGATATAAATAATGTTGCTACCAGCTATAGCATGCAACGCTATATGCAATATGCAACTTTCTGCCTGGGCACATACAACTTATGTAACTAAAGCCCTCCGAACCACATAAAACGTCTGCAACGGAGGCTAATGAAGTCCTTGAAAAGCTGATAATCAGATCTATGAAAAACCTGGGAATGAGGTGAATGTGTCATAAAAACACTATCACCTGTAGAAGACAAATATGGGAAATTATTTTCTGTTTTTTTTTTCAAATTCACCAATGACAGACTTTAGTTAATAAATCCAGACTCTGAAATGACTATTTTTGATAATTACCTGTACAAATAAATATGCTGTTAAATTTATATTAATATTATTATATTTGTTATTTATAATTACATAATATCATCTAGCATAATTGGGTTTAGTTTTCAGTACTGAATATAAGCTTGACAAATCCATCCACACCCTCCAGGGGTAAGGCACAAAATGGACAAATAGCTTGAAATGCATCACAACCATGGGGAATTGGAATCTGTGACCAAAACCTGAAATAATGAGCATGATATGATTACCATTTTAATACTTCTATATCTGGAGACTAACTGACGTAGTGCAAGCCTTAGCTCAAAGTGCCTCTTTATCAATGAACCCAAAGCATTGCAACTACTATATTGATGTCGAAGAGCTGCCACCCCTTCACACCAGTAATGGGTGTGGCAAAAATACATCCAAAAATACCCATGTTTTCTCAGACAGTGTTTGGGCAATGGAACTTTCAAGTGGTGGGGAGGGTCTGATTGATATTTCTTCTTTATGAAATGTTTTTGGGGAGGGGAGGGGAGGGGAGAGGGAGGGAAGGGGTATAGGGAATTTTATACATAGGTGTTCCAAAATACCTCACAGTCGCCTCAGAGCAAACATGTCCACAGGGAACAAAAGCATGAGTTGGTACAACCTCTCCTTCATAGAACGCTCTTTCATTTCCAATTTGTAATGGCACATAATTGCTTGCCTGCAATCAACAAAAGTTATAATCATGACTTGTCAAATACAGTCATATAACCAACCAAACTCCAATGGTGACTCTGTTCTACCTGTAAGCATATTGGACAGGTCCTGAATTTTTCGTCAGTGCTGTCATCTTGTCGGCCACTCCATTCGTGAAAACCATGTACGTGTCCACATTTGATGTAAACATGAGGTTGCCGACCTAACGATTGGGTAGACTATGAGAAAATGAGAGAAAAATTTATATAACTCAACTGCAAAGGAATTCTGGATTCTTCTAAAAGGTCATCTCCATAACTGTCATCATCACCAATAATGTTTATGTTGTAAAGCAAGCATACCTGGTGGGATGATGTAGGAAAAACTAGTGTCGTCAAACCAACTGGGCATTGGGGCCGGGTAGCATTCAGGTGGTGTCGCATAGTATCGATCATTTCTTCAGTCTAAGAAAAAATGGCAACAATTAAGAAAAATATTTTTTTCAAAAATGAAAAGGATGAATGGGAATGGTTGTGATTCTTACGGGTATTTCTTTCATTCCTTCAGATGTTCTCCACATTAGAACAGCTCCACATAAATCAATGAGGGATCCATCCATTAGAATATTGGATTCCTTCGGCATCTAAGGAAAGGAATTAATTCAAACTTATTTAGCCATTGCTTAAACAAGAAGACATTACATGTGTTTCATCTTGGACTTACTGGTTTGCCTCTTACTGCCGCGGACCGAGTTTCCCTTAAGCTGTAAACATTCCCACACACAGATATCTCGCGCCATATTCCAGCCAGACAGTTTGGTCCACCATGGGGGTTCATGTGTAGGATGCCGTTTGTTGTTAGTCCGTCCATCATTCGATCTTCATTCTGCCATTTTGCAGCTTTTTCCTAGGATAAGGATTGACAGGTATGAATATGAGAAACAGTGGGTTTTCTCTCCTCTTATCTTTCTCCCCTTTTCCTACCCTAGGCCTCTAGAGCTGGCGTAAGTTACCCTATAAGCAGGTTATTTTCTTCCCCTTTGTTCAGGCCAAAAAAAGTGCAGAAAAAAGACCTCTGCAAGCAGGCTTCAAAGGATGTACCTTACAGGATTTATCAAGGTAGCCATGCAAAAAACTTCTCAACTTACCCCCAGAAAGAAACTATTAGTTTTATCAAACCCAGCAGCAAAGACGCGAGATGTATGTGGTGGATTGCGGTCCACAGTGATACGGCAAGCATATCTTGATATTGTGCTTTTCTGTATATCAGGTAGAGTGTCAGGCTGCTTTGGACCAGGGATGGTGTCTAGGACTACAAAATCTATTTTACTGTCTGATGATCTACCAATCTGATGATAGAAAGATAGCAAGAAAAATTAGGAGACGTAAAAAGGGAACTGTCTTGGCTATTATATAATTTCTTGTGTTTTTTTTTTTATTGTAGTGAAGAATGATCAATGCAAGACTTTGCTGCTATTTTCATAAGCATTCTAACTCTATAGTTGCTTTAGTTGCTCGTTGGAATTTGGTTTTTCACAGCTGCCAGTCAAGGATATAAGAGGTATAGACTGATTAGCTTTGATTGACAGCAGCGGAAAACCAAATTTCAGCATGCAGCTTGCAGCTACCATGTCACGTTCGCATGTTTATGAAAACAGCAGTTTTTGAAATAGATCACAAACATATGTACATTAGAAGTGTGAGCTGCATGCGTCTTTTGTTTACTGATGCTTTACCGAGTTGCCAAGACTAAGATTCCCTGACAATGTGAGATTAGTTGTGCAAGACTGTGAAATTCAATTGAATTTATGCAATAGTTTTGTCTGGGTTTTGCGACTGACAATTCATGAACCCATTTTTTTTGCTGCTGTCAATGAAAACTATGTGATCCTGAGGTTCTTAAATCTATGTTAGTATAAACACGTCATCTAAAATATTGAGTTCATTTACCTGAAACATATCAGAATTTTCATCTTTACAGTACTCGACGACAACAGATCTTCCTCTATCAAGAGTATATGAAACACTGTGGGATTTGTTGGATTGCATCGCCTGTGAAGAATATGATATGCAATGTACTATTATGAATCAAATATGGCAAAACCAATCCAGCCGACTGGTATATTAGTACTTACTAATAAGTCTTATAACAATTATAACTATCAAGATTCATAGTGATTCAGGAGTAAAGCCAAAGACACCGACGTGCGCATTGACGTTTATATGGCATTGTATGCAGAGTACCGACTAGTCAATGACATGCTTAGCCACCTAGCTTACAATCAATGCACACTAAAGCTTAAACATTCAAGATCATCCACCATGACAGAACTGATCACTTGCTCTGAAACAAAATTTCTTAAACAAAGTCTTCTAGTTCCACACTAATGTCGTTCCTCGTGGAGAACTCATTATCCAAGATGACTTCAGAAGTAGAAGGAACTGGTCACAGGTATTCCTTAGACATATTATAAAGCATGTATTCAGTTAAAAAGCAAACGTACTTGTTGGCCGGCAGCTGAACTGGCCAGATGTTGCTTGTAAGGTCTCACTCCAGTAAAGTTTTTCTTTTTCATTAAGGTATAACTACTTTTCTGTCGCACATGGTGACCATTAGGATCCTTGCCGTTATAACTGTGTACGGAATTGACATTTAGCTCAATTAGGGAGTACAAGATAAATAAACTAACATACAGGAAAAGCATTAACAGCAACCATTATAGGTGTGCCCTTTGTGGCACGGAACAGACACAGACACAATCATGCCAAAGTACGAATCCATGCACTCATTAACCAACATGTACATACTGTCAGAAATTGTTACATGTGTTTATAGCTAATATTAATGCTTCTGTGTGTTTACTTAGTCCTTTTCAAGTTATTTACAGGTAATAATTGATACATGGGTAACCAATTAATCTGTAATACGTATCCAATATAACACTTACCCGAGCACAACCAGCATGCCGTAAACTGTTTTAACTTTCTCTGCTGCTTCCGATCGTATTGCCAATGACTCTGGTAATGACTTTGGTACTTTCACGTCCGTATCTTGACGTAGTTTCTTGTGTTCGGGAGCACATGATGTTGGGGATTTAGAAGTGCTAGCCTCTGTCCTGTTTCATGAACAATAAAAGATATGTCATTGTAATATGGATTTTACCCTCATTAAGAAAAAGCATCCCTTAAATAATTCAAATACAGTGACGGGTTTTTTGTTTATTTTTCCCAAACAACAAAGAAAAAGTTTTATGGGTTTCCTGTGGTGAGTACTATTGTTTTTAACGTAGCATACAAAATATTCGTCTTAAATAATCTAAAGGAATAAAAATACTATAGTGACGATATCACTACCCTGGAATAAATACACCATTTTCCAAACATCATAACATCAAACAAATAGACTGCTTCATGGTTCAAATATTGAAACTTGTCTTGGCATGTCTGCCATGCTTCAGTAACTTTTTTCAACACGTCCATGAGGCATACAATTGAACGATTTTTATCGATACTATATCTCATGTTAAATTAATGCCTTATTATATTCCCTATTGTTGTGGTATGTAATCAGATAGACTTTAAATTTACTTATGGTGAGATAAACTTCACAAATGTGATATACCATATTGTATCATTAAAAATAGCTACATGTGATGATCAATGCCTTGAAAATATAATTATAATTCATTACTTTAATCAAGAAATATTTTTATAATAAATAAGAATCTCTAAAACCTGGGGGAATGTGGTAACTTCACATTTAATATTGATAACTCAAGTTCTTCCGATATTTTTCAAAACAAAATTTGCATAAAATACTTTCATCAAAAACACTTAGTGTCAAGAATAATACAATTTGTATTGTATTATTCTTCTTAACCAAAAATACATTTTTTTCTTTCTTTTTCGCTTGGCCATTCTTTTGTAGCAAAGTTTAAAACATGACGTCAAAGATTTAATTCAAAAACATTGATATCAAGTTTACTGAAGATATTTATGAGAATCAAAATGACAAGACCTGCGCTGAAACAGAACAATGTCATTAACATGATATTTGTGGTTGAATTCTTAACTAACCGATAATCGGCAGGAATTTATTAAATGAAGGGTACCTATAGCTAGGCAGTTTATCCCCTGCGAAATGTGGCCATTAATCCTGAACTAGATTTGAGTATTTCTCTGCATTTATACAAATAACCTAAGAAAACTGTTTATTTATGTACTATGTCTAAAGAAGTGGCTTATATATATATTTACATGATAGATATATATCTATGGGTTTGCGGATGTATGAAAAAAATTATTTCATTCGAGCATCTGATTTGAGCCTTTTAGGGTAAACCAATTGTGGGATTGAGGGAATTAATATTTTATCAGACAATCTTAATGGTTAGTATTTAGCAATCTATATATTCATTATTATGTGTCACGCAACACAACAAAGGTCCAACCATGCTTTAATTTTTGTAAAAGTAGTTATGTAATTGAATTAAATGCAATACATAAATTTAAAACAGAAAATATATCATGCGTTTATAACTAAAACCATTAAAAATTCTAAAATGAGAAGTTGAAATATTGAAAAAGAGAGAGTATTTTCGCCATCTGAATTAAACCCCATGCTACTAGGGCATGGTTGAACTTGTAAAGGAAAATACTCACTCACGCTTGAAAATTAATGTTTAAAGCTAAATTCAAACTCTATAAAAATAAGAACGAAGTAACAGAGTCCAAACTAAATGATAATGTCGTTTTTTACACAACAGAGTGCATTATCTGGTTGTAGTATTGAGTAAAAGACGACATTTGTGGTGAGTTCAATCACTAAACGACGCTTTTCCTCTGTTGATATTTCACTTTTGTCTGCGAACATTAACAATAAAGAGAATATTTCCCAACCTCTACTCACCCTGGCATTGTGTTTAGTTTGATTTTAAAGACTTTTTACGTTTAGAGTGTAGAAATATTTTTCAGATGTAGTTATGGATTCCTAGTAATGGCAGACATGTTTATCACCAGCAGCGCAGTGTGTACTAAAGGGCAAGTTTGAACAAGTACAAGTTAAGATATTCACTATGATACTTAGGGAGGGAGGGATGGCGGCATTTCTTTTACTTCCTAAAAATATCCTTCTCAGAATAAATAGAAATGATTTAAAGTCAACGTCATAGTATCTTTTAAGGATTTTTTTTGTACAGAATTCATTTAATGGTTATGAAGTTGGTGAAAGATAATAACATTTGCATGTGCTAATAAGCTATTCTACCCCTCCCTAGAGAGGAATTTTAAAAGCATCAAAGCGGATCAGGTTTTCAAAGATAAGCAAATATTGACCGAGAATGGAAGCCATAAATAAATAAAGCTAAAACATTTCTTTGTTCTATTCCATGTGGAAAGATTAATTAATGAGAAATGCCTGTAAATTATTCTAGCTATCATTCTTTCCAAGATGACTTTATACCCTTCTATCTCTAGCTTCCTTTAACAAGTTCTGTAGGGGGTATAATTTTCTTTGCCATCTCTTTTTTTTCCTGCTTACATCCTTCTCCTTCCCTTTCATTTTTCTTCTTAGGTACATTCCCCCCCCCCCCTTTGGTGCACCACCCCTCCTTTTCAAGACCCTCCTTTCTCAGATCTTGTAACATATAGACACATACTAACATTTTGTGTGTTTTTATTAACAGTAACATTATATACAATGATCTAAACAACAGTCTAATAACAGATAGTGCTTTGAACACTGTAGAGCTTGTATTAGGGACCTTATGATCCATTTACCAGAGCTAGGATGCTGACGCCAGACAATGACATGAGCATGTTTATAAAATGTTTTTCTGTGTGCACACTGTCATCCATGTCATCACCATCCTTGCTAGAACATCAGTTGGTGTTTTCTCAATTCCTAGAGAGAACATTTTTGGGGACAATGTCAGCACACAGAAAACTGTTTTCATAACGTGCTTGCATCATATTCCCTTATCAGCATCCTCGCTCCCATCATGGATCTTAATGTCCCTATAATCAAGGTAGCCTGCATGCTGCCAATGGTTCTCCTAACCAGGGTAAAAGTGGGGCTGCATGTTGGATTTCAAGTTAATCCTAGTCAGCAACATTGACAAGCTCAACCTCAAAGATTAGCTTCGCAAATGGTGGGATTCTGCAACAAAACAATGAAATACATACTTTTATGAACATAGAGACAGAATGAACACTTTAGAATTAATCTGGAAACCCTTCTTGACTGATCTCTTCTCCTAAAATAGCTGAGAACGTTTCCCCCATCAGTAGGGATTTCATAAGAAGCTGGCAACTGGTGAACTCAGGTGTCTACTTCCATATCTAAGCCGCCTACCTTTGCCATTCCACGTCCCAATTGTACCTGTTATATTGCCACCCCTTCATTGATACAGCCGCCTAATTAAGTAAACCCTGCATCAGCTGTTCCTAATAATTGATGATACATGATGATATATCAGCTTACTTACCCTGCATCAGGAAGACCTTTCCTTCCATAGGCCCATTCTGATTCAATATGCAGTTCAGCCTTCTCACCCCTACTCATGGTCAGAAGAGCTTCGTCCCACTAAATACAAGAACAGCAACTGTTATACAAGTGGCGCATACAAAAACAACTGTCACTGGTTGGTTTCTTGTTCAGTGGCCTAATGAAATTCAAATGTCTTTCCAGCAAGTTGCAATTTGACTTTGAATTTGTTTTTGGAAACATCAGTAGAAAAGGGCTTATTGTCCTCTTTTCTAACTCCCCTTGTCTTGCTTCTTCCCTTTGCACCAAAATAGACCTCTTAACCTTGAGCATGTTTTGCCCATTTCAGAGCATGGGTCATTCTGTTGAGTATAATTTCTTTGTATGGATGCAAATAAAACAAAGAATCCTATTCTCAAAGGAATGAAACATGGTCTGAAATGGGCCAAAAAAATGCCCAAGGTAAAGAGGTCTTAGCTATTGATTTAAGTTATTCATTACAGAACTTAATAGCAATATAAACCTCACCCCTCTAATAACTTTGCCAGTTCCAACTGGAAAAATCAAGGGCTTGATTTCACCCTTTCTATTCTTTCTGGCAGTACCTGTCAAGTAAGTACAAAAATCTCAATTACTCAACAGAATTTTAAAAAATTTTTGAAAAAAGCTAAAGAATAATCCAATAAATAAAATAAATCACTTTTTTATAGTGGGATACAAATTCAGTAGTTTAATACTGGTTTCCAATTTGGCCAACTGTCACTCACACACACTACCACTACATTATAATATATTCTGTGCATACAACTCAACTCACATGTTGATTTTTTTGAGGGAGAAAAACCAGAAAACTTGGAGAAAAAACTCTTGTGGCACAGGAAAGAAAAACACATCAAACAAACTCAACTCACATATGATCCAACCTGAGCTGGGGCTCGAACCAGGACCACAGTGGTGAGAGGTGAGTAATGGTAAACCACTACGCCACCCACGCCAACAAGTTATCGTTATCTATTGATAATCTAAGCCCTTACTTGCACAATTAGTGTCAAAGATGGTGCCATCTTCTAGCTTTCCTGTGTACAAACAAGACACCTTGTCATTCTTTGAGGGGTAGGTTGTCTTGTCTCCTTGTTTCAGGATAATCTTTTTGTACTTGGGTTCCTGGGAAATAATGAGAAATAAAGAGAAATATTACAGAGACAAGCTTAGATTTATGAATGAAGACTGGCAGAAGTGGATCCAGGACTTCTTCCACTAGAAGAGGTGTGGGGTGGGGTTTGACGAAAGACATGGAATCATGCTTGCTGCCTTCACCAGCCACAATAGCCCATTTTTGACATTCTGGTTGAGTGATCACACGCAAAGAAATTCAAGGCGAAGCTCCGGGGAAACAAAAGAATATATTAGAATTACTTCATTGTTTCCCCGGAGCCTCATCTTGAATTCCTATGTGTGTGATCACTCAACCAGAATATGGAAAGTGGGCTATTAGTGTGTATGATTCACAAATTAATATACTGTTCAATATCAAATAAGAACTAGCATGACAAACCTCTTTTACAGCGTCAGCTGCTTCTTTAGCGGCTTCTTTCTTTTTCTCTTCAGCTATAGCCATAGCGGCAGTCTTCTTGGCCAGCTGTGCCTCTTCTAGCTGTTCTTCCAATGTTGGATCATCAGACTGCTTGAATGCTTTCTTCTCAAACATTGCATTATATGCAGTGATGAGATGGTCTTTCTTACTTGTCTTGGCAATGTTATTCAGCTTGCCATTCAGTTTCATCTCTTTTAAGAACTGGAATTCCAACACATAAGTAAAGTCTGAAAATACTCTCTCTTTTAGTAGTAACTTACAGTTTTTGAAAGACTACATGGCCTGATTCCAGGATAAGTGGGGGGAGAGGGAAAGAGGGTCCATCCTACAGGAGTTGATCATTATGCATGAACAACCGTCTTATATCATTCATTCATTTCTGATTCAATCATTTATTTGCTCATTAATTTTTCATTCACTAGTTTGCTCTTAAGCTGCTTTTGGCTGGTTGTAAAGATAAAAAAGCTACAAAAAACTACAAATAATACAATACTAACGCCCTAAAGATTCATAAATTAGAACAAAATAATATATATACAAGAAAAGGTGGAAAAACTAACGAAAAACAAAATCAAGCTACTCAACTTAAACAAGCTTACAAAACCGTAGTTAACCATATGAGAAAACTAAGCGTTAAGCTGTGAAAAGGCGCAAAATTAAATAAAAATTGTCAATCAGTACTGTATTATTTATGTTTTGATGTAGGATATCTAATTAAATTCTTGTACGAATAAGTCTAAAAACTTAATTAATGCTTGGTCGATTAACATTCCACGTGCAAAAATAATAAAATTTCAACCACAAACACTCCCCGATTTCACACCCATTTATCCTCAAACCCTCTCTAAAACATACTCCAAACCTCGAACGTTGCATTTTCTTGCAGGAATTTGATGATATCCTTCTTGGATACAGCATCAGAGTGGAGTTGTTCGTCAGTATAACTTCTTGTGGGTTCTTGGGCCGCCATCTTGATTCTTCACACCTGACCAGTTTACCACAGGGAGCCCAATTTAGATAAGTATGGAAGGCGCGCGAAAAATATTATACTTTATTTCTGTCTAATTTTTTCCATTAAATTATATTACGCAATGTACTATC
This sequence comes from Anthopleura xanthogrammica, assembly GCA_964019055.1. Taxonomy (NCBI): domain Eukaryota; kingdom Metazoa; phylum Cnidaria; class Anthozoa; order Actiniaria; family Actiniidae; genus Anthopleura; species Anthopleura xanthogrammica. Next base: position 499,430 of record OZ025212.1, on the reverse strand, counting down.
TTGGCCGCCATGGCTTCAAGTGCAAATTCAAATGAAGGGGAAGTTTTAAATATTAGACTATTTTCGTTTTTTTAATACATTTTCTAAATTGGGTTCCCTGTGGTACTAGAGACTGGGTACTACCTTCAAAAACAAAATGGTTGCTGCGTAAAGATGAGGTCTGTAAAAAACACTGCGTAAAAACATCGAATTTGTAGCCTCTTCATTCGGTTTTTGCGCCTTCTGGGTGCGTTTTTATAGATGCAATCCTCTGGAGGTCCTGGAAGACTGTTTGATTTCCCAGAGATCCCAAACAAGGATGATATTGTGGTGAGGTTTTTATGAAGTGTCAGTTGTCCTTCCTGATTATCGGCTATTTTCTCGTAGTTCTTGGATAAATATTTAAGGGGCTTTCTATTTATTCAGTACTTAATATGCAGAATGCCTTAGGCCTCCATTTTAAGGGGGAGGGGGTATATAATATATATCTTGCCTTTGATATTAATCCTGAATTTAGTATATACATTACCTGACTTCAGCTAGTAATTATTACAGTTTTCATTTCATTTCATAACTATTCTACAACCTGCCTAGATTAGCAAAGCTATCAGCAGGTTGTGCAACAACTGTAATTATTTAATTTAATTTGAAAATAAAATGATTGATTGATTGATTGATTAAATACATACTATACTTAAAAAAAAAAAAATAAAAAAAAATCAGTGGCAGGGTATTGGCTTGAAGAGTTGCCATAATGGTATTTTTGGACAGAGTACTAACATAGCTATTTTCTTGAACAGGACTGGACATACTCCAAAAGAAGGGATATGCAGGTAAATATGAGATACATTAATGATTAAAAGTAATAACCAGCTTCACATTATTGAGGATAAACACAAAATAGTTCCAATGCTGATAAACTAGTGGCTTTCTTTCTGCATTTATGCACTTGTTATAGTATTCGTTACAGATATTTGCAGTTGAATTAATTATTAATTAATTAATGATAAATAGTAATAATAAATTATTTTTTTCTCAATGCAATTTAGTAGGTTAATTTTCATCTAAACATTTCCATATATTTCTTGTGTCTCAGGAGATTGTCCCTGGAATATACCTTGGGCCATATTCAGCAGCAATGAAAAGCAAGGTGAAGAATGAATTATAATTGTTGTTATCCTCTCAGGAATCAAAGCACAGGAGAAAACGAACAAACAAAACTGCTCACATGAAGCACCAGTTGAGCTCAGTAGCACTTGAACCCAGGTCGCATTGGTGAGACTGGAAGCGTTCTCACTGCTGCGCTACCTGTGCTTCCCAAGCTATATATTTACTAACACAATTTTTATTTTTTTATTTTAGTTTGACAACTTGAAAGCCCACTCCATAACACACATTGTTTGTATAAGACAGGATATAGAAGCAAATTTTGTTAAAGCAAATTTCAAAAATGATTTTAAGTAAGTATATTAATTAACTTTTTAAGCTCGAATCCAAGTCTTGTTTAAAGATTTAAACATATTATTCAACCCAATATTTCTTATTATTTTAGGTATTTAATTTTAGATGTAGCAGATCTGCCAACAGAAAACATTATCAAACATTTCCCACAGGTGAGAAATGAATATATAAATATAGTGATTTGTAATAAACCTAATTTGTCTTGGTGTAATGTTTACCCATTTTGTACCATGTGTCATTCCCTTGAGAATAAGATTCTTTGTTTAACAGTTGTGCATGTGAAGACACATGAATATGGATACAACTCAAATGAAGAATTTTATCCTCTCAAAAATGACATGTGGTCTGAAATGTGAGAATATTTCACCTAGACAAATTAGGTATATTGCCGAAGCTAGGGGGTTAGAACAATAGCATGTTCATCAGTTGCCTCTTGAATTGTTCTATCTTCAGGTCAAAGCCTTTATTGATGATGGCCTTTCATCTGAAGGTAAGGTTAAACAGCTGTTAAAAATCACATTGTATAGTTCCAAAAATTACCCATACTCCTTCTACTGTAGGGTATTACATAGGGTAATGTTCTCACTGGAGAATATTGGTCAGAACATGGACCCTCTATGGGAGAGGTGTGAATAATTTTGAATATAATGACTATAGGAATATGTGTCTTTTGTTCTCTCATTTATATTTGTTTGTGTTCTCTGGTTAGGCAATGTTCTACTTCATGGCAATGCAGGCATTTCACGCAGGTATGAAAGAACAAACTAGTACATAATTTTGTTGTTGTTTGGACTCCCTGTGGTTTTGAAAACACAGGTAACCCAATTAAATGAATTGGATTCGACATTTTGTGAACCATGTGCTGATATGTGTTGTTGTTTATCTTGCAGTGCGGCACTGATGATTGCATATATAATGGAAACATATGGCTTGTCATACAGGTTGGTATATAAAGGATTTATGATATGATATTAAATTGTTGTAATACATAAGACTTAAAAGTAATTGTGCAGATAGGAGTCCTTTGCTCTCCCTTGCCCTGTCCCTCCCTCCCTCCCTCCCTATCCCATCTTCTTGGCATACGTCTTTCCTCTTTAGCACTATGCAGGCTATGTAATAACCATTGACCATTGGTACCAATAGTAGCACTAACACTAAAGATTGTTTGAACACTTTTCCAAATTATCACATCAGTAATTTCTAGTGTATTTTTATTTGATACAGAGATGCCTTCCAACATGTGCAACAGAAACGATTTTGTATCAATCCTAATGAAGGATTTGCACACCAGTTGATGGTAGGTAGATAACAGAATTGGGCTACTAAATTGAAATCCTTTATAGATTAGACAGTTATAATTCATATTGTCATATAATTGTGTTTTTCCTAAGGAATATGAACCAATTTACTTGGCAAAATACCAGGCAAGACAACAACAACTAGACTGCCAATCAATAGACAGAAGAAATGGTGAGAAAATTAAGTTTACAAATTATTTGAATTTTCCTGGGGTGTGCCACACAGGATGTTCTAGGACCACTGAGACACTAGTTCTTCATGCAATAGACAGAATGAGAAATATTAATTTTAAAAATTATTTATACTTTCCTGGGGTGTGCCACATAGGGTGTTCTAGGACCACTGAGACACTAGCCTGTCTAGCAATAGACAGAAAAATATTCACAAATTGGTTGAGCTTTGTTGGGGTGTTCCACACAGAGTGTTTTAGGACCACTGAGGATAAAATTGATGTTATCATACAAGGGTGGTTTGTTTCTAAGGATGCAAGGAAATTGTTTAGAAGCCAAAAATAGAGAAAATACTAAATAATATTTAATGTGTGTTCATAATTATTATTCAGCAGGGATCAAAAGACCATTTGAAGATGAAATGGATGGTTGTGATGACATGGATTCATTATGGTAGGTTCATGTTCTTATAATCAGTTTCCTTGAAGACTGTGTCGCTGAATGTTGTCCCTATATGACACATGTGTTAGTAATATATACCAGCCTTTTTCCAATTCATAAAATACATCTGTGCTCATTGAATACAGGCTCATTTACACAGGGTTAACCTCATTTCAATGCCAAAATATTCCCAAAATATTCCCAAATACCAACTGTCAAGAAAAGGATGCACAACTTCAACAATAGGAATACTTTGAAATTCCACTGAACACATTCATGAATACTCTACACAAAATCGAAGCTAACCCTGCAAGCATAAATGAATCTGTTGTCAAGGAACAGAGCAGTATTTTACGAATTTGAAAAAGGTCTATTCATTCCCTTGATTATTATTACTCTGTTTGCAAGTAAGACTTGACACTAATATATTCTTATATAGATCACAGAACAAAAAAGTTTGTATAATAATTGTACTACTGTCAAGAGACATAGTGGTTCAAATTTCATCAATATCCTAAAACAACTTCGGGGCGAAATTTATTGTAAGTCAGGGCATGGCTAACTTAGAGATCAAACCCTGAAACAACCTCTGGGCAGATCTAAGTCAGGGCATGGCTAACTTAGAGATCGACCCTGAAACAACCTCTGAGCTGATCTAAGTCAGGGCATGGCTAACTTAGAGATCGAACCCTGAAACAACCTCTGGGCTGATCTAAGTCAGGGCATTGCTAACTCACAGATTGAGCCCTGAAACAACCTCTGGGCTGATCTAAGTCAAGGCACGGCTAACTCACAGATTAAACCAAGACAAGGTACTTTGCAAGTCTCACCCATGTGTGTCTAAGAAGTATATAACAGTTCAAGATCATAACAGTCATTGTTATCTTTCAGACCATAAGATGTGATATCACAGTTCCCAAAAATAGAAATTCCTCTTCAGGACTGAAGATAAGTAGAAATCTAGTCATTACTTGAATAAATATTTAATTTCACTTGCCAAGATTTCCCCATAACAGATTTTTAATGTTAGTATAAATAATAACAAGAAGGACAAGATGTACAAAACACAAGATTTTTGCTCTAATCTAATACAGGAATAATTTGTTTTATAGCGGGAATATAAGAAAATAATTTTCTTTGGCTTTGTAGTTTTTTTGTACAATTTTTGTAAAGTTATTCCTTAGGTTGTTATGCTTTTGGTAAGTTCATGATGTAAATGATATCATAGAAGATGATGTATATTGTTTATTTTCTTTAGAAGCGATGTCAATTATATATAACGGTATCATATTTATTTTATTCAAATATCGAGATTTTAAAATCAAGCTAGAAATCTGTTTTCAATAAATTATGCATCTTAAAACATATCAATGATTCAGTTTATTATGGATATTATATTAGTATTTATTTATTTATTATTTTTAGATTGGATAGCTTTCGTCATTATTAATGCCATCTTGGATCTTTATTTAGATTATCATCATCATCATCATCATTAATAAAATCATTATTATCATCCATATTATCATTATCATTACTATCATTATCATCATTATCATTATCATCATTATTATTATTATCATCATCATTATTATCATTATCACCATCATCATCATTGTTATTGTTGTTATTTTCATTATTATTATTATTATCATTATAATCCTTATTAGATAATATTCCCATAGTTGTTTCACATTTCTGTTTTTTCCTCTCTCTATCATCTTTGATATATTATGTCCTCATTATTCCAGTAGACTAGAGTAATAGACACAACACATATCTACTGTCATAGACAAAAAAGGTTATCAGTATTATTCGTATAAAGGTTAAGAATTACAATAGGTTGTCTTTTTATCTTTTCATCTCTTGTCTCGATATTATATCTGCCACACCTTAGATCAGTAATATTGGGTGTGATTGAGCGTTGATCATGCACAGTAACATTCCATGACATATATATATATATACATGATATACTGAATCCGATATTCCATGAACAGATATCACAGAAAAAACACCAATATTATGCATGCTTAACTATAGATTTGATTAAGCATTTTTTCTCTGGGATTGGTAGCAAGGTTTTCATTCATCGTCGCCTGTCATTGTAGGCAGGTTGAAGGTTCATGGCTGGTCTAAAAGCTTCGTCAACGAAAATGGTTTAATTTTTTTTTACAATTCATTTAAGATTTAGCTTAAATTTTCAATTGAATGAAAGACCAAGTTGTATTGGACCAGTTTGCTTAGCTGGGTGTGTTATATTGAAGGCATAAATATTCCTCGTGTTGGCCAGATTTAGGCCAGATTTAGACCAGATTGTTACATTAGTGAGTTACTCTAACGATGTCTGGAATCCACTTGACAAGAGCTTCCGTGCATCTTCAACCTTATTTAGCGATGAGTTGATTATACGAATATTCACTCTTATTCTCGAACAGGAAAACATCTTGAAAAACCTCTGGAACGTTACATTTTAATGTGAATGTCAGTCATAAATTATCCCGGACAATTGGTCATAATAGTATTGATGATAATACTAGACAAATATAGTATTATTGATTGGCATATTTAGCATTAAGTGAGGTAGTGTTCTAGAAATCTGACACTGAGTATAAATACATCACGCCCTAGTTGAATCGAGACTACTGATCAGGCTAAAGGAGTGAATATTTGTTGGAGAGCTGAGAGAGACGAAACTTCACCATGAGCAACGGCAAGACACTCATTACAACACTAGATGTGACCAACTACAGGCCGGAGGAAATTTCACTTCGTGTGGAAAATCGAAAAATTTACGTGGATGGGAAGCATCATTCAGAGGGAAAATATGGATCTGAGACAAGTGAATTTCACAGGGTGTTCTCGCTGCCTGAAGGACTCGAGCCCTCCTCGGTTTCATCGCGTATAACACATGATGGTGTTCTTCATATTGAAGCATACAAGACTCCCCCCAAGGATCTAGATATCGCTCTCCTGGGGTGTTCCTCACAGGATGTTTCTAGGACCGACGACAAGAAATTTGCTGTGACTCTAAATGTTAGTGAATTTTCACCAGACGAAGTGCAAGTCAAAGTGAAAGGGAATGAACTATCAGTTCATGCTGTACGTGAGAAGCAAGAAGGAGGAATGTCGAGCTCTCGACAGTTTCACCGTCACTTTCTGCTGCCCAAAGACGTGAACATGGCGAATGTAGTGTCTCGAATTGACAAACAAGGACAACTACATATCGAAGCACCGAGACTAGAACAGCTACCTTCGAACAGAGAAAGGCAGTTAAAGATCATTAGGGACTAATATTGAAGGGTTAGAATAAGTAATGATATGGTATGAATCAGTGGACACAGGAGAACAATATCGCAGATGTAGCATCGCGATAGAATATAATATTAAAAAAAACAATACCATCACAAGGGTAATTGATTATTCTTAAGTGACAATGTGCAATTAAACTGTAAGTTAGTATTAATGGTTTTACGGTACAATGAAGCATAATTATCACAGTCTAATGAAGTGTTAAGTGCACTGTCAACTGCATTATTTGTAATAATAAGTAGTAATCTTTAATTGATATTAATTTGAAACCAATTACATCAGAGTAATATACTATTAAGGAATGAATAAGTGTTGTTGTATTGGTATTTGTATGATAACTGTTACTAGTGTTAGCCAGAATAACATTGAATTCACTCCTACTTTGACCCTTTGACCGTCTGTTCCAGGAGGTATCATGCAACAGCTTTCATACATGAAATGTGAATTAGTTTCGAGGACTGTTGTTCAACGGAGCACGTAGGATTACGAGAGAACTTTCTAGAAAACCTAACATCTCTCTGTAATTAAAATAGTGCATTCTTGCTCTGTTTGTTCGAAGGTTTCGACAGCGGGGGTTGAAAGCGCTGGCTAAATCTGAGCCGTTTTCCCGCCAAATTATCAGAGCCATAAAAATGGTTTTAAGTAGAGCATGTCATCAAAATGTCACCGTCGCGACAGTTCCTTTCCTCTGGCAATAAAATCGCTTATTGGTTGAGTGAGCAGGTTTATTAAAAAAGAAGACACTCATTATTCAACTCAAAGCTTTTCATCCTCGTACTTTACTCAGTACTTGCGGTTAATTAAGGCCTTTGACCGGAAAATGGTGCGCGCGCCGTAAAACTGCATTAATGATTTGGTGCGGGGAAATAGTCTTTGGTCTTTAATCGTACGCCTCGGGTAATCACTTCTGTTTGTATTTAAAACACGATTTCAATGCACAAACAACACATTCCGCAAAATTCATAAATTGAAATGGACTTCTTAAGATTTAAATGTCTGCATATATATTAGTCCCAGATATGAATCTCAAACTCAAAATCAACTCCAATAAGAACGACATCAAAAGTCTTACTTTTATCTTTATTAATCATATTTGTTTTTCCCAGTAGGATAAAACCTAAAATTAACATTTTATCTTCATAACAGCTCTACAATCCCACTGTTTGATGAGGGTTTGTGTGTGTTTTTTGTGGTTATTTTTTTTGCTGGTAACCTCAATGTTGGAGTTGTTTACTCTTTTAAGTACCGAGTTTACTTTGAAGGATAACTTGTTGGTCTCACGCCCTGTTAATTTGATAAACAGTGAGTTTGTACGGCTGTTTACTGTATCTCATGATGAGCGATGATCGAAGTAAATTGCCTTGATGAAACGAATAATTTTACACACCAGAACATGAAGAATATTATTAGAATCTCGATTTTACATTCCAAAATAAACCAGAAGTACTATAGTCCTACCTTGATGACAGTTTTGTCTAAGTTTTACTGGGAAAGTTTCATCGTTTTAATAAGCTAGTTTTTGTAATTATTTTCTGTTTCTTGTTCGTAATATTTTTATCTTTAAAAGATATCCTTCTTCCTACTCATCCATAACGATTTTGACCTTCCTCTCAGATGCCTGAGGCTGTGCTCTCCTCGTAGCTTCGATGTGAAGTCTTCCATCTTTGCCCAATTTTGACACGACAGAATCCATGTCAACATCTTTAGGAAGGACAAAATGGCGGTTGAATTGTCGTGAAGTAAAATGCCCATGTGATTCTGATTCATGCCGAGCCCTGACTGTCAGTTCATTGTTTAAAACCTTGACTACAACTTCCTCTGGTGAAAAACTGCTCACATCTAAGGTCACTGTGAATTTCTTATCATCTATCTTCGCCACGTCCCCAGACGTTGGAGAAGATCCTACTAGAGCCACTTCAGTTTCTTTTGGTGGGGTTTTATAAGCTTCTATGTAAAGAACTCCATCTGCAGAGATACGAGAAGAGACAGATGAGGGTTCCACACTTTCTGGTAGCACGTACGTTCGATGGAACTCGCTTGATTCTGTTCCGTACTCTCCTTCAGAGAAATGTTTTCCGTCAACTCTTATTTTACCATCTTCCACCTTGAGGGATATTTCATTGGGCTTGTAGTTTTTAACCTCGAATGTTGCTATAAGAATCTTATCTGCGTCCATCTTGGAGAACGAGCTTGTGTAGGTTTGGCGGGGCCCACTCGAAGCAAAAGACAGTTAGACCCAGCTTACACTCCGGTAGCTTGAATGCCCTCGTAAGTCAACTCTTCTTCAACCTTAAAAGAGAAAATATCTATCATTCATAAGTATCAATATCATTCTTTGAATGCCGTAGCACCGACTAGTCTTGTCAGTATGGCATAAGCCAAAGAAACGTCTGGAGAAGGTTCATTGAACTGACCTTTTAGATGGTTACAATACACTACTACTCTCCACTTAGATCAATTGGACGACACTAAAAACATTTGATCAAAAATGATGGTATATAAAATCGCCAACTGTGATCTTAGAGTCATGTTGTTTTATTAAATGGTTCATCAATCTACTTGTTTTCTATATATGGTATGGCTAAGATAAAATATAGCCTAAACGGCGATGCTTTTATGGAATATGGCTGGTTTGATGGGCGCTTGAAGACCTTCATTCTCACGCCTACTCTCCCTATCTACACTAGGCATACTATCATTCGGGATTTGTCGGTTAAGAGCTTCTAATTTACAATTACCAGACAAGGAGACACACCTTAATACTTACAGAAACACAAGACTAGAGGTGAAAAACAGGATCACAGCTCTTGGTTATAAGATGATAGTCTAGTGAGATTCCGCTACGATCTTGCCTTTAGCATTGACTTCCCTTGTAGTAAATCTTTATACACACGACGCAATTGTGATTGGCTATTGTGAAAGATGTCGGTTATTTTGACATCTTTTGGATCAAGCATCACTGCTATCCAGACAACAGCCTTGTGATGGGGATCTTAAAGCCCTGACCAATGAAATAATTGCCCCACATCCTTAACCCTAACACATACATTTAGATTTGTTTTCATTAACCAAATCAAATGGTAACCGCGCGTTGAAAACAGCTTCTCTGTACCATCAAAGTGATTCCTTCTAATATCATCTTCAAAACAGGCGATGTATTAATGTTGTTTTGTCGCGCGCAAATTTAGTTCAAGGGCTCGGTCTCCTTTATCTTTCCCAGACAGCTTTTCTAGACTCTCGGCAAAAAACTAGAGATAAAGAAAAATGTCCCTAAGAGCTTTAAGGGATTGAAAAATGTAGGAACAACTGATGAGGTTCGAGATTTTCTTTATGGATAAGTCTAATAAAATAACAAGATTTATATAAAATACGTCTTGGATTTCGATAAAGTAATTTTTACAAGGCATTTGAAATGAATAATTGATGACAGAAGAGTGAACGGATGTTTTGTAATGATGTATTATTCATTGCGGTTGGCATTTCGTGAGTTCAAGACATACGGAGATAACCCTTTGATAATCGATAGCACTTGAACCCAGGTCTACGCGAATCATACTGGTAGCGTGGGACTAGGAACCACTTAACCACACGGCAGTCATTTCACATTTGTTAGTTTATTTTATTCATCTTATCTTTTAAACGTACAAGAAGTAGTACTAGAGTAAAAAAGGATTATGCTTCTTGGCGCGCAAAGTATGCTGCATGAATATAATCTGTGTTGTAGAGGCTTTGCACCATCACGTGATGGCAGCCATGACAGGAAGCAGGAACAATAGAATGTGGTCTAATATGATTTACATGAGAAAGAATTCAGTTTCTCAGGAGAAAAGGGCTCTATTGTGGCTCTTGTCATGGCTGCTATAACGTGATGGTGCAAAGCCTCTATACGAAGGTGAACAGGTTGCATTTAGTTATCGAAGAGTGACAGACTACCTGATAAAGGTAGGGTGACCCTATACTGCTAGGGCTAACTCTTTGTTTTGGTGTCCCCTGGAGAATGAAAACAAAAGACTTGTCCCTAGCACCAGGGTCGTCTTTCCTTCATGTGAACGGTCTCTCATAAGGTAGGATGACCCTATACTGCTAGGACTAACTCTCTTTGTTTTGGTGTCTCCTGGGGAAGGAAAAGGAGAGACGTGTCCCTAAGCTTAGGGTCACGCTTCCTTCATGTGAACGGTTTCCTTGTGACTGCTATGGCAAACAGTCAACAGGAAACAACCCGAGTCTTTGATAACATGTAATACTATAGGATACGAAAGACGAATGGTGAGCGCGCAATTTAAACGCCGTTATTCAAAGATTTTCTTTCTTTCTACTTTATTTATTTATGTAAAATTTCAGAATTATCATATATTCTATGTAAAATACGAGCAATATTTGATTCATTTTCAGGTATGTTTTCGAGATATCTATGGATGCTGTAAGGATAAGAGCATTTTGGTAGAATACAATGTTCCTTTTATAAAAACGTAGATACATTAACGTGTACTGCAACAAAGCTTCCACAAAAATATCATATTCACTATACAGACAGCATAGGTTGGCAAACTGGAATTGTGTTACAAACACACTATGACCTTGCGTGACTAATAGTGAAGTCACGCAACGCTACATTTTAATTCTGTTGCGTCAGCAAATAATTTATTTCGTGATTTTATATACACCTATATTTTGAATGCATAAAATAGTTCATAAAATATCGATCAACTTGTGTAATGTTTCGTCTGTTCGAATATTCCTTGTTTAAAAAATGGAGCGAAGTCGCACAAGTCTCGTTTGGACAGCGGTCTCCCAGAGTAGGGTGAAACAGGACAGTCTGCGATGTTCGTACAGAGAGTGATAAATGACTTGAGGTATGTCTGGGAATCCAAGAAAAACACGTTATGGTAACAACCTTGAGGGGAGGGGAGGGTGTCATTGTCATTGGAAATTTGATTGACGGAAACCAAAAGACGTGTGGGTTACCTGTGGTTAGTACTCACCTCTAACTGTGCGCGTCGTGCTCGTACAAACTCTTCAGCTCTGTTTCCAAAGAATCGTCGATTTGGGAATTCCAGTTCTCCAATCTGATAACATATCAGCACACAGTTTACTTTAATGATATGATATGACAGATTACACATTAGCGCACAGATGCGCGCATTTGAAAAAGAACACATCGTTATGGTGCGCTGATCTGAGGGTCCTTGGGACGCAATCAAATGAGGGAAGTTGGGTACTACCCATAATTCAATGCGCACTGGATTTTATCACTACTGTTCTTAACCTTCAAGGATCACGAGATGGCTGTTGTCTGATATACCATGACACCGGACAGCACATGCTGGTGTACTCTCTTGGATTTTCCACAAGGGTCGCTTCCGACATTAAAAAACCTAATTCCTTCCCTCCCTTCCACAAAACAATACTGCTAAGAGGAAGGGACCCCCTGGATTAAGAACCCATGTAACCTCACCTCAACGTAACTCTTTTTCATCGTGTTGTGTAATTCTCTAAATTTTCGATATCTTCTGTACACGGACCATGTCTCTCCTCCAATAGTAACCTGAACACATCAACAGGCAAGGTATCAGTAACAGACGCGTGAGAGGGGTGGGTGGGGAAAGAAAGTGACGTCATTTACCTTGACTTCGAACACGTGATAAGAATCCCTTCCCAGTCCTCGTAAGATGTAGCGCGGTATTTGTACATTTATTTGATTTTTTCTCATATTGTTGACAGATGTCAGGAACCTGTTGACAGGCGTGGGGGGAGGGGTGATGTGAGGTGGTGTAACGGATCCTGTGAGGCTTAGATTACTACCATATAAATCACTCTGGAATCCAAAACACAAATACAATTAATATTGTATTAATATTGTATTAATATTGTATTAATATTGTATTAATATTGTATTAATATATTTTGAAAGTTATATAAATGCGGTAGAACAGAGTGAAAAAGGCTGCAGTCACAACTGTTTTCGTATGAGTGTGGCACGGTTACGGCGCGGCGCGGCCACGGCACTGAATGTCGAATCTTTTCATACACGGCACGGTCACGGCAAGGCGCGGTTCGTGCCTTAAGTTTTCCATAGTCATACGAAAACTGCTCTATTGTCTGTAAGGCAAGGTTAACAGTGAAGGAAGGTATACTGTAATGGTGTATAGATTACCTCGTCTTGATACATATATTGCATTACTTCACCATCTGCCATCAGCTCATCATCATTACCATTAGGTACATTCATACTCTGTTGAACAGAAATAAACAAAACATGGTAAATAACAGCCATCATCACTACTACTCTTACCTACCTACTACCTCTACCTCTCACTCCCCCTCACTACCACTACCTCTACCACTACCCCTCACTACCACAACACCTCTAATCAAGATAAATAAGTGGAGAATGTCTTCTCTCACTCCCTAATCGTAAGACAAACAAAGGTTGCACTAATTCAATTTGACATACAAGCAGTAATCTGTTTACTTACAGCCATCGATGTGTAAATAGTCAACTTTTCTTGTAAATGGCAGACTTCCCTGAAAAAATGGACATATTTATGTATTAAGACATACAATCCATCCCAGAATGCCTAGTGTTGTGAATAGTGTAAACGAGTGGTTACCAGCGGGCGTAGGTCCTTGCGCGCGCTCCTTGAAAATTACTAGAATTTGAAATTCTTTATTTAAAAGAAAGATCGATCTTACGCTGAAGGAAACGCTGTTCCAGGTTGCGCATGAACTCGAAAAGCTACCGAAGCTACCTGCCGAAGAAGAAGACCCGAGGTGCTGATAATATTATGTGATTCATATTTCTTACCTTTCCGTCTCATCCAATCTATCTCTCAACTCTTCTATTTCTTGCTGTGCTTTTTCTTTCAAATCTTCAATCTCGTCCTCCTTATTCTTGATGATCATATCAATGTCCTCTAGTTTTTCTCGCTCCAACATTCTTCTTTCCTTGTCGAGTGCTATCTTTTCTTTCCGCATTTCTTTTTCTAGTTCTTCCTTTTGTTTTTCTAGCTCTATTCGTTCGTGCTCAAGTTTCTCTAACGCGGTCGTCTGGTGCTGTTTAAATTCTTCCATTTCTCGCTTCTGTTGTTCTTCTAATTCTTTCACTTTTCTTTCCATCTCGGTTTTAACCCTAAAAAATAAAGATACTATCATCGAACACTGTTGGAATGGCAAGTTTCATGAGTAGCGTAACTTTCCTCATTCAGCACTTACCTGTCTCTCTCTTTCTGCAGGAGTTTCTCCATCGCCACATCGCCTCCACTGCTGTTATCCGTCCCACATAATATCTGATTTTCGGTCAAACTCCTCGATAAGTTCGCTTCTTCTTCCATATCCTGGATGTTTTCTTTCATCGCATCAAGAGTAGCACTTTCTTCGTTTCTATCACGCGTAAACTTTGCCATCAATTCCTTCAACTCTGTTTCTAACTTCTCTTTAGCTTTGCCCTTCTCTTCTAGCTCATAACTGAGTCGTTTGATATCTCCATTAACCTTATCAGCATCAGTAGCTATCTTCTCCTGTTTCTCAGCCAGTTCAACCTTTCCTTCTACATCTATTTCCTTCAGATGTATTCTATGTTCACGTAGTTTATACACTTCATCGTGTTGTGCGGTACCAGCGAGTGTTTCTTCCAGTGCTTTTGATATTTCTAACAAACGTTGCTCGCCATGCGAAGCTGCTCGGCCTGACCTGACTTCAACATCAACCAACTGCTTTCTACTATTATTCAACAACATCTTCATCTCGTTATATCTTTTCTGCGCATCTTTCAATTCTCTCTCCTCTTTTTGTAATTTGATATTCTTGGCATCTTGTAGTTCTTCCAACCCTAGTCTTTCTAGTTCCATAGCTGTTTGGTCTTGTTGTGCTTTGGCTTGTATACGGCGAAGTTCTTCTTCGAAATCTTTCTCGATATCCTCAGAGATGTTTTTATCTTCTGCTTCTAAAACATCTAACTGTACCTGTTGCTCGGCTAATCTTGCTTGTCTCATTTGGATTTCTTTTTCTAACTCATTTCTGTCATTCCCCGTAGATTCACTCAGTTGTTCTACCATGACAGACAATTCATCTCGCAAGGAATCAAGCGCGTGTTTCTCTCCATCGATCATCTGTCGACGTTTTTCGGAAACCTCGTCATATTTGCGTCGCTTTTCTTTCAGATCCTCCTCTGCTTTCTTTGCTGACTGAGCTAATCTTTGCTGAAGTTCATCAAACCGTTTCTTAGCAGCATCTATCTTTATGTTTTCTTCTTTTGTTTTCGTTTCTAATCTATTTTGTGCATTAGCAAGCTTATCTGCAGCATGGTCCATCGTCGCTTCATGTTCCTCCATTTCATCAACAAGTTTCCTTCTTTCCTCTTCCAGTTCAGCTCGATTTTCTTCCATTTCCATTTCTACCACTTCTCTTCTCTTGCTAAAGTCATTCTCCGCTATTGCTAAAGCATTTTCTCGTTGGATTTTGAAAATCTCCAAGTTACGTTCGGTCTCACGGATCTTGATTAAGGCCTCCCGTTTCTCTCTTTCAAACTGTTCTTTCTCGTGCTTTGTTTCTTGTTTCGCTTCCTCCAGGGAATTATATTTCTGTTCATAATCCTTCTTGATATTATTCAGGATATCTTTATGTTCTCTGATACTCTTGGATTCAGTTTCCCATTTTTCTTTCATCTCTTCCCGTTCCTTCTCAACTTGTTCTTGCATCCCATTCATCTCTGCCTCCAGATCAACAATCCTCTTAACATCCTGGTTCAACTGCGCCATTTCCTTTTCTTTCTGTTTACGTATTTTATCTTTCAAGGTTCCTACCACATTATCTGCTTGTTGTTTTGCCTGCTCACTTGTCTCTCTCAGCTTGACAAGTTGTTCACGTACTGTTTTGATATCCGTGTCTTTCTTCTCGATCTCTTCTGTTAGTTCGTTTTCACGTTTTGTTCTTTCTCGTTCTGCTACGTCATGTTTCCTTTCCATGTCAGACACTCGTTTCCTGGGGATGCAAAAATATCTTAGAATGAGTTACTCTAACGACTAACTCCACTTGAAATTCGCTTTATCACGCGACGCATATCTGTTGAAACAATAGATTTTGAATCTCCTGGGTCCCCTTGCCCTCGCTTTGAGGTGTTTCAGAACGTTCCAAACATGTTTTTGCTGTCACGGGAATAATAATGGCCGCCTTGTGATGAAAGCCCATCCGACACTGTCTCTTTCTTTGTTTCTAGTGATCACCTCCCTAAGAGAAGAACTCCCCAGGCCACCACCTCGACAAATGACCACCTGACCTCCCTAACCGACTACCTCTCTAAGCGACCTGCACTTCCATAAGAGAATCTCCCAAGTGACTGACTACCTGTATATAACGACCACCCACTTCCCCAAGCGACCACCACTACTTTAATCAAGATAATCACCTTGCTTCCTCGACGTTCTGTGCTTCCATTGAATGCAGTTTTCTCTGTCGCTCCAGCTCATTTCTGAAAGAACAGAACATGTCGGTTACTGCATGATGTCATGAGAACACAGGTATCCCAACGACTCTAATATCATCCAAATGACTTTACCTCATTTCTTCCAAGCGAACTCCCTCATCCTGGATTTGCTGTTCGAAATCAGCCCTGTTAAGGATAAACAACCAACAACTTAAATGAAGGGGGTTGCAGGCTTAGGTAGGAGATGGTAAGGGAAAGGACTTCATTTACACAGGATCTGTAGAGGGTAGGAGAAGGGAGGGGAGGAGAAGGGAGGGGAGGGTTGTTTATACCTCATTTCTTCCAGTTTTTGGCCTTCCATCTGTTTTTGTTGCTCCAGTTCGTTCCTATGGCAACAAAATAATAGTTCAGTGTTGTCATGGTAACAGCACAACCAGTGATGCCGTTACTGGACTTACCTGGCCTTCTCTAACTCAACACACAGAGGACTTTCACTAGAAAACAATAGAAATTGTTAGTATATAAAAAAGCTTTTTTTGTGCTTTGTTTTTTTTCCGGGGGTGATGACGTCATCCCGCATGGCTGTTAGTTTAGACAGTTCCATTTCCGTTTGATGTGCACCCACCCCGGCAAAACCCCTGGTTACGGCCCTCAACCCACCCCAACCACCCCACCCCCAATGAGACTCTTCGTCAACTACGTCCAAGTCTCCTCTCATCCCTTCACGACACAGGTAACCCGGTTGTTTAGATCGATATTGTTTTTCTTACCCTGTTGATCTGAACAGGTCTGTCTCGCTACGGAACTTGGTTGACCATGCGAGTCCACTGATTGAAGACTGCACAAAATAAAGTCACATGGAAATAAGAAAACGTATTTGATAATTACGTTGAATGCAATCTTGTTACACAGTCAATTTTACATTGATATTTTATGTTGGTTGGTTTAGTACTTAATTACTTTACCATGCGCCTGCATTCGTTTTGGTCTGCGGGGCAGAATGGTAGACCAGAAGAAACGCAGGCTCAAGTACGTATTATGTTTAGATAATTATTTATATTTTTTAATGACAAATTTTATCGTTATTAACGGAAAAATCACTCGGTGATCAGACGGGATACAAACTGGATAGATGGATAGGTAAGTGCTTCTGGGTAGGTGCAGGACAACGCGGAACACATACCACACAGGGTTCCCGTCAAACGGGTACGCATGTATAGTTAGACTAATTATTATTATTATTATTATTATTAGTATCAAATATGGTTACAACTTACCGACTGTAATCAAACCGAGGACGAACCATGATAATATTAGCAGCAATTAGATGATGAAATAGAAAGAAATGTACAATCATTGTTAGTTGGGTGTTAGTGGGGAAAATATTGCTTGTCTTCTGTCAAAACTTTCATCGATTGCTACAGAAACCTTCCACGTTTCATATCGCGAACGACTGAGGTCTGCTACTTGATTAAATTAATTGTTAGTTAATGGTAGATTTCGCATGATAAGGGAACACAAAATAATTTGACAGTCAAATGGATTTTCGCTTTGTAACAACCAATCACAAGCAAGATTTCACAAGGAAGCCATTCATGTTACATTGGCTTCCTCTCTTGCCAATCACGAAGCAAGTACATATAAACCAGCCAATCAACGCATAGCAGGGTACGATCCTTCATCCACGCGAAATCTACCACCATCAGTGCAGAACAAGAGAGATAAGAGTGCGTACGTAGAAAACAGATAGTAATATATCCAGTTAATCGTTAAAGGATTCATTTAAAGTTTTTTTTTTAGAGATTTCTAGATATATAATTTACATATTTAATCATTCTGCGCCGGCGTCTTCGTCTCTGTGCATCTTGAATTTAATTTAAGAACTGAATGGTAAGCATCTCTGCTACGGTCAGGCTAGGCAATAATACTCTTCAATAGTGATAAATAAACGTAGTTTTCTCACCTTTCTCTTTTCTCTCAACTGCGCAGCCTCTCTTGGATGATTGAACCTGAACACGTTGGTTTGGCCAAGAATTATGACGTCACCTACGACCAATCACATCAGTCTTAGCCCTGAGTCGGGGGGGGGGGGGGGAGAGGGGGACAGGGATGCAAGAGAAACTATACAGGAGCGTTCACCTTATGGAACCTTCCTTGTGACTTGTAATTGTGTTACAGCATCGCCGCAAAATCGTAGGGAAAAGTACGACTCGCAAATCCAGATTTGAGCAGCACGCAACAAGATTATGAGATGACAAGAGTGCGCACATCGCTTTACAGCTCAACACCGTTCTGCGCGTAAGGTTTCGTCGCGCGTAAATCGTCTTACAAACGTTTCTGCGCTCCGCGACTTTTCTTCAACTCCTGTAATCATACTCGTACCATCACAGATAACACGCTGTGCGTCATGCGTCCTGTGTCTGGTAAGCCTAGAATATTTTACCTTGAAACAATCTTGTTGGCTTAGATACGCGGCTGTTATTGATGTAGCACATGGAGTTCAGCGGGTTGATCGTGACTTTGTCTTTCGAGTTGTGTTCAAATACGCAGTGTTCATTATTGGTCTCAGATCCACTGATCACTAGATAAACAACAACAACAAACAATAAAATAAATATGTTTACTTGTGCTTATAAACGAAAATCAACGCATTCACGAGTCGTAAAGTAACGACAAACCCACGAAACAAGTACGAAGTCACTTCGAACGCAATCGACTCAAGATCGGAAAAAACTGCTAACGAAGACAAGGTAAGTACAGTTCGCACTTGTACGAAACAAGAATGAAATACTTAAATGGAAAATGAAAAGAAGTACACATAATACACCGATATATTTACTTTCATAACAAATGGCAATTTTTATTCCGATAATTATAAATTTTAATCCCAAAACTAATGGGAAAGATGGAATGGGAAAACTGAATGCAGGATGGTCAAATATTTTATATTTAAAAGTCTAGTCGTTTTTGACAGGATTCCAATACCATAGCGTAACTAGATTGAGAGCCATTCTTTTGATACTGGTCCTAACTCTGAGATTACGCTCTTATCAATTTTGTGAATCCGAAAAATCAGAATAGATAATGATATTCCGCTGTGAAAGATGAATGAAGTATTCAGTCCATACACATGGATACATCAAACACAAACAATGAATACTAAATACTTCATCATCAATAATAAATGAACGGTCATAGAATGAAAAACCAGGGAGAAATGTTATTCGTACAACAGTATTGGGATAATATATGTGTTATTGAGAATGTAAGTGAGATTCTAGTGAGTGTATTGGAGTGTATTATACTTAGTAAGGTATTATAATAATCATGGTTCTATCGTGTATATTATTGCCGGCTTTGATTACATTTTTATAACTATAAATTTGAAGTGTTTTTTACCTATATCTGGTTTCTTGTGATCATCAGCATGTCCTGCAGAAGTTTTCCCTTCCTGTTAACAGAATAAACGTAACGTTAGCGAATTGAATTACTTGGACCAGAATCGATAAACAGAGAACGAAGTTCGTCATGTCAAGCGAGTCTTTAACCTTGAGGTATGGTGCAAGAAACTTTGCAAACTCTTCCAACTCCATCCCAATAGACCAAAAATAATACATAAAAAAATAAAACTATACAACTTGAAATTATAAAATAGTTTAAAACTTAAAAGATTTACTAAGGTTTTAGTCAGAGTTTTAGGAGCTGAGTAAAAATCCCTTTCCGGTTCCTTAAACCTATTGCCAAATCGCTTGGTAAATGTTAATGTTTGGCGCAGTGTTAGTAATGTATGCTTTTGTTATTGTTCCTAAACAAATAGTCGATTCCTGTGTGTATTGATTAGTTTCCCCGGTTCATTGTAGAGTAAGAATACCAGGAATGTTTGCTATGTGCTTTGATACACAATATTTACATCATTAGAATCCTTGACTATCACTCAATCGTAATCCAACATCTCCAATGTATTTTTCGTTTTTTTTCTTCTATCTACTTTCATTATTTAAGAGCTGTACTACCGTCACTGTAGTCCCCATGACCCATCAACACCATGCATTCTAATCACATTTACGTAATAACACGTTTAATAAGATGCGTGACGAGTTTTATTCCCGAGTTTTGCTTCCGAGGTACCCATAGCGTACTTTTGTACCAGGGAAAGTGAAGGGTCGTTTTTCTTTCTTGGTTAGGTATAACCCACAGTAAGATATTGTATCATGTAAACGCAATGTTTTTTTTTACTTTACCCAGCGAACAATTTTCCCGTTACGATGTTTTACTTTGAGGGGTACCCAGCGTAATGGTTTTACGTATAATTTTTTATTTTGAGGGGTACACACAGCGTATGATTTTGTGTTTTTTTTTTTTTACTTTTGGAGCTACCCAGCATATGATTTTCCATTACAATTTTTACTTTTGGGGGTGACCCAGCGTCTCTTTTTGCAGGCGTAACGTGTTGTACCTTGAGATGATAAACGACAATTCCTGTGCTGAGAAGATCATCATCTACCAGCACCAAGTGAGGCAGTACTGAATCCATCTTGATCCCAACACCCTCCTGTTGTAGCCTCATTTCTCTCTCCTACAATAAAAAAACACACCTGATTTATCTTCAAATATAGTGCGTAATCAATCAGCTTTGTATACCGCAGATTACTGGGTAAAACTACTGATGTCACATGATGAACGTGACTACTCTGACTGGATGGTTAGTCATCTTGCGCAATGTTATCATACTGAGAAATGAATAGGACTAAAAAAATGGGAATGGATTATGGGATACCTCTAGAATCTTCTGTGTTTCCTTCCATCTATCCTTCCATTTATCAGTCAGTTGCATTACTCTTGCTTCATTTTCTGATAGTTTTTTGGCGGCAGCGAGCTCTCCCTCACCAAGAAGATCCTGCAAAATAATGTTTATTTTGGTTTCTATAATTATATTGAAAGGATAAGATCTAGCGTAAAGCAGTACTCACTGGGCTGATCATAGCCTTGAGTTTCTCTATCTGGCTTCTCAGTTCTCTTATCAACTTCACATTGGCATCCTGGGAAAAGATGGAGAATATATTGAGTTTAAAACATTATTTTAATCTAAAAATGAAAATGGATGATGATTATGATGCATGATGATGATGACATGATGATGATAATCAAATTGCTGTTGATGATGATGATGACATTGATGTTGTGGTAGTAGTAGTGATGATGATGATGGTGATGCTGCTGCTGATGCTGCTGCTGCTGCTGAGGATGATGATAACAACTTCTGACAAGTGACGACGACAATGATACTTGATGACAATGATGATTTTGGTGATAACAATTCTTTCCTTGTACAATCAATACCTCATTAATAGTTGGTTTGTTGATGATATTCTTGGCTCTGTTTGCATATCTCAGTGTGCTCATTGTCTCTGCATAATTGACGTCAGCAGGAGAAATGGCTACAGAAAAAAAAAACTTTTTTCAGGCAAATTTCATAAGGAAAAATATAGAGTTCAAGGCTCCAATGAACAATATTACCAATGAACAACATTACCAATGAACAACATTACCAATGAACAACATTACCAATGACAAATGTATGCTAGATGGATAGATGGATAGATGGTACTTACTGGCAATCATGACAGTTTTTGAGTTGCCTCCTAGACTGTCTTTCAGTAACCAGGTTAATACTGAGTCTCTGTATGGAACAAACTTGTGATGTCCACCATGCCCAGTAGAAGCATCAGCTACAAGGGAATGAGATAAACTCTGAGTGTTAAATTTGTGGTACTTTTACAACTTGAAAGCAATGCAATAAATTGGCAAGATTTCTAAGATTTATTTATTCAACAAAAAACAAAAACTGAGAAAAATAAATTGAATGAATGGATGGATGGATAGTTGGACAAATGGGTAGATGGGCGGGTGAATGGACAGACAGACTAATGAACGAATGGATGAATGGACAGCTTAGGTACGAATGGTTTGATCAATGGAGAGAAGAGGAGACAGATGGTTTGCCATACAGAGATGGATAGAACAAATGGATGGTTGGAATAATGGATGAACAGATGGACAAATGAATGGATGAATGAGAAGGAAAGCAAGACTTACCCAAAGCAGAGATAACTGTTCCAAGTGTTACTAAAGACTTGTTGATGTTGGCCCCTTCTTTCAATCTTTCACCAGTCAACCCAGTAGCATCTGCTCTTTCACTATAATACAACACTCACAACAATAAGAACAAACATTCCCTATAAAAAGGGGGGGGGGGGGGAATGACAAGCTTGTGTACATCTTAATCAGTTTATTTGTTACCTTCCAGCCAGATCTACCAGATTCATTTTGCTTGTAGTTTCACAAGGCATGTCCATATCAAACTTGGCCTACAATCAATAATTACCAATACTATTTTAATATATTGAATATACTCTTTACAATAAATGGTTTAATCAACATACATTTGTTTCAACTGAAGTCAACTAGGTATTCATCAATCTTTCTGTCAACTAAACCTGCATATCAAACTGTTCCCTACACATATGTCATGTAGTTCCAGGATATACCCACAACTAGTCTGTAGTACAAAATTGTTTTTATGCTAATTTATAAAGTTAATCACAGTTATGATGACTACTTACCTGAGTAAAGTTCATGGTGAAGATAGCATGTGATCTGCTGCTGACATCATTCATACCAGTACTAGCAGTCACTCTGAAGATCACACAACGGTAACATTACAAAGGACTCAATTTTGTTTAAAACTTGGAAAACACCTACCGATAATAGACTATTTTGCTGTACCAGATATTGTTAACTCCAAAAAAATATTTTAAGAGCATAGTCAGCATTCCTAGGCTTGTTAGGCGATCCAAAATTATTACATTCAAAAGTGTGATTCTAGGTTCCAATCAAGTTTTTTTCCATTTGGAAAGATAGTAGTCTGATGTCAAAGGGGGATATTCTGTAGCCCTGAAACCCTTCCCTGTCAACTTCACTGTATCTAGACAACAAACTGAGAAGATAAAATAAGATAAGATAAGATAACAAGTGTGTGTACCTGTGTGAGTTCCCTTGCTGCATCAGATGTTCTATGGCACCAAAGTCAGACACCAAGTGCTTAGTGAGATCTGCAAATCAATAACATCATTACAGCTAGTTAAATACATGATGCCAACTTCCTCTCATATTTGATTGACAGCATAATTGCCATGGCAACAGCACTTTAATGGCATCAATGAGCCTACCTTGCACATAAGGGCCCTCTTTTGGGTGTTCTCTGACCCGCAGTGAGTGAACAGGACGACCTTTGACGGGTGGTCTGAGTAAGTCGCGC
The DNA here is from genome assembly GCA_964019055.1 of Anthopleura xanthogrammica. Taxonomy (NCBI): domain Eukaryota; kingdom Metazoa; phylum Cnidaria; class Anthozoa; order Actiniaria; family Actiniidae; genus Anthopleura; species Anthopleura xanthogrammica. Next base: position 476,029 of record OZ025212.1, on the reverse strand, counting down.
ACTCTTTCCTGGTAGATTTCCAGGAAACTGACTTCAGTCCTGAATGAAACACCTGCATCAACATCTGAGTTCTCTTTCATCTGCTTGAACATCTTCTCACATATCTTTGGTATCAGCCCATTATCTCCTCCATGTCCCATCATGGTGTACGTCTTTCCTGAACCAGTCTGGCCATATGCAAATATACAGCTATTGTAGCCTTCAAAGGCTGACTTGACGACATCTGTACCAAGGTCATTGTACACCTGATGATAAGATACCATGATTACTTATTTATTTCCTCATGATCATATATTCTATAGAGCTTATAAATATTCCTTTAGCTCATTTAAATCTATACCATAATTGAAAATAACCGAACTTGAAGATGTGAATAATAGGGAGTGAGCTGTCACTTATCAGAAACACTTCTTCAAGTATAATGCAGTGTCATCAAAATAACTTTATGTGTATGTCTTTAGAAAAATACCTATTCTCCCCCTCCCCCCTCCCTCCATGGTAGGCAAATATTTCATAGCCCCCTCCCCCTTCTGACCCTTATCATGACAGTATACTAGTATCTTGTTCACTACTGAATAGGCTTTTATGTTTTTTGAATAATTTTGTGACTTACAGTAATTGTGAGCTTCCCATCCCTCACCCCCACCCCTCCCCCCACAGACACAATTGACTGACGTCCTTCAACCATGCCCTTACAAATAAGAACCCCTTATGATGATACTTACCTAATTTATTATATTTGGCTTAATAATACATGGATGCAATAAATAGATGGAATTAGCTATAATTATGCTTTCTGAACAGAAGAATGGCAACAGCATGCAATTTCCTCAACGAGTAGAAAAAAAGCTGCACTTTAATTATATCTTCATTTAATTAAAATGACAAAAAGCTTGAACCAGACGATATCAGTAAACAATACAAAAAAGTGTTTAAAATAAGAATTTAGCAACAGGAAGTATTGTATTTTTATCACCTTAATTAATTTTGTCTATATTACTGTCAGCAGATGGTATTTCTTGGGGTTTATAATTCTTATCTCATTCTTCCCACCAGATCCAAGTCAAATGAAATTATTTGCATATTTGTTAAGTAAACAAATGCCTAATAAAACATGATGTTAATCTCTATCTATATTGAGGTTATAAGTGTTCATTGTTTTCTAAATCATTTTTTCACATCCAGACAAGAATTCAACTCTGTTATTCATATGACATGACATTAAAATTCCAAACTCTACATTAATACAATTAATAAAGAGCTGTGATTTTTACCAGCTGTAACAAAACTGAGACTAGAATATTCAATAATTTATTTAATGCTGTATACACACATAACCAAATCTGGATTACTATTTTGCATATATATGAAATTGCAAATTATGAATTTTTTTTTCAAGTCACATTGGCAGGCATTGCAACAACTCACTCAAAATCCCAATGAATGTTGCCTCAATTCCATACATTTTTTCATAATTGCAATATCGTTTATACTACCAATATTATCAAGGAATGTATTGCTTTCCAGGACAATTTTAAGTTCATTAATACCCTAGAAATAATATTCAAATCCAAGGGGTGTTACATTTTTGAAATGAGTTCAACAGCTCTATAGCTACACCAAAATGATATCAGAAAATTAACTATCCTCAAATCAAAATAAAATCAAAAATCTCTTGAAAGTAAATCAAGCATATAATATTATCAAGATATCTAATACACAATATAATAACAAAACAATATACCATAGAACTTACTTGTTGTTGCGTTACAAAATGGCTGGAATTAGAATCTGCAGACCAGTATGAATAATCAAACGAGAAATCCTTGACTTGATGTTTTCTTTCTCCCTCTCCTGTAGTAGCCTGTAAACACGACAAGATTAATTAAAACTAGTCTTACTAACGATTATAGATACATTCTTGCTGTGTTGATTATAAAGAAGTTCCAGAATCTACTGTCAGAACATGGCTCTGTAATTACAAGTGCTCAAAGCATAAATTAATGTAATATTGTTTTACCTTTAGATTATAAATCCTTGTTTTTTTGCCTTCCATCTCGATAATAGTCCTGGCTTCCATGTCTAGTTCTCTGTTTTACAAAATAAACAGATTTAGTTATTTATTTTATCCACCAAACGTTACTTTCACCAACACATTGGCTTTCACTTCGACAACAATACCAAGAATAACAACATCTCGAGGCTTAAAAACGCAAACTTACCGTTTATTCAGAGGCCTAACTCTTACAGCAACTTTAACGGAAGCCATATTTGTTTAGATTTAGTCAAAAACAGTAGTAAAATGCCGAAGAATCGAAGAGAGTTTTAATTTGAAGAAGAGTTGACTTTGAGGAGCTCCGAACATTCGATGGACTTTCCTTGAGTATGACGGTCATCTAAACCAGGCATATCACGCGAAACAATAATATTAATATTCCTTATTGCTATCCTGAGACAACCAAACCCCAGGAATTCCATTAAATAGCCATTTTGCATGGAAATTCGAGGAAAAAGTCAAGTCTGATGTCAATAAATCGAACAGTTCCAACAAGGTAAAGAGTGCTCACGAACGAGGCTTAACTGTCACGTGATCCATTCACAGGTGAGTCAAAATATTCCCAATCCTCATTTCTTTTCCCATCTTCCATTTCCTTTTATTTAATTTTTACCGATTCTAACTATTTATTATTATCAAAACTATTTAGTAGACAATGTGTTTTTCGTATTGGAATTATTTTCGTCGTCTTATCCTCGTTTGTGGAGTTTAAAAAGAACAGAATATGAAAGATTCCCCTCCTCCGTGACGAGCCACGAATGACGACATGACTATCTTGATTAAGCAGAATTACGCCTAATAATAGCCCTTCTTGAAAAGGGTCAACTATATAATGGCGTTTTCCGGTGTTTATGTGGTTGAGCGAACCATACCTCCGCGTGTCATCACTCACCGTGACTCAGTTGACATCACGCAAAATTTCAGACGACTCCAAAACTCAACACTATAGCTTTTCCATGATACTAACTTCCTTTTAAAGTAAGATTCACCAGGGCTAGACATGGTGCGTAGTGACTTTTGGTTTCTTATTTCTCTATTCTTAGGATTTGAAGGGCGTGTATACCAGACAATAGTGGGTAGAGATAAGAAGTTGTCATCAGTTTTAATAGTCAAGATTATGAGAGTAAATGTAAAGATTATGAGAGTAAAGTCAAGATTATGTAACGTTTTATGCACGAATGCTTGATAACGTTTGTTGTTCGTTCCCTCTTCTCTTTCGTACTTCTCCTAACCACTTCCAGGTTGAACTAGTACGAAACACAAACAAAGACACTAAGAATTAATTATGTAAATTATTTAATTTTTGCAGCATAAAGAGTTTACTTCAAATAACAAGAAATGTTTGGTCTGCTGGATGGATTGGTGATTCAGATCTGGTCTCTTGTTTCTATACTCTTGTTGATACTTCAGTATTAATATTCGACGCCATTGATAGTGATTATAAGGGGAACGGGTCGCCTGCTGTGCACGCCAAAGGGGAGGGAGAAACAGGAGCCCCATGGCCAGGAGTCTTAGCGTCTTAGAAGGAAGATGCTCATAGTAATCATGATATATCATGATATCCTATCCCGTAAATCAGAAAAAACCGTAATAAAATATAAGTCAAATTGGCCAAACCCGGGCCTCCCCGCTTTGTAGTTTCAAATTACGCAACACCTCGTCAAAGCCACAGTTTCAAACATTCATTATTATCAACGTTATTCGTCTTTCCCATTCAAACTCAAAAATTCCCACGTAATCCCCTGCCAACAACGAGTAATGGCAATCCAAATTTATCCACTACCCCTCCCCTTTAAAAAACAATCCTACTTTTAAAAGAAATCATTTATGAAAGCTGAGGCTGTTCCAGTGCTCAAGATCACCAGTACTCTGACTAACCCATCGATCTTTCTGCGCTTCGTTACTGACTTATTCGATTTAGCATGATTCAGATCCCGGGTCAGACTAATTTCTCTCTATTTTTAGGTCAACCTCTAAGGCATTATGCCATTCCAAGATTACTCTAACACGTACTGATAAGCGGCTTTTTTTACACTCGCCAAGAAGTCGCCAAAGACTGCGCGCTTTTTGATAAAAAAAAGAAATTATGAAAAATAAAGAGCATGAATTTACGACAGAGCTTAAGAATTGCCTGCTTTTGAATACAATTCATTTAAGTAAAGTTTTCTTTCTTGAGGAAAAATGAGTGCAGCTTTTTTGAACAAATGGGAAAATGAACACTGGAAATGTGCGCAGTGATGACGATAACTGCGTGAGACTGGGTCTAGTCCAATCCACCTGACGTTCATTACGCATGCGTAGGTGGTCCAAAGGTAAAAATCTCAAATGGAAGGTTCGATGAAGGCGAAGGAATGACTCGCAAAAAACCTTAAAATACTCTGAAAAAAAGCCACATTATGGCTTCTGTTAAAGTTGCAGTCCGTGTTAGGCCCCTCAATAAGAGGTAGGTGAAGTTTTAAACCATTTGTGGTATTAAAAAGCGTGAAAATCAAGCAGTGAATAATGGGTACTTGTTCGCAGGGAACGAGACATGGATGCGAAGACTTGCATCTACATGGAAGATAAGAAAACCGTAATCACCAATTTCCATGTAAGTAAAAGAAGAAAGAATATGGTTGAATGAGTAAATGATTGCCGTGTTAAGACCTGTGTTTTCTCTCCAGGCACCTGGATCATCTGCAGGCGAAGACAAGAAGGATTTCACATTTGATTATTCATATTGGTCAGCCGACAGCTCAGACAAACACTTTGCTTCACAAGAACAGGTAAAATATTCAGAAAAAAGAATATTTTGAGCTTTCTAAATGAGTATTAAGCTCGCTTTGGGCAGGAATTGTCGCTTTGTCGCTCGATGATTTTTTACACCCTCGCGTAGAGGAAGCAAGCCAAAACGTCATCGATCGAAAAGTAAAGTACACGTCCTTCGATTATTCCCAGTCAACATGAATCAAATAATAATCTTTAAGAAAACCCAAAACGTTTTTGATTTATTAACAAGGGTCCTAATTATAAAATGAAACTCCAATTTTTAGGGATTCGCTTCATCGCTCTATGTTTCTACTCCGTGTTTTTCCTTTTTTCGACAATCAAATATTCCTTTAAAACGTAAACAATAACATGCCGGGTACATGTTCTTCAGGGTTTTGTGTTAGCTGGCCTCACCGACGAGCTGAGATCGTGTTTCACTTGCAACTGGACGTCTAGAATAATATCACAAGAAACTGTCATATTCGTTTGATAAAAATCGTAGAATTTGATTGTCTGTTTTAGTACAGCTCATAGTGTTTTTTGCCAATCATGCAGAAACATTGTCTAATCATGTCCTCATTATGAAACTGAACTGTGCTTCACCATTCATGTGCATTATACTTGTCCCTATCAATCTAGTTTATATTTTTCAATATACAACCTTCCTAAGTCTTTGCAAACAAGTTTGTTTGGTTTTGACTTTATAAATCATGGTAGCAAGTATTCCTAGGTTGAATAAATTCTAGTTCCACAGACATGAATATTTGATAGTTGAATTATCAAGAAGATCTTTTCTGCCTTTAACATAATTCAATTTTCAATTATATTGTCCAAAATCTTGGGGATGTTGGCTGAAATTAGCATTACGTACATCCCAGTTTAGTTCTCTCAATTTTTTTATTATTTAAATATTTATTCTCTTTTCAAAAACCTCTGTTTTTGGTATTGCAGTATCAATTATATTGATTATTGAAATGGTGTTTTTGGAATTGGTTCAACAAATTCATTACATCACTAAGCATAGTAAATCTTATTTTTTTCTATTCTGATGGCATTCTTGCAGCATTATTCTTGCTGAAATGTTCATTAATTCAAGCAACCTTTCATCTTTTGTGAGAATATTCATTGGTTATGCAATAATAGTTGAGATTTTCCAATATCTTTCATGTTTTAATTATTAGTAGGTTTTTTATTCTAAGGTTTTGCTAGCTGGGAGATCTGTTCAGCATTTATGCATAATAGAATTATTTCTTGAAAAAAAAAATTTTCATGAAAAAATCTTTAATACCAAACACCAGATGAATGATATTGCTCAAAAAAGGGTTTAGGTTTTATATTTTTCTATCAACCAGGACTAATAGTTGTATTGTTACATTTATATTCAAGAGAATTCCTTTTTGCTGATATCATTTATGATGTTTACTCAGTCAGTCAATAGATTAAAAGTATAGATATACAATATACGACATATATACAACATATATACAACATATATATAGGTAGAATGGTTTCAAAATACACCCAATCTTCTCTTTGTGATTTGATATTTCATCATAGATAATTGAAAAATCATTTAAAAGAGAAATAATAGTATTTTGACTTGGTTTTTAAGCCAAAACCTTCAGCATTAAAACGTCTAGAAAGAGGTTTTGATTTAGCATTGTGCTGAACAGAAATGCGCAGGTGCATATGAGAGTTTATGCTCATTTGTTAAAATACAAACAATTCTACCATGCAGTGTACGTTCATAGAAAAAAATATAGCTTTTCAATATTAAATTTTGTGATTAACAAAGACTTTATTTTTTATAGTTTTTGAATTCAATTATTATAAGATTTTTTTGAGTATTTGGATTGTGCATTATGGTTCTTGCTTGTTATTGTAATTTAGGGCTGATTGTAATGTACTTGTACAATAACAATCTATTCTTAGTTGTCATTCTTGTCATCTTCAATTTTAATTCTTAACAATACACACAATTTAATTTTCTTTTTCTTTTAACTTGTTTGTTTTTCTAATAGAAATAAATTTCTTATACTTTTATCTATATTTGAATTTGATTAAGAATTATTTGAAAATGAAATACTCCTATTCATATGTAGTATATATATATGTATTACTTAGTTTTAATGAAATTTCAAGGGTTTTGGAATCTTGAGTACTGCTAAGCAAGGTTTGCCACAGTTGAAATAGCTAGTTTATTAAATTTCATTTTCTCTTTGCTTAAAAATGAAGTTAAGAATATTGATTCTGATTATATACCTTGAAAATTGTGGAAGACTGTTTGCTTCTGTTAATGATGGTGAAGAAGAAGAAGAAGAAATCACAGGATATCTTTTATCCATCCAACAATTTTTTTTTTTAAACACAGGTATTTAATGATTTAGGCTCAGATGTACTTGAATCAGCTTTTGAAGGATACAATGCCTGCATCTTTGCTTACGGCCAGACTGGTTCAGGCAAATCATACAGTATGATGGGAATGCAGGTATGTGGTCGACATGGAAATTCATGTATTGAACTATAGATTGGACTAAACCAACAGTATAATTTAATCTACAAAAAATGATATCATTTATCGTAGGAAGCCCCTGGACTCATACCTAGAATCTGTGAGGTAAGGTCATGCGATAGACTTCTTCTCCTTGGGTGCAATGTTTTCCCATTTCAGACAACAAGTAATTCTCTTGAAAATAAGATTCTTTGTTTGAGTTGTATCCATATTCATGTGTCTTCTCATGCACAACCATTAAACAAAGAAATGATACTCTAGACAATGACACATGGTCTGAGATGGGAAAACATTACAGCAAGACAAAAAGGTGATTGATTTGATAACCTAAATGATGGATATTCTTGGTTATGGTTACAGGGATTGTACGGACGAATGAATTTATGTGCTGACAAAAAGACTGAGTTCAGAACAGAAGTCAGGTACAATCCATTAATCTATTACTTATTATTAATGCTTATTTGTGCATATAGTTTCTGGAGAACCTGTGCTGCAGTCAACACTCTAGAGTATAATAATAATATTATTTTATTTCACCAGTTATCTGGAAATATATAATGAGAAGGTACGAGATCTTCTTGAACCTGCCAAAGGGAAAGATCACTTCACTCTGAAAGTCAGAGAACATCCCAAAGAAGGGCCATATGTTCAAGGTGAGATGATAAACCCATGCATGGGCTCCCTGTGTTGTTACCACAGGAAACCCAGTACCTTTTTTGTCTGACTTGTTTTGTTTTTCTTTAGATCTTACTAGTCATCATGTGACTGACTATGAGGGTATTGAGAGATTAATGTCATCTGGGAACAGTAACAGGTACATGTTTAGATGATGCTTAACATTGATAGTGAAGATGATGATGATTGTAGTGGTAATGATGGTGATGATAAGGGTAGATGATTGTGATGATGCTTAACACTGATAGTGAAGATGATGATGATTTTAGTGGTAATGATGTTGATGATAAGGGTAGTGATGTGTAGATGATTGTGATGATGGTGTTTGTTATAGTGATGATGGTGATTGTAGTGGTAATGATGGTGATGATAAAGGTAGTGATGTGTAGATGATTGTGATGATGGTGTTTGTTATAGTGATGATGGTGATTGTAGTGGTAATGATGTTGATGATAAGGGTAGATGATTGTGATGATGGTGTTTGTTATAGTGATGATGGTGATTTTAGTGGTAATGATGGTGATGATAAGGGTAGTGATGGGTAGATGAGTGTGATGATGGTGTTTGTTATAGTGATGATGGTGATTTTAGTGGTAATGATGGTGATGATAAGGGTAGTGATGGGTAGATGAGTGTGATGATGGTGTTTGTTATAGTGATGATGGTGATTGTAGTGGTAATGATGGTGATGATAAGGGTAGTGATGGGTAGATGATTGTGATGATGGTGTTTGTTATAGTGATGATGGTGATTTTAGTGGTAATGATGGTGATGATAAGGGTAGTGATGGGTAGATGAGTGTGATGATGGTGTTTGTTATAGGGATGATGGTGATTTTAGTGGTAATGATGGTGATGATAAGGGTAGTGATGGGTAGATGAGTGTGATGATGGTGTTTGTTATAGGGATGATGGTGATTTTAGTGGTAATGATGGTGATGATAAGGGTAGTGATGGGTAGATGAGTGTGATGATGGTGTTTGTTATAGGGATGATGGTGATTTTAGTGGTAATGATGGTGATGATAAGGGTAGTGATGGGTAGATGATTGTGATGATGGTGTTTGTTATAGGGATGATGGTGATTTTAGTGGTAATGATGTTGATGATAAGGGTAGTGATGTGTAGATGATTGTGATGATGGTGTTTGTTATAGGGATGATGGTGATTTTAGTGGTAATGATGGTGATGATAAGGGTAGTGATGGGTAGATGAGTGTGATGATGGTGTTTGTTATAGGGATGATGGTGATTTTAGTGGTAATGATGGTGATGATAAGGGTAGATGATTGTGATGATGGTGTTTGTTATAGTGATGATGGTGATTTTAGTGGTAATGATGGTGATGATAAGGGTAGATGATTGTGATGATGGTGTTTGTTATAGTGATGATGGTGATTTTAGTGGTAATGATGGTGATGATAAGGGTAGTGATGGGTAGATGAGTGTGATGATGGTGTTTGTTATAGGGATGATGGTGATTTTAGTGGTAATGATGGTGATGATAAGGGTAGTGATGGGTAGATGAGTGTGATGATGGTGTTTGTTATAGTGATGATAGTGATGATAGTTGAACATAGAGCTGGGTAGATGATGTTGATTGTAGCAGTAGTGATGAATGTGTTTCAACCTTGCTGTACAGGACTGTAGCGTCCACCAATATGAATGACGTCAGCAGCAGATCCCATGCTATCTTCACTATTAATTTCACCCAGGTAAGCTAGTTAATTTCTTCTTTTCTTCATCACAATCGTTACCTATTTTAACCACTTTTTGTGGCAATACTTCTTCATGACAGCAGTGGAATGATAACTATGACAATCATGATGACCTGAAATATTTTAGGCAATCTAATTTATATTTTTACTTTTTTTTTCAGGCCAAGTTTCATGAAAACATGCCAAGTGAAACACTGAGTAAAATCAACCTGGTGGATCTGGCAGGCAGGTAAGGTCTGAAGTGTGAAAAAAACACTCTAATATGTACAGTATATTGAACACTATTTTAGACATTAATCCTTCATTGAAATTTAGGGTTAACTCTTACTAACGTCACTTAAATAAGCCTTTCAGGCTTTTCACACCCTGTTGTGACTTTTGTTTTGATCGGCACATAGCAATAAACACAGTGGTAATCACTCTTGTTTAACTTGCTTATATCATATGCATTCCCCTTTTTAATTCCTCAAACTAGTTTATTCACTAGTTTACTCGTGTATGGTATAGATAAGTAGCATTGTGAGCTGAATCAGTGAGATATATTTTTCATGGTTTCTAGTGAGCGTGCCAACTCTACTGGTGCTACAGGAAGCAGGCTTAAGGAGGGAGCTAACATCAACAAGTCATTGGTTACCTTGGGAACTGTCATATCATCTCTGGGTGAGTATAGGAGAAGAGTAAAGGTGTATGTAGACAGTCATGCATGGAAGTAGCAGCATCTTCTAAACCAATCAGAGGGCAAGCTAGTTTACTGTTTGACTAATTAGAGTGGTTGTCAATATATCTGTGTCTTTGATTTATTCCAATATTGTTATCTTATATTTTTTTTCTTTAGCCGATGCCAGTGATCATCACAGTCCAAGAGATTCCAAAAAGAAATTCTTCATTCCATACAGAAACTCTGTCTTGACTTGGTTATTGAAGGATAGTTTGGGGGGCAATGCAAAGACCATCATGATTGCAGGTTAGTTTCATATTTCACATAACATATACTCAATACCTTGCATGTACAAGAAAACACTGGAGAAAACACTGTATAAATCCAGCATCACATGTGAGTAGGGTTCTCCCTTGATTCAAGGATTTTTCTTTGGGATCTCCAGTTTTTCTCTCTCCACAAAACCTACCAACCTAAATTCCAATTTGATCTGTGGGTTAGCCATGCCCTGACTTTGATCAGCCCTTTGAAGCACTGATAGAGAGAGGAGGTAAAGAGTTTACCAACAAGGCCCTGAAAGAGTATTTCACAATAAATGAAATATCAACATTCAACATCTACTGTACTATTCCTTGACCTTGATCTGTTGTTGTTTTTCAGCCCTTTCTCCTGCAGATGTGAATTACTCTGAGACACTTAGCACACTCCGATACGCAAACAGAGCCAAGAATATCATCAATAAACCAACTGTCAATGAAGTAAGTGGAGATTCATGTACATTTCTTACAATGTATAAAAAGCATTCTCTTGATATGTTCCTTACTGCTATTTTCATAAACATGCGAACTCGGTAGCTGCACGCTGAAATTTGGTTTTTGGCTTCCGTCAATCAAAACTAATCAGTCGGTACCTTTTACATTTTTAACTGGCGGCAGTGAAAAACCAAATTCCAACGGGAAACTTGCAACTACAGAGTTTGCATGTTTATGAAAATAGCAGTAATGTGTAATTTTTAGAAAGCATTGAAGTACTAGGAATTTGTTTCTGATTATTCAACTTGAAAACAATTGTTTATTTGAGTTAACCTCAGTAACCTGCACTAAGAGTTGCTTGTTGGTTCTCTCCTGTGCTTCTAGGGCTTTCTCTTTTCCTTGTTTTCTCTCTTAAGCCTATTATTTATTTTTCATTTATTTATCTAACTGTGATTATTATTATTATTATTACAGGATCCAAATGTTAGGTTGATCAGAGAGCTGAGGTCTGAAATAGAGAGACTCAGGCTACTCCTCAAAGACAAAGTTGATGTGAGTAGATTTAACCTGAACCCCTCCTAGATCCACCTCTGCTGCTAAATAATTTGCCATTGCTATTAGCTAACTAAATTACTTATTTTTGTGTGTGTTCTTTGTTAAAACAGAATGGCCTTGATCTGTCCATCGGAGAAGCAGAAAAACACATCATCAATGAACGGCTGCACCAAAATGAGGCTAAAGTAGAAGAGCTCACCAAGAACTGGACGACAAAATGGCGAGAAACACAGAAGATTATTGAGGTAACATGAGTTCTCAGTTACACAAAACAAATTTGACAAAACTTTTTAAAACTGAATTTTAATTTCATCTGTTCAGGAACGAGCTCTTGGGTTTCGATACGAGGGCATGGGAGTAAAGATGGAATCACAGTTGCCACATTTAGTTTGTATCGATGATGATGTTCTGAGTACAGGGATCACACTCTACCATCTCAAGGTAATGTTTGTAGTTAATAGTTAGAACATTGATTTTTCTGTGACCTTCACAACTTCTAGCCATCCAGGTTTTTGCTTGTGTCCACCAAAGATTTACTAACTCAGACTGTTGGGAATTTGATGAAAGGCAGCCCAAGACATAAGAAACATACATAAACACAAAGAAGCACTGCAGTACTGTACTTAATTCATTCAGTTTGGTTTAACCTGCTGATTTGTTGTTCTTTAGGATGGTTTGACGTACATGGGCAAGGAAGGAGCAAACACTACACCAGAAATAGGTTTGTACCAAACATAATCTTGCAGTTAATTTTTCAAAAATTTTTTCGTCTGTCACAACTTCTAAGTTGTATAAAGGAGATATTTCCTGGACGAAACCTTCTCTCTCCGGTGATGCAAATGAGCTCTGTATTACCAGGTCACATGGTCATTCTCCCCCATATTGGAGGACAGTTGTTAATACATAACCCTCCCCACCCCACCCCACTGTTCTGCTATAAGTCATTTTGTGTTTTATTCATGATGTGTTTTGTAGTGTTGACTGGACCGGGTATCGATGATGAGACGTGTATTATTGAGAGTATTGACGGGAATGTCATCATCCATCCAGTGTCAGGAAACTGTCAGTTGAACGGTCAAGCACTTGCTAAAGCAAAACGACTGAGTCAAGGTGAGTTGGGCTGTTACATGTAGATGGTGATTATCTTGTCATACACCATAATCATAGGTGATCCATCACAATCATTGCCATCATCATCATCATCATCGTCATCTGAATTATTATCACCATGTCATTGTGGTCATCATCTGCGCCATTATCACCGTATCATCATCAGTCATCATCATCATCACTGATCATCATCATCATCATCAGTCATCATCATAATCATCATAATCATCAGTCATCATCATCAGTCATCATCATCATCATCGTCATCTGCATCATCACCATCATCATCATCTGCATCATCCTCATCGTTATTACCATTATCATGGTCACCACCAGCTTCGTCTTTCATATAAAGATTCAAATTATTACTTCTATTACTTATCATTGGCATGTTTTTGAAGGTGATGTACTTCTGCTGGGCAAGACCAACATGTTTCGGTTCAACCATCCACAAGAAGCTGCTAAACTGAGAAAACAAAGACAAGTAAGTAACACGGCACGGTCACAGCACTCAGTACCGCGTCAGTTTAACTTAGGGATTTGCTCTATTTAGATAGCGGATCGTATGCAAACCCTTTCCTGGCCAGAAGTGCCTCATAAATATGTGGAGTAGCATCCCCAAGATCGTGAACCCATCATCGTCATCATCACCCCCACCATCACCATTATCATCACCATTATCTTCACCATTATCATCACCATTATCATCACCATTATCATCACCATTATCATCACCATTATCATTATCTAAGGGTAATCTTGTTGTTTGTAGTACGAGTCCATGGAGAATCTAGCTGACATCGGCGGTGATACAGAAAGAACACCATCCTACTTGTTCTATAATGCAGGGTAAGTTTGCAGGTCACCCTTTGTTCTCTACGTGTTTCTTGTTGTCCTTCTCATGTGGTATCTATCGTTTGTTGTACAGGCTGGAGCTTGAACGACAGTATAAAGAAGAGACAGATCGCATTGAACAGAAAAAGTAAGTAATAAAAATAACAAATAACAGCAGTAGCAGCAACAACAACTGAAACAGTAGCAGCAGCACAGCAATAACAGCAGCAACAGTACTTGTAGTAGACTTATCATCTTTTTAACGTTTCATTTTTTAGACTCGAGCTTGAAACGCAACAACAAGAAGCTTCGCGAAAACTGGAAGAAGCCAGGTAAGCAAAAAAATCCTCATTCAGATTTAGATTTAATTATAGGAGTTTTAGCAAAAACCCGTAGAGTAACAGCGACGTTGGCTCAAAAGTACACAGCAGAATATTTTTTGCTTATGACCAAATATTTTTTATTTAGACAAGAACTCGAGTTCCTGAAGGAACAACACGAAAAAGCAGCGGAAACGAGAACGGTTGAAGAGGAAGAACGCCAACGACTAATGAAAGAAAACCAGCTTCAATTGGAAAAACAGAAGAAATACTTAGAAGAATTACGAGTTGAACAGGAACAAGCGAGACAACGTGCTGAAGTTGAAATACAAGAAGTAAAAGAACGAATACAAAGAGAACAGGATGAAGAAAGGAAGCGCCTGGAAACTGAGATGCAACGTCTTCTTGCTTTAGAAGAACAGCACCGCAAAACTGTACTGGCGAAAGAGATCGAAATGAATAAGATGAAAGAGGATTTGGAGAAGAAGTGGGGGGAAGAACGAAGGCATGTGGAGCTACAACGACAACAAGTGAAGGCGTTACAAGAAGAAATTGATGTTAAAAGAAAAGAAGTTGAACAGGTTGAGAAGCAGATGAAGTTGAATGCAGATCATGACAGTGTATCTGGACGAGTGTCTCCAAGGAGAGGCCATAGTGATGAGGAAGACGAGGATGACGAAATACCTGAAGGTGCTGATGCTAAAGCTGTTAGTAAGTCCCGTATTGAGGCACTACGTGCACAACTGAGGCAACTGGAAGCCGAGTACGAAGACCAGCGTAAAATTGCACAGAAAGAAATCACTGAAGCAAAAGATGAAGTACACAAGGCTGAACAAGAGGCACTTAAAGGACTAAGGAGTCTAACTACTGAGAAATCAGCGATTGAACAGCAATGGATGGTCCTGGAAGAAGTACAAGAGAAACATAAACGAATACAGGAAGAACAAATCGAAAAGATGCGAGATTTGAGGGAAATATTAGAACATGCTGAAGAAGCAGAGGAAGCAGACTTGATTGAGAAGGAGAAAGTCATCATGCAGCGACGAGCTGCGAGACACAAGGTTGAAGAAGCGAGAAGAAAGCAAGAGGAACTTGAACATGAAGACAAGAATGTTGATCTTACTGAAGAGGACTTTGCCAAGAGAAAAGAGCTTCTTGAGTGGGAAACGAGGGAGGAAATTAAAGATATTCGTGAAGAGAGGAAGATACTAACCGAGCTCCATTCCAAGCACCAAACAGCTCTTCAAAAAGCAACGCAAATGGTTACAGAGACCAAAACAAAACTGGAAAAACACCTAGAAAGCGAGAAGTTGGTTCTCGTACCCATGAGAGCCAAGGTAGAGAATCTCGTACGTAACGAACTTGGACCACTGATTGAAGCGGAACAGGAGATTGAAAGACGATGTGAAGATGTTGACTTCGAGAGCCGTGACAGAAAGAAACTCATTTACAGACAAAGAAAAAGAATAGCTCTTTTAGAACGACAACATCAACAAGCTTTGCAGCAGGCTGAGAAAGAAACACTGAACGAGGAAGAGTTAGAAGAACTGGAGAATGAAAGAGAAGCAGAACAAAGCTTGATACGTAAAGAGAAAGTACGTCTACTTGAACTGGAGAAAAAACACAAGGAACAACAGGAGCTAGCAGAACTAACCATTGGTGAAGCTGTACAAGAACTGGAGAAGAGAAAATCACAAGTTAACCAAAACTTGGAAAACGAAAGAAAGAAGTTGTCAGAATATGAGTTGGTTCACAAGGAGACACTTGAACACGTCGAGACAGAATTGGAAGCAAGAACAGAAATGCTTCATCGAGTACGCGATAAGATACAAAAAGATAAACGACAACTTGCCAAACTAGATGTCAGGCAGCAACGATGTGCTGCCAAAGCTGCTGAGGAACTCTTCTTGATGGCTGACCTGCTTGAGAAAGAGATGACGGATAAAGGGAAGAGTGATGAGTTGGCGAAGATCAAAGAACACAGGAAGAAGTTACATGAGTTGGATAGGCAGCTGAGGATGACTGAACGAAGAGAGAAGGGAGGAAAAGAGGATGATCAAAATCCCTGTACATTGTACTGACTTCTGCTCGCCATGGCAATGATTGACAGGTGGTACATTATGGTTTGTATTTTGTACCTTGTTGTTATGGTTACGTTAGTGACTGTGGTCAAGTTGGTGGTTTGTTCATTTGTGTTGTTTTTGTTGGCATGTTTGTGTGTGTCTTTTCTGCTTATATCTCTTGTCTTTTATATATTTCTTTGGTGTGTTGTGTACTCCTTGTATGCTGTCGTTCTTTTTACATTTCCATGTTTCTTTCTTTGTTCTATATTCTTGTTCTTTTTCATGCCTAACAGTAAACACTCCTTGAAACAAGTTTCTCTTCTGAGTTCAAAGGTTTCTAGTCGAGGTACAGGATTCTGATGCAGTATCTCCTCAGATCCTTGCCTTGAGCCTTAGTTCTCAACCTTTATGCATAATCTATCTGGAGAAGTCATTTCTATATTGATGCTGAAAGAAATTGTCTGTGGTCTGTCTGATGTAATGAAGTCTGTTATGTCAAATGTCAGAAAGAAATACGTTGAACGTAAAACCCTGTGTTATTTCATGTTTTGTTGTCAGAACTGATGTAATAATAAAGTAAAACAGCTAATACCCTGACTTACAAATGGCTTCCTCATTCTTGAATATGATTGGCTGGCATTCATGATGGTGGTCTCTGATTGGCTCGTGGATTGATTGGAAGCCATTTGATAGTCACAGCAGAGCTCATCTGATTTAGTCATAGTAGAAAATTAATATTGATGAACAAGCAACCACTTGTTGAATAATAGATAAATTTACCTGTCGTTTTTATTCATATATCACAGTCACTATGTTAAATATACCCATGCAATACTAATGTATATAGCACATCTAAGTATTAGCATTATAAGGGTTGATATATTCTAGATTACTAGACTTTATTTAAGAGTGGGAGATTTTACTTAGGAGTTAAAATTATTTCAAAATTGTTATTGAATCCTTGAATCTTATTTTTCAAATGATGAAAGCACGGAACTAGTTTCCAATCCTAAATTTCGTTTCATAGTCAAAAGAGGAGAAGTCTGGAGACTAGCTTCCAATCCTCCTTGTCTCTAAAAGAGACTCGTATTGCAAGAGCATCTACTTGACTTTGTCGTTTCTAAAATTATATTACTCACTTGAGTGCTACCAGTGAACCTCATTATACCAGAAGAAGGGGTTAATTAAGGTATTTATCATCCTAAGTTGTCTCCCAGAATGGTTTAAAATATAAGAATGTAGGATTATTTAAAGTTGTGGTTATAATGATAATGATAATGATACAATTCACAAGCACCAAACGACAGGGGTGCAATAGATAAGCTTATTTAGAGTGTTAATAAGGTAAGCAAAAATAGCTTGTAGTTAAAAATGTGCTTTAAGATAGAGGCACAAAGATATTTACCTAAAGTTTCAAGGATGACCTTCAGGTTTTGGCACTCGAGTGCAATCCTTTTAAGCATGAGGTACCACAGGATTTAGTGAGAGAGAAAAAGTAAGAAGGAATGATGAAGTGGTGTGCAATTATTCCTAAGAGAATAACTGATAGTTCAAAGTCATGAAAGCCATGTTGGATTGATTGTTGAGTAAAGAAGCAATCATCCAACAAGGCTGCAAAAATTATTAGCTTAGAAATTATTGTCAAATACAAGATCAGTCGAAGAATGATAGAGAAACAATCTGATTTGAGGAAGATATTTCAGATCTTTGGAGGGAGGGATGGGAGAAATACTTGTAACATTTGCTTCAAATCACTTTCTATTCAAGGCACAAGTATTTGAATCATTAATGCATTTCTTAATTTGAGTATTAAAATAATAAATAATAATAATTAATGATAATTTGGATGATGACCAAAATTGTGTATTGCACAAGTACCTTAAGGAAAGGCATGCTGCAATCTTAAATTTATTTTCAAAAAATACAACATTTGAGATATCAATGTTCTAATACCAGGGGTGGGGAATGATTATAAATAATGATTAGCAATCCTGTGTTTGTCCATGAAAACAATTGGAAACATGCAGGTTCAGTCGAAAATGTTTAGCTTTCTTGGGGTGTATGATATCCCAAAGTAGTAATTCATCTAAAGAACCTTTATGGGATATCATTAATGTAAATAAAGCAAAGCTTGGAATGGCACAAAGAATTTTCTTATTGTAGTTTTTCATTTTGTTGTGTTTGCCAGCTTCAAACTCCTTTGCTATAGACCCCTTGCAGCACGTTGGAATGCAGCTCAATTTAGAGGAGAAAACAATAGTTCTTTAATTCTCAGGAGTTTGAAAATTCTTTTGTTTTGTTCTCCAAATTGAGCTGCTTTGATGTCACGTACAGGGGTCTATAGTTGTCCCTGGACACAGTATAGACTAAAGGTGTTTGGGGATGGATCTTTTAGTAATTACAATTTATTTGCAATTTCCTTAATTTTTTGCCAGTCCTGTGGAAATGTCAATATTATGATCATTTCTGACTCTACAGTAACTTAATTAGTTGTCATGTCAACTATAAGCAGAATTTTTTTATGTTAAAAGCTGTGACCAGGCCGTTTCATAATTTCTAAAGAAAGGCCAAGGTTCCCATAATATTTTTATTTATTTCCATGATATATTGTTAAACTTCTTTAAACAAATATTTATAAAGAGTCAGAATGTTGTTATTTTGATATGGGGATATAGCCCGGGATATATGATAACAGTTGATATTATAGCCCTACTTAGTCCATATACCATTATTCATTACGATAGATAACTTGCACTTGCTAGGCTAGGTATGAGCTTTCAAGTGTGACATAAGTTGGGTGGAAAATGGTTTCTGGCCCAAGATGACGTCACTGTTTTACGTAAATTGTGACGTCATTTAGGTCAAAAATGGTTTCTGGCCCAAGATGACATCACTGTTACGTAAATTGTGATGTCATTTGGGTCAAAAATGGTTTCTGGGTCAAGTTAACCTGTGACGTCAAGAGTGACGTATTGGTGTAATTATTTTGTTACTACATCTGATTATTGTAGATAAAAATAGTTGTAAAAATAGGACAAAATCGAAATGTCTGTAATTTGGTCGGAGTACAGTTCATGCGCTTCGACCGGAAATACGTCACACCTTGAAAGCTCTCTTCCTGCTGATAAGTCAATGCTGCTGACCATTTAGATTTGTTTGGTTGGATCTAGGATCGGGTGTTAGAGGGGGAGGGTTAGTTAGCTAACCATATATGCTTGTAATAATGCTAAAAGACATTATTTGACAGATTATTTAGCTCGCACTATGGGTCCTGGATCCAGCCCAACTATCACTGTTAACGTTGTAGACCATCTTTTGCTGCTGCAAACTATCTGAACAATATTTCTGGGAATGTTAAATAATCAATATGCAACAAATAAACCATACTTGTGGTGATGGAAAACGGAGTGGTTTGTTGTTGTTTACATGGGTTAAAAGACGTGTAACAAACAGGGGTCCATTCCCACTTTCCATGCTTCCTATTTTACTTCCCTCGTAACAAGGGAATTTTTCCCCATTTGCGCAGCCTAAGAAAGGCTTTGTACACGACCTTATTTCATCAGAGATCGTGAGTGGAGTTATGAAGCCCTGGATCTTTATATCGATGATTGAAGCAGTGAAAGCAGGTCTAGGATACGGGATCATTGCATCATTCAAGCTGGAGGTAAGAATGTCTGTACTAACGTCTCACTTGATGTGCATGTTGTGGAGGCTAATAATGTTATAAAATGAAGTACGCTCGCACCTATACAGCGTCAAATAACAACGTAGCCAGTATATACCATCCACCTTAAAATATATATTTAGTGCATCGATATTGTTAAACAAATTAACAAGTTTTTGTATTAACTTAAATATTTGGATGCATGAAAGCTGTAGCATGCCGTGCAGAGTAACCCAATATTAGCATGAGGAAAGCCGTGAATTAACATTGATTCTTGTCGCGATGAAATCTTGAAATTATAAAGTTATCCTATCCTAAACTCTAATTATAAACTACGTCTCTCAAAACTATAAGCTGTGATTATTTTCGTAAATTTACAACAACAAAAATACGTGTTAATCGCTTTTAACTTTCTTGGGATCTTTCTTCTTTTTCTTCAATAATATTATCGGCACTGGTCGCTTCATTTCTACCACCAGACGCAGCTGTTTGTAGATTATCAGTACAGTTATTACTGGTATCAGACGTACCAGGCAGACATGTTGCAGTTCCTGGTAATTCCTCATCTTCCTGGTCACTAACACCAGCAGTCTGTAGATTATCAGTACAGTTATTACTGGTATCAGACGTACCAGGCAGACATGTTGCAGTTCCTGGTAATTCCTCATCTTCCTGGTCACTAACACCAGCAGTCTGTAGATTATCAGTACAGTTATTACTGGTATCAGACGTACCAGGCAGACATGTTGCAGTTCCTGGTAATTCTTTATCTTCCTGGTCACTAACACCATCAGTCTGTAAATTATCAGTATAAATATTGACGCTATCTGATTGGCTACTATCTCCATTGACTGACACTTCAGAAGCCACTTCAGTGCTGCTTGTACTTTCAGTCTTTTCTTGGCACATTTCTTCCTCGATTCGTTCTTCTAACTCCTCTGTGTTCAAAGGTAAGGTAGCTTCATTAGGATGATGTTCCTGGCCTAGTTTCTCCTCAAGGTCATTAAAGTCATTCCCCATGAGAGAAGAGGTCAACACCTTGCGTGTTTCATCTTTGGCTTCTCTATTGCAGTTTTTGTTTCCCCTGCCGAGGGATGGGAAGGCCATGTTGCCACTCATATCAAGGAAATCATAGTATGACCAGTTGAACTCGAGATCCTCCTCCTTCTGTTCTCGTACACTACCATCTGCACCATCAACCACGGTGTCAACACTGGTATCACTAGGGGCGTATCCATCAATACCCGAATCATCATCATCATCATCATCATCATTGATGCCATCATCATCATCATCATCATCGTGGTGAGAGGACTCCCCTAGTGGTTCATAGCTGTGTGATCTTACTATCCGCACTATCTCGTCAGATTCCTCCCTGTCGTAGTTTTGGGGTGACGTTAGAGACCTCAACCTTGAAGGCCAGACATCAAGGTTAGCTTTCTCGTCATCAGTCCTCGACCTGTTGTCCAAGATAATTCTTCTTCCCTTGAAAATGGAGAAAATTTGAAGTCTGTATGATTTGACTTTAGTTAAAGGATTGCCATCCACAGACAAGTACCTCAGCTGGGACATACCGCACAGACAATGGATTTCCTTTAAATTAACAATCTGATTTCTCGCTATGTTTAGTTCGATGAGTCCAACAAGGCTCTCAAGACCTTTTAAAGTCTGTAGGTTATTATCATCCAAGACTAAGGACCTCAGATTCTCTACACTTTTTGGACTCCCTGAGATATAATGGATAGAATTATGGGACAGATCCAAGTGAGTTAGTGATGGACTGTTCAGTTGTAGAAGATCTAAACTAACAAAGTCATTGTAGCTCAAATCTAAGTTCTGTAGCAAAGGCATGAGTTTCATAGACTCGTCAAACATAGTTATGCTGTTGTGACTGAGAGTCAAGTTCGTTAGCTGGACCCATGGTTGGATTATAACTCGATTTTGGGTTAACCTCGCTGTAGCATGACTCCGCCAAGATGCCACTGCTCCCCCTCCCCCTGAGGATGAAGCTTTTCTCTTCTCGACAACTAGATCAATCAGTAGTTCTTTCATAGTCTTTAGAGTCTGTTGAACTGTAAGATATTTGAGCTGAGCTTGGAGGGCCGATAGCCCCTTTACTAGGCTAACAGGACAGCCATTTAGTTTTAAGCTTTTTAGAGCTTTGAATAACGATATGTCAAACTCTAAATGGCTTGCAAATTCTTGAGTATTTTTCGAACCTTTAGAAGGAGCTACACACAAGTCTTCCAGTTGATAGACAAAGCTATACAAGTGACCCAGATCCAGTGGTGAATAGTCTTCCGATGCCTGTGTCGGTTCAGGTAGCTGCAGTTGTCGAGTAATACAGTACATCTCTGTAACATTAAATGTGTATGAGCCATGTTCAGCTAGAATCTTCTCTCCCTTTCCCAACAGCTCTGTAGAAAGTGTTTTCGTGACTGACATAACGTCATGTTTCCCAACATCGAGAAACTCTAAAATCTCTTGCGAACTAGAGACGTAAGTAGAACTGTTAACAAGACGTTGGAGATAGTGTTCTAAGGCATCTCTGCGTCTTTCTAAGTGTTTTATCGACATCTTAGAAGTGAGTTTCTTTGGTGGTAGCATGTCCCTAGGAATACCATACGAAGAAAATAACTTCTTGTGTAAACTACTGAATTCTCGATATCTTTTCAATACAAACCAGTGGTTAGATTTAGTCATGACATCTATCTTATATAAAGCATGTGGTGAAGGTAGTTCTTTCTTCCATACTTCTCGAATAACGACATGAGTTATTAGAGATTGTGGTCCATGGCTACTTTCGACCGACGAAGATCGTCGCTCTTTTCCCCACAAAGTGCTTCCTGCTGGAGGCAAAGAACCTCTTAATGATGTCATACTTGTACTGACAACAGTCTTTAGTTCATATTCAACTAAGAATAACGAAATATAGATGTCTTTTACGTCTCATTATTTCAATTCGATCGCTTGAAGACGAACGACTAAACTTGCTCCTGTCTGGCCGCCATCTTGGATTTGTATAAGGCTTGGCTACGAAGCATCAACATAACTCAGCTGATTCCGACGTGATGACGTAAATATGTCGAGAAACAAAAATAATGCTCTAGAAAATTCTTAAAGCTTTTCATACATTAAAAACACAGTTTCTAGGCTAAACAGAACAGAACCAAATAAACCAGATAGAAAAAATGTCGGTGTTCGTCATAAGACGGGAAGTGTTCAAGTTGACTACACTCTCTTGGTTTGATCCCACGCGCATGCTGTAACGATAGAGAATCTAATTCCCTCTGTAATTCCCTTAACTTCGCTGTTTCATATTTATTTATGTATCAAGGCCCTGTTGGGGAGTCCCTAGTTTATCTGTTCCGTATCTCAGTAATAAAAGTACTTCCCTGCTGGCCGAGTCTCGTTTTCACTGGAAGAAAAAGAAAAGGCGGCTCCTCTGCCAGCAGGGAATAATAGTACCAAGAACGTTACATTATCCAAGAACTGATTCAATATATTCATCCTTCATCACTAAAATTAGTTCTCCCTTATAATATCTCAAAACATCTACCAGGACGTCTGTATTCACTATTTACATCTACCAGGACGTCTGTATTCACTATTTACATCTACCAGGACGTCTGTATTCACTATTTACATCTACCAGGACGTCTGTATTCACTATTTACATCTACCAGGACGTCTGTATTCACTATTTTACTTGTTAACTTATATTAGTTTTTTTTGTGGGGGAAGGGTGCTGATTGGGTTTCTACATAGCTGGGGTTTTTTTCTCTCTTCTCTTTTCTTTAAACTATAGGTATTTTGTATTCATCATTTTGAGCCAACACGAAAAAGACAAGTACATCCAAAAGATTGACCCAACAATTTGTGTCAAAGGCAAAACCAAGCAGACTTCCTCAGAATCACTGACCGGTAGCAAAGGAGCCGAAGGAGGTGCGAAACAACAAGCCCAAGAAGTTGCGACACAAGGAGCCGAACAAGGATCCGATGGAAGTGCGAAACAAGGAGCCGAAGGAGGAACAAGGAACCGATGGAAGTGCGAAACAAGGAGCCGAGGGAGGAACAAGAAACCGATGGAAGTGCAAAACAAGGAGCCGAGAGAGGAACAAGGAACCGATGGAAGTGCAAAACAAGTTGCCAAAGGAGGTGCGAAACAAGGAAGCGCGAAACAAGGTGCGAGGCAAGATGCGAAACAAGGTGCGAAAAAAGTAGCGAAACATGGACAAAAATACGGTGCGAAACTAGGTGCTGTGCGAAACAATGTTCAAAACAAGGTGCGAAACAAGGTGCGAAACAACGTTCAAAACAAGGTTCAAAACAAGGTGCGAACCAATTTAAGGTGCGAAAAAAGTAACGAAACATCGACCAAAAACATGGAACGAAATAAGGTGCAAAACAAGTTGCGAAACAAGATGTGAACCAAGATGCGAAACAAGGAATAAGGATGTTGCCTACTATTGACAGCGCGCACACTTACTGCGCATCTACATCGAGGGATTCCCGCGGGATTTCAAAAGCAAAACTCGCAAATGCACAGAAAACATCGGCGATAAACATTTTTATGCAGTACAAGGTGGATCAAGAATTAAACTTCAAGAATGCAGGTGTTTTTTGGCAAAAACAATCGCATTTAATTTTTCTTTTCCTTGATTTTATTTACATATCATTGCAAAATCACAACACTGAGTGAATCAAAGAATACTCATAAATGTTTAACAAAATATTTAGGAATGTGGACGTTTTACGAAAAAAACCTTTATACATCTATCATAACCAAAGCTGGGTACCTCTTTGGTGTACCGGACACAGTCCAATACAATAGGTTTCCGGTACACGGTGGAGAAGCGCAAAGCTGAACAGTAAAAATCAGTTATTTTCTACAAGAATATTTGAGGGATGTTGATAATCTTTACAAAGCTATACAATGTTATATTGTCATGAGGTGAGACCCGCCATTCCTCTTGTTTCTGCCATGGTTTGTTCTTGAAGATTCTTCATCAACTGGCTCAGCCACCTCTTGGTTGAAGCGTCATCTTTCAAACAGTTTGAAAATGTTCCATCTTTTAGTTGGTCTGGCAGGCACTGACGAAGAGCTTCGCGTGCCCTGTAAATAAACATGTTTACATACTTGATTAGTATGTGGGGAGTATCAACAAATCCTGAAGCAGGGCAAGGCTAACTCACAGATTGAACCCTGAACTGACAACCTCTGGGGTGATATAAGTCAAGGCAAGGCTAACTCACAGATTGAACCCTGAACTGACAACCTCTGGGGTGATATAAGTTAAGGCAAGGCTAACTCACAGATCAAATAAGAATTTAACATGATGGGTTTTGTGGAGGGAGCAAATTCGGGAAAGTCATAGAAAAACCTTGATTCAGGAGACCTAGCAAGCTCTACTCACAAATGATACCAAACCCAGGAATTTAACCCATGACATCAATGCTGAGAAGCAATTGCACTATCACTACACCACCCTTGATTCCTAAATAATTATCTAAGACAATGTGATTTGAATATGTGAGTCAGGAAGAAAGTGCATATATTTACCAGGAATATCATGATATTCTAGGCACCTAATGACATTACATACCTTGGATTATCAGATAATCTCAAGTAACAACGTACTACATGCTTCAAGAGCCTAGCTGATTGATCCTTGGCTAATGCAAGTACCATTTTACCCTGAAAAAAAAATTGGTAATTTGTTTTGAGCAGAGAACATTTGAGCCACTGTACAACATATTTCCCTTTAATAAAAAAGTCTGTTTCATTCACAAAATTTCATTAATGAGTAAGAAGACAGTTGTTATTACCAAGATCATCGCAACATGGGAAAATCTTTCATATGTCTGGCAGATATATGACAAACCAGTCTCATCCAGAAGAATCTTTTGAAGGATGAACGTGGCAACCTAGAAGGTCAACAAAAATAGAGATGATATATACATATAATTTTGAATTCAGAAAATATAAACTAAGAAATATTACAACAAACCTTCAGACCATAATTGAAATTTTTTTAAGCTTATGATAGCAATGGGAATTTATTGAGAAAATATTTTTTAGGCTTTCAACATTGTAAAACTGTATTGCTATAGTTAAGGATTTACTTACAGTTTTAGATAGTTCACTTCCTGATTCCATGATTCGGAGACACAATGGAATAATCTCAGTTGTCAACAAAAAGTTAATCACCTCAGTTTCATCAGTCTAAACCAAAACAAGATAAAAAAAATACTTAATTATATCAGAATCGTAACAGAAATTGTCTATGAGTTGCTGCCATCAGACAAACAATACAGATGTCAGTCTGTCCTTTCCTGAAGATCAATAGTAGAACTATGGTATATAGGAGCAAATCTTCACTGTGGAAATGAGTCTACTGTGGTCAAAACTTGATTCCTCTCATAAATCAAATGGTAATGTTGTAGTGTTTTCAAAGTTGTTCATACCTTGACTAAAGCACCAACAACACCCAGGCTTGTAAGACGAAGATATTCAAATGGTCTGGTCTTGCTTGTAGTGTGAAGGAATGGATAAAGAAACAATGGAATGTGTGCTAAAAAATAAACAAGATTAAATGATAAATTAATTACAAATAATAACATTTTACTTCCTTTTATTTGTTCAATTTTTTTAATTTATCATAATGTATATGTTAATAACTATTAATATTCAATAATACCTTGAAGGAACACAGATCTTGTGTCAGGGTGGGATGCCACACACTGAAGTAAAGCTAGTGCATTACAGACACGATTTGATTGATGTGCCTGAAACAAAGTCATCAAATTATACTCAAAATGTATTCAAAAACTACATAAATGATTTGTGGAATAGCTGAGATATCTAGTGGATAAGTTATGCATTGTAAAAATTCATTACTTACCGTAAGATTTGGGGGATTGATAACAGGATAAATGGAAACTATTTCTTGTAAAAGAGCAGCAATTGTACCTGTAAAAATTCAATCAAAATAAAATTTCTTCAGCAGCAATATTCAATGTTTCTCCATAGATGGGGAAAGATGGTAAGTCCTCGCAGGGCATTCATAAAGAAAATAAAGATTATACCCCTCTTATCCTCCCAACCTCTTTGACATTCCAGTCCTCATCTCCGCTTTTTGTACTCATGTTATTCAAATTTGTATTTCCTCATGGGAATACTAAGACAATTGGTGCTAATTAACTGAACAAGAGAAAGTGTGCAAGGGATTCTGGTAATTGTAGTACATGGTGCTATAATACAAATGGCCTATTCAAAGAGTATCAGTTATACTCACCAAATGAATGCCATAACATAGGAGCCAGGTCTGGTACAACCTCTCTCTTTTTACTGCAAAACAATAAATATCAACAAGTTGGGATGTAGAATTTATCAAGTATTTATACAATTGCATGGCCAAAAATAACCCCTGTTCAATGGTCGGACATAATAACTGGCCACCTCAAATATGATCAACATGTGACCAGTCAATGTGACCAGTCAAGATGAACGGCCTAAGAGGAAGGCATTTTTGCCAGAACATTGACTATCTTGACAAGCAGTCAATATTTATAGCACTGAATTGTGTTAATTGACTATAACTGTGTCAACAGTACTGATCATTATTCATGGGGGAGGGGGAAGGGGTACTCCCTTTTCCCAAGTGTAGGGGTGATCGGCAGTCCTTTTAGGGTTATAATTTACCTTAATTCTAATAAAGCATGTTCTCTTGTTTCTGGACTTGACAGTTCTAATATCCAACTATAAATCTTTTCACGTTCTAATTCTGACAGTCCTGTTGTCTGAGATGCTGGTTGTATTTGGTGTGGAAATCCTCTCTGTCATCAAAAGAAATGACAGAAAATATATTTAGCTTAATAGTACTCCCATGGGAAAAGAAAAAACATTTTCATTCAAGCTTTGATCAGATTTTTCAAGTCTTATCAGCTAATATATAGATGCGTTTATGACTTTTATACCAAATACCTGGCTACCAAAGCAAGAAAGATGGTAAATGACCCAGAGAAGAGAACAAGGGTGTTCAGGAGGGGTGGTGCGTTTGTTATCTAGAACTGTTCGGTATTAATGTAATTATGAAGCACGGCCCACCGTTTCCGTAGATCCCATACTAAATAATAACAATTCAATGAGAATGTACAAGACATAGTACTGTCTGCAACTATTTTTAAGAAGGTTGAGCCGTTTAAATCTATAAAAAAGAGGTCAAACTCAAAAGAATAAACTTCGCACATCAAAGTTGATCAACTAGCTAAAAAAACCTCCACAAAAAGTCAAGAAAAACTCACCGGTTGTCCTAACTGATGCATTATATCCTTAGATCCTGAAAGAAATGGTACCTCAGGGGCAGCGTACAGAGCCAGAGTTTGTTTTAGGAGTAGAAAAGACTAAAAATATCCGAGTAATTCTAAACACAAAATGGCTGACAAAGAAAAACCAAGGTGAAGACTCGTGTTACTGTCACCAATACACGGTCAAGAGACTGGGTCGAGAGCCACGAAGACAAAATCGAAAATAATTTTGAGATGAGCTGATATTTTGATCGGGTTTTTTTATTCTTTTTTAAACTCTGTTAAAAATGCAGGGGTTATGGAGCTTGATAGGAAAGATGGGCACTGCTGCTCAGAGCTTTCCATACGAGATCGGTGAGAAAATAGAAAGTTCTGAGAATAAATGTCCTTGGTCAATTCATCATGGAAAGAAAAAGGTGATAATCCTTGAGAGAATTCTGTAATTATTATGGTTGGTTTTCACGATTATTTAGTTTATTTTGTTGTGATTTATTGTGTGTTTGTTTGTATAGGCTACTGGGGTTCCTGTGACGGTGTTTGCTTTAGATGTGAAGGCTTCTTCTGAGAATAAGGTAGATTTTACTGACTGAGCTTCAAACTGACTTTTCAAGACAACACGACTGAATGGCACATTGTCAACGTCACCTGATATCAAAGCCACAATAACACCTTTATCTAAATCATCCGTGATTCATTTGATAACGATATATTCGCTATCAAATATATAATTAGGAATAATATTAATTTTTAGAATTTGTGATGATAAGGATGCTGTTTTTGTTTAACATGTTTACCTGTAGTTGTGTTGTTTATGATACTGTGGTTATTCTACTGAAAAAGTATCTGGTTGTTTATTTTGAACGCTTTTTCTTTCAGGTCAAACTTGCTAAATCTGCCTTAAAAAGACTCAAGACTCTGAGACACCCAAATGTAGTAACATATGTAGATAGTTTAGAGGTGAGAAATGCTATTTTCAATAGACTTTGTTAGCTTGGGTATAATGTTTTCCCATTTCAGACCACAGGAGTCATTCTCTTGAGAATAAGATTCTTTATTTGAGTTGTATCCATATTCATGTGTCTTCTGATGCACAACCCTTAAACAAAGAAATGGTATAAGGGAATGACACATGGTCTGAAACGTGAAAACATTATGGCCAAGTTAAAGAAGTCTATTGGAAGTCTGTAGATACAGTAGTTATTAGTCCAAAGTATATTTTGTATGCAGTTTTTTCCTCAACCTTGGAAACCTCTAATATACAATTACCTTAATCAAACAATGAAATGAGGGTTTGTGGAATGGGCCATGGGATACTGAATGCACACCAAGAGTTTTAGGCCACTGAGTCACTCTATGATGGTGGAAAAAGCCTTCCAATGTTTTATATCTCTCTCTTCTCTTTAGACTGATACCCTTATCTACCTTGTGACTGAGCCCGTGGTGCCGTTAGAGGTGTATTTAACAAAAGATGAAGGTGCAAAGTCTGATTTAGCCATCTCATGGGGAATTCATCAAATTGCAGTAAGTTCTGTCTTTAGTACAATACAATGATGATATCACAACTAGATAGCTGTTACCATGGTAACAGGGTAACCCAATAACAGAATATTGAACATAAGTGATGAGAAATTATGACTGTAACTTCAACATTACTTGCTATAGCTCTAACACATTTATGGTGCTCTGAATTTCCTGAGTGATATAAATCAGATACTGACTCAATGTTTTTGCTGTTTGATATCAAAGGCTGGTCTAAGTTTCCTGATCAATGACTGCAACCTACAACATGGTAATGTATCCATGTCGTCAGTGTATGTTGACATCGCTGGGGAGTGGAAACTTGGTGGTGTTGAGTATGTGCAGCCCATAGAGCCTCCACCTGGTGCAGAGGATTCAAATGGTATCTTATTACCTGCATTGCAAGTTTACGACCCTCCTGAAGGAAGGAAGTATACCAAGACTAATAAACGACTGAATAAATGGTAATGACATTTATATAGGAAGTTCATGTGACCCTTTTTTAGTGTACTCTTGATGGTTATTCCTTTAATGGTTGTATAATGTCAGCCTATTCTGTAACTTACTACATGTACAGTATGTTTCCCTACACACCTGCACTGTCTAACTAAAGCATAACTTTATGCAATTATCTTTCAGGTCTGCAGACATGTGGGGCTTGGGTTGCTTAATATGGGAAGTTTATAATGGCTCTTTATCAAGATCGGCATCATTAAAGTCCATTGGTAAGATTCCTAAGAGTCTTGTTCCTCATTATGGAGAGCTGGTCAGTGCAAATCCCAAGATGAGACCAAACCCAACCAAGTTTATAGAAAACTGTCGTTCACAAGGACATTATTTGAAGAATGATTTTGTAGATGCTAATCTGTTCCTCAGGGAACTGCAGGTATGAATAGGTCTCTTGTTGTAGTATAACTATGTATACTATGTATGTCATTGAAGTGGTTTTTAACACCAGAAACAAATGTCGCAGTTATACCCTAAAACATCTACGACTCCACTCACAAACATCAGCATTTTAGTCTGCATTCCCTTCTCTACGGGTTTGCCATCCTTTTAATAAGTTGTAGGGAAGAAAATTGGGCATGAAAAACCACTTTGGCGACATCTGTAGTATCATCATCCTTCACAATTGTCACAGATATCATCAACGGAATCATTGTCAACAGTACATAGTATCATCAAAATCATTATTTATGTCAGAGTACAGAATTTTTACATGAGAAATGATTTCGATTGAATTTACTGTTGTTCAGCATTACTACCAAGTAACATAATAGACCTTTTCTTCTTCGGCATAATGTTTCCCCATTTCAGACCATGTGTCATTCCCTAGAATATCATTTCTTTGTTTAATGGATGCACATGAGAAGACACATGAATATGGATACAACTCAAACAAAGAATCTTATTCTCAAGGGAATGACATGTGGTCTAAAATGGGAAAACTTTATGCCCAAGCTGAAAAGGTCTGTTAAAAGGTTCCATTAAGATAACAATAATGATATAATATTCACTATACAAGCTGAGATATTCCACTTTGATGCTCCATTTCACAGATAAAGGACCAAAATGAACAAAAAGCATTCTTCTCTTCACTCAGTTCATCCCTGGATTCTTTCCCTGAGCCATTCTGCAAACACAAGATTCTTCCACAACTTATTAATGCTTTCGAATTTGGTGCAGCTGGCTCTGCAGTGCTTGGGCCTTTGTTTAAAGTAAGTGGGGGAATCTTTCATTTCTTGTATATATTTTTCTCATTTCTTTTATAGGTCATTTATCATCAATTCATTTGTCTCTTATTTGCTCATTCATTCATTCATTCATTTGTTTTCTCTCTCGTCATAATCTTAGGTAGGAAAGCTACTAGAAGTAGAAGAATACCAGAGTAAGATTGTTCCTTGTGTCGTAAAGCTGTTTTCATCCACTGACAGAGCAACAAGAATCCATCTCTTACAACAGGTACAAGGTTACCAAACTACACTATTTTATCAGGGGAATCAAGGGTGTGTAGCGGTAGAGCATTTGACTCTCACGTCTGGGGTCTTGATTCCAGCCCAAAAAAATTAAGGCTTTTTTTCATCACGTAGTCTTTAAACATTTCTTTATTGTTTGCGAAGTAGTTCGACCATCCTTAGTGTGTATGAATGACATGAACTTTCATCTTAGTTCATTTATTAAAAAGTTTCTCTTCTTGTTTTTAGTTGGACCAGTTTGTTGAGCATCTTAAACCTCAGATCGTTGATGAACAAATCTTTCCTCATGTTGCTCTGGGTTTTGGTGACTCTGTACCAGCCATGAGGGAACAGACAGTAAAGGTTAGTTAGTTGCTTACTTCGATCCGTCCGTCCCCTCCGTCCGTCCGTCCATCCATCTATCAATCTATCCATCCTTCCTTCCTTCCATCCTTCCTTGATTTATTGGTTTGCAAAATGCAGAACAGTATCAAGTCAAAAAAAACTGCTCTTTATTCCATAATTGATTTCTTTTTGCTCACAGGCAATGCTTCTTTTAGCCTCAAAGCTTAGTGACAAAACGATCAACAACCATCTGTTAAAGCACTTCGCAAAGCTACAAATGGATCAAGAGGTATTAAGACTTTGACAAAAATCCTGCAATCTTTTATTATTAACTCCTCTATCTTTAATACTCCGATGTATTTTTGTATTTTGTCAGGCAGGAATAAGAACAAACACCACTGTTTGTTTAGGGAAAATTGCTTGCCATCTTTCAGAAGCGGTAAGTCCTTCATGCCTACAGTAACAGCTAAAATGTCTGTACATTTGCATTTCTCAAGAAACTATACTATAAACCCCTTGCACGTGATTCCATAGCAGCTCAAAACTTTCCTTCCACCGAGGGGGAGGCGTACAGGATCAGTGAGACGAATTGTAAGGCTAACACGTTGGATGTGACTATTTTATTTATCAGACGCGTCAGAAAGTGTTAGTGTCAGCATTTCTTCGTCCTCTTCGCGACCCGTTTCCTCCAGCTCGCACAGCAGGTGTCATGGCTTTCTGTAGCACCAGCACGTATTACAGCTTGAAAGACTGTGCTATGAAGATCCTTCCTGCACTATGTTCACTGACAATGGACCCTGAAAGAAAAGTTCGTGATCAGGTATGTGTGTCGAAGTGGAAAGACGATTTGAAGGTTTGCACTAAGATGTCGTTCATCCCTGGTGCTAGGGACAAGTCTTTTGTTTTCCTTCACGAGGGGACTCCAAAAACAAGAGAGTTAGCCCTAGCAGTAGGGTCACCCTACTACTATGTAAATTCCATGTTAGAAAGATTTATTTATCGATAATGAATAATTTCTGTCATAGGCTCAGCGAGATTCTACAACAAATCACTGTAATTTGCTAACCTAATATAATTTTGTTGCATTAAAGACGTTCAAAGCGATCAGACTGTTTCTTGGAAAACTAGAAAAAGCATCAGAAGATCCAGAATCTCTCATCAACAAAACTGGTTGGTATTTCAATAACTTTAGGTTCCTTGCTATTCTGCCTGCTCGTACTCGTTACCAAGGAAAATGAATGGGATGCTGCCAGTAGGCAACTTATAATTAACATTGTGCTCGATATTGCAGGGAATGATCAGCTGAATTAGGATTGTTTTCTACTTAAAAAAAAATGCGTGCAACAAATTGCGTCATGTGACATGGCTCGCAACATCGATTCCTGCAACATTCCGCGCAATGTTGTACCGTGTGTCCATAGCTTTAGCTTGACAGATATCAAAATTTATAAGAAGGCTTGGATTCACTTCGTACAGGTACAGAGCAGACTGCAGAGGATGCTGGGTCATCCTGGACAGGATGGGCTGTGACGTCACTTACATCCAAACTCTACAAAGGAGGACCAGCACAGACTACAGGCGCAGATTCTTCCACGCCAGAGGCAGCTAAAGAAAAAAGCCCGCCAAAAACCAAAGGTAAAATGAAGTTCAACCTTCCTTAACATTGTTATAACTTCACTTCTAAAAATAATTTCCTTAAGAATTAATATGTTTTACATTTTTCAACAGGTCCTGAGCAAGCCCGAGGGAATCCCGCTCAACCATCAAAGAAAGCTCCCCAGAAGAACGCACCCTCCAAAACCAATCAAAGAAAAGGAGACGATGATTTTGATGAAGGATGGGATGATGACTGGGGTGACTCAGAGGTATGTTTACTTGTCTGTCTGTCTGTCTGTCTGTCTGTCTGTCTGTCTGTCTGTCTGTCTGTCTGTCTGTCTGTCTGTCTGTCTGTCTGTCTGTCTGTCTGTCTGTCTGTCTGTCTGTCTGTCTGTCTGTCTGTCTGTCTGTCTGTCTGTCTGTCTGTCTGTCTGTCTGTCTGTCTGTCTACCTGTCTGTCTGTCTGTCTGTCTGTCTGTCTGTCTGTCTGTCTGTCTGTCTGTCTGTCTGTCTGTCTGTCTGTCTGTCTACCTGTCTGTCTGTCTGTCTGTCTGTCTGTCTGTCTGTCTGTCTGTCTGTCTGTCTGTCTGTCTGTCTGTCTGTCTGTCTGTCTGTCTGTCTGTCTGTCTGTCTGTCTGTCTGTCTGTCTGTCTGTCTGTCTGTCTACCTGTCTACCTGTCTGTCTGTTTGTCTGTCTATCTGTCTGTCTGTCTACCTGTCTGTCTGTCTGTCTGTCTGTCTGTCTGTCTGTCCATAGGTCTTAATAGAACGTTTCTTTATTAGAAGCCACGTGGAATCATCAGTGAGTTGAGGGACGATTTGATGGCGGTCAAGCAGGAATGTCAATCTCTACAAAAGACCACCTCGTACAAGGTAAGAACCTTGGCTTCATAAAGTACAAGCCGTCACAAAGTCTCCTCGTTGTGTGTTACAAAAGTATTTACTCATTCAGTATTATTAAAATTGAATAAGGAACCTGGGTCCATGGACGAGCAGGAGGCTGAGGATAGCGGAAGTGATTATGATGACTGGAACAACGATGATTGGTCGAGCATAAATGTAAGTTCTTACTTCCGGTTAACTAAAGCTATTCCTGAACCACAAACGGAACAGGGAAATTTTACATTTAATTTTTTTGTTAATTTTCTCAGCAAAAAGCTCCTCAACCAAAAGAAGAAGAAACCGCAGCCTTCACACAAGCTGTTGGTAAAAGCGCCAGTCATTTCTTCACTGATACATCAAGAAGCGAAGAGAATGCGTTTGATAACGATCCCTTCTCAGCACTGGTAAGAATGTTTTTATTCTTTATTGTAATTTACGACAAATGTCGCCATGTTGGAAGCCGAGAAGACACTGGGGACGAATTGCAAATCTTTCTTGGCCCCAGTCCCCCTCCCCTGTCCACAGGAATCCCGTTTATATTTTTGTTTCTTATCTATTTTACAGTCTAATACGAAATTCAAGAAATCAAGGCAGACCTCGCGCTCTAATAAACAGAACACAGGATCCTCTGAAGGAGACTGGGGACTTGATGACTGGGGTTCTTTTGACGAGGTACCTTCTAGCAAACCCTCTAAGAGCACCCAAGGAAAAGGTACCGCGAGTGACTCGTGGGAGACTGAGGATCTGAGTACCATTGATGAACCAGTTAAAGCAGGTGGTGGAGGACAGGGTTGGGATGACTGGAATGATGGCTGGGATTCCTCCAACATGCCGGATGATTCAAGTGGAATGAGTAAAGCTGAATTAGCAAAGAAGAAAAGAGAAGAAAGAAAACAACAACGATTACAAGCATTGAAAGAGAAGAAAGCTGCTGGACGAGGTCCCTCGAAATTGGGAGCAGTGAAAATGCAATAGACACGAACGAGAAATAGAAAAACGGCTGAGAATAATTCACAAGGATTGAATGGGAAGAAGAAAAACGCGAAGGATAAGTTGAGGACAAATGTGAAGAATACAAATTTATATCCTTTTTATCGGAAAACAAATCGATTTGAAAATTGGTGTATTGAGCAGTCATGCGCACGTGATCAGGCAGGAAAAAGGCAGGACAGACAGACATACATAATAAGGCAGTCACGCAGGAACGTGCACCTTGAGAATTCAGTATCCAGACGAGTCAGTCCTTTGTTTGCAGGGAGTCGAATACTTCACCGGCCACTAGTGTCAGTCGGTCACACTATATTTATGTGTAGAAGAGATTTGCCTTTTCCTAGTTGAATCCGTACAGGGAACAATTAAGTGTAGAGAGAGAGAGAGAGAGACCTCCATTGAAAAATTCTATCATTGATTATCAAACTATTTTCGTGAGCTATAATTAAACTCATTAAAACTGACCTTTTTTCTTACAAGTAACAATGTTCTTGGCGCGCGTGCGTGTAACTGCTTAGCGGCCATATTGGATAAATTTGCATTGTTTGTTTTGTTGTCATCCAACATGGCAGCCATGTCTTATCTTACTTTCTAGGGAATGTCTGCACACCATTAAGATACATGCACACTGTCATGACATTCAGGTATTCGTTGAGCGTTTTTAGTATGAGGAAATACTGATAATCAGTGAAAATAAATGAAGATTTCCAGAGAAATCCCATAGACAAAATCCAACCAAGCTGCGTGCGCATTCGTTTTCCATATTTGCACTCTGGTATGTGTGTATATGTATTGCTATTAGTTGAAATGTTTTCTAGCCGGTTTTTGATTGGTTCAGAGATAGAAAACCATTCAAATGTCAGCGTAGTAAACTCCGCAAATATGCTCTTTCTCCGTCCTCATCGTAACGTAGAATTTCACTGAATGGAATTTGTTTTGTCGACGGATTTAGCATCTCTTGAGCTGTGTAATTTTATCCGCCCCTAAGGAATTTTATCAGCGTAATCGAAAACCATGAAAGTCAAACCATTTTCGATAAACATCGCTCGGTAAGGCGTTTTAATTCGTGACATCTTTCACAAGCCAATTACTGTTACAACCTTTTAAAGTTGCAATCTGATTTAACTGTCAGTCAAAAAAGATATGTTATATTGGTGATCATGTTGTAAACAAAGTTAACAAACTGATGTTTCAGTTTTTCACTCTTTCGTCAGTATAAAAACAACTAACTTGGGCACCAATCTGTTCTGTGCATAGTGACTCCATAGTGGACGTTGATGACTAGCCCTAGGGCAGAGAGAGTAAGATTAACTTCTCTAACTTTTACATTGTTTCCATTCTTAGCACTTGTAAATACATCCGCCATGTTTTTCATTCATCAAATTGCTTTCCAAGAGTAACATATCTTATTCATTCATCCTGGGTGCTTGTCAATGAACTTGTTTTTGACTTTTAATGAGATGAAGTGTTTCCCTGAGGATATAACTACTTGACACTGAATCCCTTTGCAACAATAAACATGGCGTTTGTCGGGTTCATTTCATCTCATGTACCTCTTTCAGATAAACATCCAGTAAAATATAGTTCCAGCTCCTTATTGCCTTGATACGAAGCGTGCGCCTTTAATAATTAAATATGCGCACAAGTATGTAAATGAAACTTGAAAATACACGCAGCTGGCAACCTGCTGCCGTTCATTTGACGTCATACCAGGCTGATATCTGAACAGGTCTTCACTGGATCCCTTGACACTGTGTTTGTTTTGTTATAAGAATCTTCGCTATACAGATAACAGGGACATCACCAGTGTTGTGCAGAATTCTGTTGTGATGGGTATCTTGATTGTGATGATTGTGATGACTATCTGAATTGAACTTCTGGCCTTCAAGGCGCCTAATGCTTAGATTACATCCGAATGTCAGCTCGTTATTGACATGAAAAAATCGAAACTGAGTAAGTACTTATGAGTTATAATAACTAACTATGAAGTTATCTCTAGCTCTGAGAACGTACGATCTTCGCTTATTTTGTGTATGCGAGAAAAATGGAATAATTTTTTAGCTCAATTTAACCAAATGTTTATTAAATATATTCTTTTCTGGAGTCCCAAAATTATAATTCAAGTCCATGAACTTTATTTCGATTCCTTAATAAATCTATTTTTCCATTTTGCACGGCTTTGGATCTGCTAAGCTTACAGAAAAATAATTCATCCAAAATACTAAATAAAGCTTATTTCAAAATGATAATTTTTTCATCGATTATTTCTATCAATAATAATGTTTGCAGTTTGATTATTTCTATTGTTAGCAGAAAAGATTTATGATAATAATGTATCAAAAAAAATTGAAGTCTAATGCATGGTACGGCGTTGCATAGCAACCGTCTTACTGACCAACTATGTTACCATAGCAACGCTAATTTTTCCTGTATAAGTTGTATAAACGAGCCAAAGGCAGATGGAAATAAGATTTTTAAGTTTAACTTTACTGTATCTAATTTTATTCAACGCCAGTTTACTTACTCCTCCACTAAAAAAAAAAAACGTGATGCTTTTTCTCACTTTCCTCGTAGTTCCAGAAATTATGGAAGACTTTCGCGTTCAATATCCGAATTCCAGGAATCCAGGATCTGGATTTTTCGGCCATAACCAGACGACAATATTTGAGTCGCCTCATCTTTAGTGAGACTGAGACATGATTTCCAACTAGAAATCACAATAGTGAGAAACAGACAGTTTTACCAGCTGTAGTATGTCTCGTAATACAAGCAATATAATTGGTTAGGGATTCTTCGTGTCCTTTTTAAAATCCATTAAGTTTATTAAAAAAGCCATGATACCGCTGACTGACCAGAAAATCCTTGACCAAGCTGTTACTATGGTAACTATATAAACAGCGCTTGAGGCAATACTGCTCTAATCGCTCTCGATTGCGAAAGAAAACCATTAAACATTGGTATAACAACAACACTAAGATTGTATGTATCCATGCGTAGCACGACCCTACTATACATGGTCTGGTCTTAGGATAGAAGATACAGGATTATCATGCGTATGTCTACCACGCACGTGTTTACCATACCAAAGACGTGACTCTACTGGTTAGAGTATCACGTGATCAAGTGGCGTCTGGTCAGTCGTTTTCAAGGTCAACTTTTTTTAGTTGTGTACGTGTTTTCACATTAAAACTTGTCCTACGCTTTGAACTTCACTATAGGAAGACTACGAACATTGAACACCCACACACACTACAAACTCATTCACGCGTTGATCGAAGTTTGCTGGAGGCGACACCGTATGTCAACACGGTAATCCAGAATAAAGTAGTCGCTTGCGGTCACCTGTGGTCGCACACACAGGTGAGATCGTCCTGGTTACGTACACATTGTGATGGGCATGCAAGATATGCCAGTGTTTCATGTCATAGTTCGTTGATTGCTGTTTCACAAATAGTTAAAACAGTGGGGAATCGAAATAGAAGTTGTTTAGAAATATGCATTGTTTATCGAACACAAATATAACCCAAAAAAATCAAATAAATACCTCAAATTGGCATTTTCAAAAAAAATATTTTTTATTTCGTTCAAAAGCATCTTTATTTTAGACTTTGAAATTTTCGTTAAATATATTGATAAATATTATCTTTCCAATATTAGATACCCTTTTTTTAAAATAAAGAGTTTGAGTCTTCTTAAAATAAATATCTTCAATTTTCAAGGACATCTTTTTAATTGCTAGAAAATTTTCATGCATTTTTGATATATATGCTACGCTGTCTTTTAATATATATGACACAGAAAGACCCCTACAGATTGTTTGGGTGTTCTTTTGTGAACCAAACAAGACATGAATTCTTAAACGCTAGGTCACTGAAGTAACATGAAAACTTTGATTCCTACAAATTGGATTAAATTATAAACACTTAAGTACATTTTATGTACATATAAAAATGATTAGATTTTCAAGTAAAATTTTCGTGATTCAATTAATGTAAAATTTCAAAGTTTCAAGTGCCATCGACTGGATCAAATTAAGAGTCGAGAACGAGACTTTATCGAAATTTTTGTCAAAAAATTGCTTAAAAAATGCGTCACCATTTACTTCAATTTGATGTGGGTTTTAGTTAATTTCTTCTTCAGAAAAAAAGCTAAAAATCGCACAAGAATCGTCAAAATTTATCAACAATATGCAAATTAGTAGATCGGTTTCTTTTCTGATTGGTCTAAATGGAACAATAAATATGTAAATCTCTTAATGAGATTTTACTATCAAGGGAATCTTTTTGTTTATTCTTGATCAAAGGATTACTCAATTCATCTCTACAGCCAATTGACAATTCATTGTTTTAGCTTTTTGAATGCACTGAATATTTCCCAAGAACAAGAATTGAAATTTACGTGAAATTCAAATCACTTATTTTGAGCAAAAAATATTTAGAAATGTTTTAGAAATTTTCCCATGAATCAATGTAAAATTAGAGCATTTTTCTGTACAAGCCTGTCTTCAAGATGACTAATATTGTCTGCTAAATGCCAGTCACATAAAATATTATCTATAATGATGCTTCAACTCACGTCCACTATGCAAATATAACATTAAACATGAACTTCGTATTTCTCGGGGTTATCAGTCCTGCCGGCACACTGTAAAATCATTTTTGCAAAGATCACAGTCGAGATACCGCTCGATAAGCAAAACTTCTGACAAATCGTATTATACTGATTTTCCTCAACTATTCCACGCATTTGAGTCTTGTCAAATACTTCTAATACTTTTCGAAATACCCAATATCAATAGAATTGTACGGTCGACTGGTTCTAACCAATCAAAGCCGGAGTTAGAGGCTCATTAATTGACATGTAAATAGAAGTCATTTCATGGACTGAACTTCGGTATTTCTTTTAAGATTCTCTAACAATTGCTCCAAGCGTACGTAGAAAAGACACACAAACCGTTGCTAAACTGAAATGACTTGAAAATAACCTCCAAAATACTGTTCAAAATGTCTGCATTTGGAAATTCGAAGCAGGAGTCAATTATCTTTATATTTCTCGTGTATTTCGTATCTATAGTAGAAGCACAAGCTTTAGGTTGCACTGTTCAAATTCTTGTAGCTGTTTTTGTTTTATTGGCTTCACTTCTGCTAATAGTAGCTATAGCTTTCGCAGTATGGTATTGTTGCTACTATAAAAAAGGTAACGAACGTATTTTTTGATGTTTTATTGTTGCTCTACTTCTAGCTTATTCTTGATCATGCATTTTGAAGTCGAACTTTTCGTCCTTTAAATTTTTTTGTAGGTAAACAAAGGTCCGATAATGAAATTGAAGATGGCAAGATTGGCGTGCTGGGGAATGATGGAGCAGTTCACTGTCCATATTGCGAAAAAAAATTTGCCATCAGGACAGCAGGTAAAGTCAGAATAATAAATGAAGTCTCTTATATTTTGGATGATAATTGCCATCGGTCACTTAGTGAACATCTACGATATAAGCAACGTCATAACAAGAACTATCTAGAAGAAAGCTTGGACTGTTTTGTTTCACCTTAAGACTGTTGACACTCGCTTATTGGGACACTTTATTTGCCTTATGTAGCATTATTAGCAAATATTTGCTTTATTATTGCACGATAAACTTAATTCTTTCATCGTAGTTCTCTAAGAATCACGTCTGACAGAAAAATTTCTCAAGCATTTATTTAAAAGAGCGAGCGCGTTCCGCTCCAGAAGTTCTTTGAGTTCAATCCGTGGTTTCCCAAAATTCTATAATGTTAAGACTACTTAATTTTCGTCTTAAGTTTAAAATTACAGAATTTCTATGGGAACCAATTGTTTTCAATTAATAAAAGTTGTTTCAGCTTCCTCTAAATTGTTTAGATTTGTGGCGGAGTTCAGAATCTCCATTGCTACTTTAGCAAAAATACAAGCTTGAGATGAAAATTTATTCCTTACTTGGCAATTATAAGAAAAGCATATTATTATAAAAGCTGATAAAAGATAAACCGGCTTAAAAAGTGCATGTTTTGTCACCTTTGAATTAAGTCTTTTTATCACTGAAAAGTGTTAATTTACAAAATTCAAATTAAATTCAAAATGAAGCGAAGCAATTTTATCGATTCAAATTAGAAAAATTTAGCCATTTTCAATTGCTGGAGTATATTTATTCGTCGTTTTAATATTTTTTCACATCTCGTTTTATTTTATATAAAGCTCCGTTTTAAATAATTATAATTATTGATTGAATTATTTAAGTGTTTCAAGTTTAATGCTTTGCTATTTTAGTAAGAATTTTTTATAAAAAATTCAAAAGAACAAAAGTGTCCCAAAAGTAGCTTAACAGCAAGCCTACTGTTTCGATATTTAGGACATTACAACTGGGGATATTTATAAAAAAGTTATTTCAATTTAAGAAACTAAGATTACCAACTCCGTAGGTATCAATTAATTGAAAAATTTCCAAACTCAATACCAATTTTTCATAGAAACAAAAAAAATGTTCGCGAATATTCTGAATATTTTATAATAATATATCTTTATAAATATTTGAATGCTGCGTATCTGTGAAGAGTTTTCTGGAAGACGAATCGCCTAGCTGTAACAACATAATTTTTCATATATTTTACGACAAAATTATATCGGTCATATTCTTCGCTTGCAGGTTTTTTTTTTTCAGTCTTGCAGTCATTACTCATCATAACTGTTCTATTATTCTTCTAAACACGCAAATAGTATGGAGTCGGAAGTGAAGTCACCAAGAGAAATCTGATTATTCCCTGCAGTACAGCGACGGAATGACGAAAAAAAATCAATCAATCACGCGTTCAATACATTCCTCGAGTGAACGAGATTTTTCTTCTGCCTCTAGTTCGTTTAAAACTATCACGTATCAACTCGAGAACAAACGCAATTTTGACTCCGTGGGGCGATACTTTTATTTTATTTATGCCAAGTTGATTATGACAAGTTGATTTTTTTTTACCCCTCAGGATTTGATAGCTTTGTAATGATTATTTTTTACCACGCCTCACAAAACGACGAAAATTAGCTGTAAAATATATCATTTCACTTCAGGGAATACAGTAAAGTAGATAAACATGTGTTTCGAGTTAGTGTGTAAACGATAAGAAAGTCTTCGTGAGATAAGACTTTAGTCGCAAGTGTCGTGACAAGGGTACATGCCCCAGCAGAACAATGGATATGTTGTACGTTTTACGCCTGCTCGCACAACTGAAGTGAAGCGCATTCCGCTGTTCAAACATAAACTACCAGCCAAACTTTTGATAAATATTTAAAATCGGTCTGACCTTGATAGTATCATTTCTAAAGTGAACAATTTGGAATATTTTTTTTTTGTCTTTTCAAGCATTTGAAAATTTGTTTAAAATTTATCATGTATATATATTATATATTATAGCTACGAAATATTTGTCAAGACAAGGCTTGAATTAATGATTTTTTTTCTAGTTGGAGGCATAAACAAAAATCTAGATAATATTTTTTTATAGTTTTTTCGTATGCATAAAAATGAGAATAGTTTAGAATATGACGGAATAAAAATATTAAATAAGAGCTTGTTTTGTTTTTCTCAGCTTACAGTTGATCTTGTAGCTTGTTAATCTTATCCCTGTATCAACAGAAATACCTATCATTTTGAATAACAAATCAACCGACAACACACTAAATAAATGATGAGTTTATTCAACCTTCCATCACATCCTGCGCATCCTCCACTGCAAACAAATCCGTCTCTCATACCATACATATTTCATTTTTTATCATGTAATACTTTGTCAAACATTTGTATCGATCTAACCAAGAGTTTTCGTGCGAACTGATTTTTTTATGTTAACAGAGG
Source organism: Anthopleura xanthogrammica (assembly GCA_964019055.1). Lineage (NCBI taxonomy): Eukaryota > Metazoa > Cnidaria > Anthozoa > Actiniaria > Actiniidae > Anthopleura > Anthopleura xanthogrammica. The sequence continues at coordinate 432,916 of OZ025212.1, read as the reverse complement.
GGCCCTTAAGTCCCAGCAGGGCTGATAGCTATCTTACAGTTTAATAAACACTGATAGTTGGTTATCATCATCAAATGTACCAAATCCTTGTCGACCAACTGATAGATTTAAACATCGTAGAATCATTCTCTCCATGCGTGAGAAACATCAAGTACTAGTATAATTAAGCGACTTTGCGTCTGTTCAAGTTTCTAGTTTGAGTATAAATTGAGCTTTATTGATATATCAAACACTGATAGTCATATAGATGGTAATGGTGAAAGAAACGTACTGCGCATGCTCTACAAAATGGCGGGAAAATGATTGGCAGACGCGTATCAAAAAAAACAGAAGATGTTGGCAAATCTGTAACTGTAATTGTAACTATTAGAATTCGCCTTTGCTAAGCTAATCCAAAGACTGGGAATGACCTAGTGTTACAGAGGTTTATGGTGTTAAAGATGAGGAAGCTTTTTGTTCTCGTCGCCAAATTCAGAAAATGGCGCGGTTTCTTTTTTGTCAAAACCCCGCAATGCATTTCGAGCACCATGGTGAAGCAGAAACATACCACGACAAGTAATATTTGTTATGCATGCTCCTGATGATCTAATACATCTCTGATATTTATTGATTTACAGGTAATGGAAATATCGGTATCACGAATCCGACCTTTGGTCCTGGAAGCAAAGAGGTTGCAGTTGATGTACCCGGAAGTGACATCAATGGAAGAGGAGGAATCAATGCACCACAACAGAAAATACCTTATATTGTTGGGGTAAGGGTTACACCATGAAGGAGGTCATTCTTTTCGGGTTATATTTTGTTAGACGGCGTGAAGTATTCCCAGCAAAAGCAATGATTATGTTGATATTGTTGAAAGAAATTGTTTATAAGTTGGTTAGTGTGCTGCCTTCTAAGCACTACGAACTACAAGCCCCGTAGCTGAAGGATTTAGTTATTTAGAGATAGGTGTTCTATAGAGCTGTTAAGTTGTGACGTTTTTCAGGGTCCAACTGAACACAAAAACCACTAAAATAAAGCGAAAAATGTTCTCAATGATTTAACCTCCACCTGAAACGATTAGAACTTTGGACAACAAATCCTGTCATGAAGAAAAAGTAAGAAACATTTTATAAAAATGCTTTTCGTTTTGGACCCGGAAGTTGTTTTCCCACACGAGTGACGTCGCACTTAAAACTGAGCTCTATAGTAGTTTGTTTATCTTTGTTTTCAATAACTAATTATGGGATTTTTTTAGCCCACAATGGACACAAAGATCGATCGCGGTCAAGATGGCTCACTAGGGTTGATGATCGCACATGAAAAGACTTTCCCGACTCCTTCAATGTTTGTCCGGGAAGTGGTTCCCAATGGACCAGCATCCAAAGTGGGCGTACTTGAATATGGTAAGATATGATGAGGATTTCCGTTTCTCGGCTTCCTTTGGTAATACCGGATTTTTTTTCATTAGTTATAACCCATACTAAACAAGCCAACCGAGGGGAGGGTCCCGGGGTTTACAGAAACCACCCCAACTCGCTCGAGTTTTGAATTTTAAAGCCTGCATGCACGTACAACTGAATGCTCTTGGGTTATTGATTTCCATAATTCCCCTGGCAGGGCCCTGCACTTTGATATGAATTTCAATATAAGTCAACTTTTTAAATTCCAATTCGACCTGGTGTCGAGCGCTTTAGGCACATGAACCTCTGCCCCGGAAGACTGAGCTCGATCGACACTCCCTGCTTGATCGAAGTAAAGCACATTTACCTCTGCCCCGGAAGACTGAGCTCGATCGACACTCCCTGCTTGATCGACACTCCCTGCTTGATCGAATTAAAGCACATTTGCTTTTTCGCATAAGAAAAACATGGAGACACTGATTCAAGTGTAACTGTCATTTATTCTCAACCAGGTGATGAGATAGTTGGAATCAACGGCAAGAGCCTTGAAGGAATGACACATAAAGAATCGAAAAGTCTGCTGCATGCTGAACCGGGTAACACGAAACCCGTAAAACTAACCATAGTCAAGAACTCACTTGAGAAGAAAGGTTTGTGCTTGTCACACATTTTTTCTTTCGCTACCAAAATGAATAAGTATGAAACGAACGGAGAAACTTTCCCCTCTCTTATTTCCGTCCTACTTTTGAAAAAGAACCTAAGCTTTCCCTCATGTAGGCAATTTTCTCAGGACGTTAAAAAATTGGAATATGCCCTGTAGCTTTATTATTTTATTTATTGTATCTTTGTATGTTTGTTTTCAGCTGAAATGCGCGCAAACATGCCAAGTGTAGACGTGAACAGACCCGGTACATCACGTGATACTGTGATCGACATGCCCGAAGGAAACTTGTCTGCCAGTGGCCCAAAAGTCCGTGGTAAGTCAGGGTTGAACTGTTGTGGCAAGCCAAAAACCAAAGGAGATTCTGATTACGGTTATGAATTGGAGCCCGTTGGTAACACGCGCAAAGTAGAAATATCTGGAAAATCTGGTAGAAATGTAGGGGTACAAGGACCAAAGTCGCACACCATTAACATGGAAGGAGGAAGGTCTAATGTTGGATTTGATGGCCCTGATGGACGTATTGGTGGAGTTTCCGGTCCCGATGGACAGCTTCCTTATTTAGTAGGGGTAAGTATTAATGTCCATTATACAGTGGGAATAAATGATGATGTTCCCTGTTTAGCAGGGGAAAGAGTCCCCCATGTCCCTTTATGCATCTTTGTGCATATTGATATTGGCGCAATATGAATATTATTATTAAATATTATTATTATTATTTATTTGTTTATTTATTTGTTTGTTTGTCTGTCTGTCTGTTTTTTTTTTATTTTTTATTTTTATTTGTTTGTTTATTTATAAGCAATATTTAGCAAGGAAGTTCAGTTCACCTCAGGCTGGTTCGGATAGAGGCCTTTACATATAACTAAAGAATTATATATATATATATATATATATATATATATATATATATATATATATATATATATATATATATATATATATATACATGCACATGCACATACTACATGTTAGAACTATATATGTGTATACAAGCTCGAGCTCCCTGTACAGCAGAGCCACAGGTAACCCACAACCATTAATATCGTTGATGTTATTTATTTACAGCCTGTTGTAGATACGTCGATACGTAAAGGTGACAACGGCTCCCTAGACGTTCTCATTGCAAAGGAACCAGAGTTTCCCAGCCCTGCCATGTTCGTAAGAAAAGTCTATAATCCAACATCAAACAAAGTCAGTATTGAACCAGGTATGATACACACCCTTTCATTATCCAAACGCCCTCGACTACCATACCAAGTCCTGGGCTTTCATGTGCATGATGACACAGCCGCAATGTTAGATAAATCTAAATGGTTTATTTCATGTCATCATCCATCATGGCGGCTATGTGCTATGGTGGTCGATTGGTGACCAGGACCTTGAGCATTCGACATTATTCTGTTGAGTTTCCGCTATACATAACCATATTGCTTTTCTTTCTCAAAGGTGACGAGATTGTTGGAATCAACGGGGTACCCATCAAGGGAAAGTCGTATGAAGACTCAATGAATATGCTTCGAAATGCTCCTGGAAAGAAAATAAAAGTTGGAGTGTTGAAGAATTCGCACAATATTAAAGGTGAGTAGAAAACAATGTTTTAATACAAAATAAACCCATTGAGATTAAAGAAACCAAAAAAAAAAATGGATAGATAGATAGATAGTCAGAGGGAAGGAAGGAGGGAGATATAAATGAATGGATGGCTGGATGAAGGAATGGAAATTTGATTTTCATTTGATATTTCTTCTTCAGCAAACATGAAATACAACAGAGATGGCACCCGACCTCCACACCTAGCTGTACCTCAACCCAAGGCCAAGTCAGGGATGAGCTGCTGTGGTTCGCCTAAAACTCAAGGAGAAATGAACTACGCATACGAAGCAGAAGGCCAAGATCCAAAAGGAAGAATGTCCGGGCGAGGAAACGTGGATGGAAGAGGAGTAGATTACTCCGGACCAAATGCTCCCAAGAAGAACAAAGGAGGAAAGCTGAATTGTTGTTCATCGCCAAAGACAACCGATGACCTGGACGTAGATTACGGTGTTCCTTCAACTGGAGGGTCTGTGAGGCCGCCATCCTTAAAAGCTGACGTAGACACCCCAGACATTCAAGTACATGGGCCAAAGGGAAAAGTCTCTGGACCAAAAGGTCCTTCGTTTGGTGCGGATATCGATGGCGATGCCGAACTTAGAAGGCCAAAGTTTAAAGGCCCAGAAAAAGATATTGCATTACGAAGCGGCTTCGATGGGCCATCATTTAACGGCGACGTCGATGGCCCTGATGTAAACGTAAAAGGGCCTGGATTCAAAGAACCTAAAGGAAAACTCTCCGGTGGACTGAATGGTCCCGACATTGATGGACCATCATTTAACGGAGACGTCGATGGCCCTGATGTGAACGTCAGAGGACCCGGATTCAAAGGACCTAAAGGAAAACTCTCCGGTGGACTGAATGGTCCCGACATTGATGGACCATCATTTAACGGCGACGTCGATGGCCCTGATGTGAACGTCAGAGGACCCGGATTCAAAGGACCTAAAGGAAAACTCTCCGGTGGACTGAATGGTCCCGACATTGATGGACCATCATTTAACGGAGACGTCGATGGCCCTGATGTGAACGTCACAGGACCCGGATTCAAAGGACCTAAAGGAAAACTCTCCGGTGGACTGAATGGTCCCGACATTGATGGACCATCATTTAACGGAGACGTCGATGGCCCTGATGTGAACGTCAGAGGACCCGGATTCAAAGGACCTAAAGGAAAACTCTTCGGTGGACCGAGTGGTCCTGACATTGATGGACCATCATTTAATGGAGACATTGACGGCCCTGACATGAACATAAAAGGACCTGGATTTAAACGACCTAAAGGAAAACTTTCTGGTGGACTTAGTAATCCTGGTATCGATGGAGATATCGATGGTCCTGATGTTAACATTAAAGGACCCAAGGGACCTAATATTGATACTGATATAAACAGCCCCGACATTAATGGACCATCCATAAATGGTCCCAAAAAACCAAAACTGAAAGGACCTAAGCTAAAGTGCTGTGGAGCAAATAAAGGAATGGACGATTCTGATGACGAGTACAAGCTCCCTTCTGGATCAGCAGGATTTAAAGGGCCAGAAGGAAAAGCGAAAGGACCATCAATTGAAGGAGACCTTGATGCTCCAGATGTTAAATTCAAAGGGCCCGGTTTTAAAGGACCAAAAGGAAACGTCTCGACCAAAGGGGACTTCGATGGCCCTGATGTGAACGTTAAAGGACCTGGCTTTAAGGGTCCCAAAGGAAATCTAAGTGGTCCAAATATTGCTGGGCCAACATTTAATGGAGACGTCGATGGACCTGATGTGAACGTTAAAGGACCTGGCTTTAAGGGTCCCAAAGGAAATCTAAGTGGTCCAAATATTGCTGGGCCAACATTTAACGGAGACATTGACGGCCCTGACATGAACATAAAAGGACCTGGATTTAAACGACCTAAGGGAAAACTTTCTGGTGGACTTAGTGGTCCTGGTATCGATGGAGATATCGATGGTCCTGATGTTAACATTAAAGGACCCAAGGGACCTAATATTGATACTGATATAAACAGCCCCGACATTAATGGACCATCCATAAATGGTCCTAAAAAGCCAAAACTGAAAGGACCTAAGCTAAAGTGCTGTGGATCAAATAAAGGAATGGACGATTCTGATGACGAGTACAAGCTCCCTTCTGGATCAGCAGGATTTAAAGGGCCAGAAGGAAAAGCGAAAGGACCATCAATTGAAGGAGACCTTGATGCTCCAGATGTTAAATTCAAAGGGCCCGGTTTTAAAGGACCGAAAGGAAAAGTCTCGACCAAAGGGGACTTTGATGGACCTGATGTTAAACACCCAAAAGGAAAAATATCTGGTAAAGGTCCAGATGTTGACGTCGATAAAAACGGGTCATCAGTTAAAGGTTCCAAAGATAAAGTCAAAAAGCCTAAGCTCAAATGGTGTGGATCAAAAACAGGGGCACATGACTCAGATGGAGAATACGAGCTACCGTCGGGATCAGCAGGGATGACCATCGATGGACCGGACATCGATACAAGAGGACCATCCGTAGATCTTGATGTCGATAAACCAGACATGAGTATTAAAGGACCAGGCTTTAAAGGACCAAACGGACCAAATTTAGATCTCAGAGGTCCTGACGTGGACATTGAAGGGTCAGACCTTGATATCAGTGGCCCTAAAGGTCCATCATTTGGATTAAAGAAACCCGGATTCAAGGGACCAGAATTTGAAAAACCAAATCTATCAGGAGACATCAAGGGCCCTAAGATTAAAGGTAAAACACCGAAGTTCGATGGTGACATCGATGGACCTGACCTAAATGTCAAGGGACCACATATCGATGGACCAGATATGGAAGGTCCAGATTTTAATGCTGATATCGAGGGACCCGACGGAAAAGTCAAGAAACCTGGATTTAAGGGGCCAAATTGGAAGTTCAATAAGCCAGACATTAACATGCCAGACTGGAAATTCAAGAAACCAGGATTCAAGGGGCCAAAAGGAGAAGGGCCATCTATCGACGGAGATTTTGAAGGACCTGATGTTGATGTGAAGAGACCTGGATATGATGGACCTGACTTTGAGGGACCATCACTGAGTGGTGACATCGATGGACCAGATATGGAAGGTCCAGATTTTGATGCTGATATCGAAGGACCAGATGGCAAAGTCAAGAAACCTGGATTTAAGGGGCCAAATTGGAAGTTCAATAAGCCAGACATTAACATGCCAGACTGGAAATTCAAGAAACCAGGATTCAAGGGGCCAAAAGGAGAAGGGCCATCTATCGACGGAGATTTCGAAGGTCCTGATGTTGATATGAAGAGACCCGGATATGATGGACCCGACTTTGAGGGACCATCACTGAGTGGTGACATCGATGGACCAGATATGGAAGGTCCAGATTTTGATGCTGACATCGAGGGACGAGACGGAAGAGTCAAGAAACCTGGATTTAAGGGGCCAAATTGGAAGTTCAATAAGCCAGACATTAACATGCCAGACTGGAAATTCAAGAAACCAGGATTCAAGGGGCCAAAAGGAGAAGGGCCATCCATCGACGGAGATTTTGAAGGTCCTGATGTTGATATGAAGAGACCTGGCTATGATGGACCCGACTTCGAGGGACCATCACTGAGTGGTGACATCGATGGACCAGATATGGAAGGTCCAGATTTTGATGCTGATATCGAAGGACCAGATGGCAAAGTCAAGAAACCTGGCTTTAAAGGTCCGAGTTGGAAATTCAAGAAACCTGATCTCAGTCTCCCAGACTGGAAATTCAAGAAACCAGGATTCAAGGGACCAGATGGTCCATCTTTTGAAGGGGATATTGATGGACCTTTTGTGAATGTAAAGAAACCTGGATTTGATGGACCTGACTTTGAGGGACCATCACTGAGTGGTGACATCGATGGACCTGACATGAAGGTCAAGGGACCACATATCGATAGACCAGATATGGAAGGTCCAGATTTTGATGCTGACATCGAAGGACCAGACGGAAAAGTGAAGAAACCTGGATTTAAGGGGCCAAATTGGAAATTCAATAAGCCAGACATTAACATGCCAGACTGGAAATTCAAGAAACCAGGATTCAAGGGGCCAAAAGGAGAAGGGCCATCCATCGACGGAGATTTTGAAGGTCCTGATGTTGATATGAAGAGACCTGGATATGATGGACCCGACTTTGAGGGACCATCACTGAGTGGTGACATCGATGGACCAGATATGGAAGGTCCAGATTTTGATGCTGATATCGAAGGACCAGATGGCAAAGTCAAGAAACCTGGCTTTAAAGGACCAAGTTGGAAATTCAAGAAACCTGATCTCAGTCTCCCAGACTGGAAATTAAAGAAACCAGGATTCAAGGGACCAGATGGTCCATCTTTTGAGGGGGATATTGATGGACCTGATGTGAATGTAAGGAGACCTGGATTTGATGGACCTGATTTTGAGGGACCATCACTGAGTGGTGACATAGATGGACCTGACATGAAGTTCAAGGGACCACATATCGATGGACCAGATATGGAAGGTCCAGATTTTGATGCTGACATCGAGGGACCAGAAGGCAAAGTCAAGAAACCTGGCTTTAAAGGACCAAGTTGGAAATTCAAGAAACCTGATCTCAGTCTCCCAGACTGGAAATTCAAGAAACCAGGATTCAAGGGGCCAAAAGGAGAAGGGCCATCTATCGACGGAGATTTTGAAGGACCTGATGTTGATGTGAAGAGACCTGGATATGATGGACCCGACTTTGAGGGACCATCACTGAGTGGTGACATCGATGGACCAGATATGGAAGGTCCAGATTTTGATGCTGACATCGAGGGACCCGACGGAAAAGTCAAGAAACCTGGATTTAAGGGGCCAAATTGGAAGTTCAATAAGCCAGACATTAACATGCCAGACTGGAAATTCAAGAAACCAGGATTCAAGGGTCCAAAAGGAGAAGGGCCATCTATCGACGGAGATTTTGAAGGTCCTGATGTTGATGTGAAGAGACCTGGATATGATGGACCTGACTTTGAGGGACCATCACTGAGTGGTGACATCGACGGACCAGATATGGAAGGTCCAGATTTTGATGCTGATATCGAGGGACCCGACGGAAAAGTCAAGAAACCTGGATTTAATGGGCCAAATTGGAAGTTCAATAAGCCAGACATTAACATGCCAGACTGGAAATTCAAGAAACCAGGATTCAAGGGGCCAAAAGGAGAAGGGCCATCCATCGACGGAGATTTTGAAGGTCCTGATGTTGATATGAAGAGACCTGGATATGATGGACCTGACTTTGAGGGACCATCACTGAGTGGTGACATCGATGGACCAGATATGGAAGGTCCAGATTTTGATGCTGACATCGAGGGACCAGACGGAAAAGTCAAGAAACCTGGATTTAAGGGGCCAAATTGGAAGTTCAATAAGCCAGACATTAACATGCCAGACTGGAAATTCAAGAAACCAGGATTCAAGGGTCCAAAAGGAGAAGGGCCATCCATCGACGGAGATTTTGAAGGTCCTGATGTTGATGTGAAGAGACCTGGATATGATGGACCTGACTTTGAGGGACCATCACTGAGTGGTGACATCGATGGACCAGATATGGAAGGTCCAGATTTTGATGCTGATATCGAGGGACCCGACGGAAAAGTCAAGAAACCTGGATTTAAGGGGCCAAATTGGAAGTTCAATATGCCCGACATTAACATGCCAGACTGGAAGTTCAAGAAACCAGGATTCAAGGGGCCAAAAGGAGAAGGGCCATCTATCGACGGAGATTTTGAAGGTCCTGATGTTGATATGAAGAGACCTGGATTTGATGGACCTGACTTTGAGGGACCATCACTGAGTGGTGACATCGATGGACCTGACATGAAGGTCAAGGGACCACATATCGATAGACCAGATATGGAAGGTCCAGATTTTGATGCTGATATCGAGGGACCCGACGGAAAAGTCAAGAAACCTGGATTTAAGGGGCCAAATTGGAAGTTCAATAAGCCAGACATTAACATGCCAGACTGGAAATTCAAGAAACCAGGATTCAAGGGGCCAAAAGGAGAAGGGCCATCCATCGACGGAGATTTTGAAGGTCCTGATGTTGATATGAAGAGACCTGGATATGATGGACCTGACTTTGAGGGACCATCACTGAGTGGTGACATCGATGGACCTGACATGAAAGTCAAAGGAGCGAATATCGAGGGACCTGACTTCGACGGTCCATATTTCGAAGGGGATATCGATGGACCTGGAGGTAAAGATAAAACACATGGTCTTAGAGGACCCAGCTGGAAATTTAAAAAACCTGATCTGAGTTTACCAGATTTGAAATTGAAGAAACAAGGCTTCAAAGGACCAGATCTTGATGGACCCTCTTTCAAGGGAAATATTGATGGGCCAGATGTTGACTTTGAAACACCCGACCTTGATGGACCAGAAATAACTTCATTCAAGGGCCGAGATTTAGATGGTCCTTCGTATGGTGGTGATGTCAATGTTGGGACCCCTGATTTTAAAGGGCCATCATTTGGTGGCAGGTTAGGGGGACCGGACTTAGATATTAAAACACCTGACTTCAGTACACCGAAAAGTAACACTGATTTTGATTTACCAGATTTCGATTCAAGCGGACCTTCATTTGATGGGTCTGTTGACGTTAAAGGTCCAAACTTTGGAATGCCTAAAGGGAGGTTTAATCTCATTGGTGGAATGCCTGACGCAGGAGACGAAATTATCGAGGAAATGAATACTGATATGGTAGAAGCTTCTATGGGACCGGAAGGCGATGATTATGACTTGGTATTGTCCGAAGACGATCATGGTAATTTAATATTTTCAGAACCAAATGTAAAATCTCCATCTGCTACGGTTGTTGTACCAGACTTTGATGTTGGTGGAAGAGGAAAGAAGTCTAGTAGAGACAGCAGTTCATCCTCATCAAGCGAAGACGAGGACAAACCCAAATCAAAGAAAAAGGAATCAAAAGCTCGTACAAAGAAAAATGGCAAGAAAACGTCATCATCGTCGTCGAGTTCTTCTGAAGACGAAAGCAAATTGAAGTCGCGAGGAGGGAGATTTGGAATCAAGCTACCTGGATGGAAGAAGAACGATACAAGATCAAGTTCGTCGTCATCTTCATCAGATAACAAGGATTTCTCTCGAAAAAAGAAGGATCCCGTAAAACGAAAGGATAGCTACTCCTCGTCGTCTTCGTCTGATTCTGCTTCGCCAAATTCGTACGACGTAACCTCTGTAGTAAGAAGCAAACCCATGCCAGAAACAGAGAAAATAGAAATAGCTCAAAATAATGAGCTTGAATCACAACCAGATTTCTCCTCATTTGATTCAGAACCAAGCTTGGTGAGTCCCACATCGCCGGTGATGAAGCTGGAAACTTCACGCGCCTTTCCTGATGTTTCTGATGGATCTGTAAACGTGAAGCTTGTTCCAAGCACCCAGGGAAGTTTCTCCATTGACAAAGGGAAGGATCCCACTTCACCAACATATCGAGAACCCCACTCACCCAATCGGGGTGATTCTAAGCTGTGGGACATTATGCAAGGCTACATTGATACTGATGATGTTATAAACGACGACGGCACGCCACGAAAAGCTAGCGAAGAACCTGCTATCCCAACTTACATATCATCCCTTGAAAGAACACCAAGAATCAGCAGAGAAGAAAGAAAGGAAAAAACAAAGTCACTTCCTCCAAGAGTTTCACCAGGAAATTTGTCCTCGTTCGAAATCGATGACAGTATTGATGATCCGTGGGCAAGGCATTACCTGGGAGATCGGAGAGGCACTGGGCCGAGTATGAGCAAGTCAAGTAGTAGGTCAAACAGTCCGCGGCCAAGTAGTGGAGATAAACAAAGCATAAGTCCATCAATGGTGTTTTCAAAGGTTCCACATGTTAAAAGCCCTCTGGGAGAACCGGAACGCGACCCGATTACGGGACTACGTATTACTCCTGGGGGAATTTACGAGGAAAAGCGACTGCCTAAAGAAAAGCGTAAACCTTCTGAAGTGGAAAAACAGCGCGAAAGCAGAAAGTACCTATGGGACATGGGTCCTAGTGATCAATCACGTGGGCAAGTCGGATCAAAACCAAGGTCGCGTTCGTCCCCCCCAACAACCATCTCAACCGATTCCAAGCTTGAAGTACGACCCATTGCATCGCGGCGGACCTACGAGATTTCTAAGTCGCAGCCTTCACTGAGTGTAAGAACAGATGAAAAGACAAACAACACGCGGGTACTGAACAAGAGGGAAGATTTCCTAAAGAGAGAGGAGGAACCAAAGAGGTTGACGTTAAGAGAGAGGAAAGCATTGTTTGAGAAGTCGGTAAGGATTTTGATAAATTTGAAAAATCTTGTCTTAACTTTTATTGATGGTGTTCCCAAACAGAGTCAATATACAAAAAACATGGCGGCCATGTTGGAGGCTTTCGGTTAAATTCCACTAATATGGCGTCGATGCAACGCCATAAAAAACGTGCAAACGGAGAATATTTGGAAACTAAACCTTTCTCTTTTTTGTGATTTAGGATTTCTAATGAAAGAAACAAAATGTCCTGTGATAGTTCAAGCTGAAGGTTGAAGGATGCCCTGATACTCAAGACCTGACTGGTGTCGATCAACGAAGACTAATCAAGGGGCCACTCCTTTCTATGTAACCAGGCAATTATGCAAGAGACGTTTATTCATTCCTAAATTGATCAATATTTTATAAGCTTTCATTAATCATTTATTAAGAAAATGATAAAAAAAAGATGCTAAAAAGTCCTTTAAACATTTACATAACCAAATATTAATCAAATTAATGGGATCTATATTTTCTTTGCTGCTTTTATGAATGACACTGAATGCGGTCCATTTTTGGATTGTTTGGTACAGTCTTGGCCCAGCGTGTTTAGTATAATACAGAGACAATGTGAATGACCAATTAATATAAAAGAAGACACACTTTGATAATTTCTATAAACACTAGCAAAAATAATGCAAAAATATTGAAGAATTTTGTCGTCAAAAATTGTGGTTGCAGAGATGTTTGAAGACTCTTAGATCAATCAAACAATTATTGCAAAAAGTTTTTCAAAGTTTTCTTGGTATTCATACAACAAACATGGCTTCATTGCTGTGCGGTAAGTACTTTTTTCCATAACCCAAAATGCCCTTTTCGAGATTCAAGCACTAGACTCGGTTTAAGGTTAGGTTCCAGTCCTTTCTCAAAAAGGGCATTTTGGGCTATGGAAACAAGTGTTTACCTTGCTGTGCAGACCTTCTGACTGAATGTCAGCAAATTCAGCCACGCGCTTTCCTCTAAATGCAAGTAGTGATTTCTTGGCAGAACACAATTATTACTATAAAAAAAATCATAAATTTTGTATCACTTGTAATTTTTAATGCCAATGATAATCATGTGTCTCTGTTCTGGAAATCAAGATCTTTGCATCTAAAGAAAGTCAATTCAATCAACTTTAAACTCCATTGAATATTTATTCCAAACTGCAAAATTAAGCAAGAATTTTATGGCAATAGCATCTTGTAAAATAGAGAAGCTGAGATATTTTGCATATTTTTTCATTACCTTCAGTTGTTGTATTGTACATTTTTTGGATACATTAGTTAATTTGAATTTAATATTCGCAGTTGTTGCACTTAGTATATATTTTGAAATAAAATTTACATATTTGAAAGTTATTCTTTTGGTGCATGTGACGTCATAGGGATCATGTTGGTAACAAATTACTTGGTAACTGCTCCTCTTACTCAACTACGTGGCGGCCTAGTCTTTTGCCCCTGGCATTTCATTTCTGGCCCTATTATACACTTTGTTAAGGTGACTCGACCCAATATTTTTGCATGCGCACCTTCCAACTTTGAACCTCATATGCCTAAAGAGATTGATTCCAATTTCATATCCACTAGAACACATATGTTACATATTGAGTTAACTACAAAATGATTTTTTTGGAGATCGGATTGCATATCACACCTGTTTTAACTCCGAATCGAATTTTATCCCTCGACCGCATATTCTAGGGAAATGCTTTATTCTGCTTATACCTTGAGTGTCAGTTGTCTTCCTCTGGGCGCCGTTTCATAAAAATCTATAAGACGAATTTGAAGATATTTGGGAATTTCGAAATGAAGAGTATAATTTATGTGAAAACTAAACAATGGACTTCCCGTACCCAAAATTGCTACTTCTGAGGTATATATTTACAAAAAACATCGTTCATTTTATTATGATATGTCCCTAATACTTCATTGGAAAATTAGAAGGTAATCCAGTAGCGCGATTATGTGATTCAAGACAAAGCCCTTGGCTGTAGTTCTGGTATTGATACTGATTTCAAACCAAGATCTGGTATCGCGCAATCGCGCGCAAAGAGCCACCATTTGAGCTAATCTTGTTGGGCTCCCTGTGTTTTATATTACATAATCCAAGATGGCGACGCGCTGGGAAGAGAGTCGTTCTAATCCTTGTAAAGCAGAATCTAAGGCGTCAATGAAATGTTTAGACGAGAATAACTACCAAAAGAGTAAGTGTCAGACTTATTTTGATGCATATAAGGAGTGTAAGAAAGCTTGGAATTTGAGAAGAGCTGAGCGGAGAAGAAAAGGACTTCCAGTTGATGACCCGGTGTAGAAATATTAGAGAGAAAAAATGGCAGAAAATACCGAATGGAGCATGGCTAAAAGCATTGGAAAGTAGTTTTTATATCTCTCAAGAACGGAATTGTGGAACGAGTTCGAGATATGTTTAACTTATGGTCTTATGAAAGGGGGTTAAAGATGGTTGCAACATGTTTGATGAAAACTCAGTTAAATATAACACTAACAGTAACACGAACAACAAAAAAAACGTTTGAGCTGGTGCTGGTGAGAACCAAGACTCCAACTTCTCAACATTATTTCATCTGCATTGGATTTTTTCAATTTGAAAATTTACTTCAGGCTTTGCACCATCACATGATGGCAGCCATAACAGGAGGCAGGAATCTGGTCTAATCTGATTTACATGATCAATACAATAATTCACTGGCATTCCACTTGTAGTTTTATGTTCCAAGTAAAAACACTGGCTTGTGAAGATAAATACATTAGCTACTGATATTAAACAATTTTCAGATGAGGTTGAGCATGATGTCGTAAATTATCAAGACCAAAGCAGTGTTATGGCTGAAGCAGATAAAACAGCCGAGGTCTTGATAATTTACACTATCATGCGAAAACTGAATTCAATAACATTTCATAAGCTAAGAATAAAGATTTCAAGATTTAATCCTTCAAATAAAATTATACATTTATAATTATTTCAAGTTCACGCAATATCAGGAATTGGCTGAAGGCTCTCAAACAATCAGAATTGAGATACTGAGTAAAATGTATAATAATAGCTTATACATTAGCTACTAGTATGTGGAGGGTCATCGGTTCGATTTCCATCTGGGGCTCAGAATTTTTTCTGAGCTCTCTGCTTGTGTGTGTTGACTATTTCTTTCTTTAAGAAGATACAAAGAAGTATGAGGTAGGATATTCCATGTTATGTCACTCAAAACCATCATAATACTAATATGAATGTAAAGTGTCCATCAAAGAGTGTTAATCTTGACAAAGCACACTAGAGTTTTAATAATAATAATAATAATAATAATACTAATTTAATATTTATAACGTACAAATTAACATATGCATATGATCAAATGCACACATTTAGTTTATTTTTGGCATGAATTTTTTTTTTTTTCATTGCTATCAATCAAAACTGTAAGATCTACTGGGTTATCATACTCATAACTGTTGACATGAAAAAAACAACTTAATTTCTGTGAGGTAAAACATGGAGGCTGTTTTTCTCTACTAGGAGTTTCTTTGTCCTATTTTTATTGATTATTTGTAGAGTTTTTTTCTTTTTTATAGTCATGGCTAGTCCTTGTTGATGAGAGGATCCTCTTCTGATGGCTCAGGAGTCATGTCACTGTTGATCATATGGTCTCGGCTTATTACAAGATCAACTTCTGGAGGTCTGTAACACAAACAGAACAGTAAGAACAGCTTTTATATTTATTTTTGTTGATGTGACAACCATACTCAAAATGGCATACAATGTCATCTTACCCTGTATTATAGAGGTATATGGCTGGTATCATCACAACAAGTGCACCAATACTAAAATATGTAGAATTGCGAGCTTCTGGTTGGAACTTGAAAGGCTCTACTTTGAATAGAGTCCAGAAAAGAAAGCTAAGTGGTGTAACTATAGCCTGGAAAGAAAATCGATTACAAAGGAATCAGAATCAAGGAAAGAAACGTTTTTGATTATTGGGCTACCTGTGGTGACTGCCACAGGCAACCCATTTAAATTAAAGTGTTGACTTACATTTGCAATGGCTAGTAAAGTAGCGCCCTCAGAGTATCTCAAGAGTAAGCCACCACCAAGGTAGGAAAGCATGTACATCACCACGAACACGGTTCCCATGATACCTGGCTTGCTGCTGCATTCAGCTGAACCAAAGAAGCAACGGAGACCAAACCACCAGCTAAACAAAACAACCACAAGAACAAAAGTGAATAAAAACGTCCAGGAAATACTGGTGTTAGAACATTTGTGATGGGAAAGGATTACAAAACAGTGACTGCAAAATGGCTTCCTTATACCCCCATTCCGAGATATTCTTAGCTTGTTCACGTTGCGTCAAAAATAAGCTTATTTCCTTGAGCTCTTACTCATCGACGAAAAAAGTTATCGCTTTCAAACTACACCTGATAGTTATACGTAAATGAATCGCACTGCTGAGATCCAATCAGATTGCAGGATTTGCTAGTGATTTCGAAATGGATATAATTAGTGAATAAATCGCACTACTGAGAGCCAATCAGATTGCAGGATTTGCTAGTGATTTCAAAATGGATATAATTAGTGAATAAATCGCACTGCTGAGAGCCAATCAGATTGCAGGATTTGCTAGTGATTTCAAAATGGATATAATTAGTGAATAAATCGCACTGCTGAGAGCCAATCAGATTGCAGTGATTTCAAAATTGATATAATTAAAATATTAATCACTTGCTGTGAAAGGAACAGTAGATACATAATGCTTTCTAGCATATTGAAGTCTTTAAAATGTAGCTAAAAAGTTCACACCTCCATAATTTCAAAACAGCTAGATTTAGATGGCTCAAATTTATTTACCAATACGGACTTGACTTCAACTTTATATTTGAAAAGTTTTAAAAGAATTTATCACGGCATTTTGGAGGCCTACATCAAAAATTCTTTTTCCGGCATTTCCCCATGAAATTAATATGCAAATGCTACTTGTCATGCCACACCCATGATCATAAACTCCAAACCTTTATTTGTCATGGCCAGTGTGAATATCTTTAGGCTAAAGGAAAGGGAAGATGGCTTATAAGCGCTTTGAAGACAGTCAGTTGGCGTCGAAAGAAACTGTACAGAGCCACCTTTACTTACTTTTTTCCGAATTCAGAAAGATTCTTTGCAAATCCAAATTCAGGAATGATGTCCACCCAGAAAAGAGCCATTACTATTAATAACTGATATACAGACTCCCAGAAAAGAAAATAGATAATATTGACCCCACGTCTGGACATGACGTTCTGCATTTTGAGACCTTTCTCTTCGACTACGCTCATCACAGCCGAGGGAATCTAGGAAAAGAAAAAAGAAAAAATTGACTTCTTGGCTCTTTCCTTTTCTTAAAGAGTAAGGTACCCTCGTGAAAACAAGGAAATTCTACTGGCAAGGATGGCCGAAGAAAGATTTTGAAACTAAACTTGCTCAGCGGAAAGTACCCGATCACTGGTGAGCGAAGTCAAATATGACGATACTTACAAACCCGAGCATGAAACAAAGGGCCCAAAAAGCGCCCGTCGCGCCCCCTGCTCCTTCTCCTGACTCCTGGGGTTTGTTTGGTTCGAGCTTTTCAGGAAAAATCGATGGAAGCAGGCAAATGAAGAGAGACAACAACACAACCATCCCACAGATGAACTTTCTTAATGTGGGTCGCTTCTTGAGAAGGATTAGTCTGAAATGATACAAAGAATGTATTCTACCAACATTATAAAATCTCTAGTCTTGAAATGAGTGAAAATGGGAATGGGAAATGACGGGCGGGAACCATTTCCATCTTATTGTGCGTGACCGACATCGTGATGCTGTGAAGTGGCGTGACCTTTTAGAGTCACGAAAAATTTTAGAGAAAAGTCCAAGAGCTTGATTAAAATCCCACTTTAAAGAAACTTCTTTTTGCTTTTAAAATGAAATAATTCCGATAATAAGTTGTTAACAAAACGACTTGTCACAAGTAAAAATGTCAGTTTCCTGGAAAGCCATTCATTATTTCAATATCCAAAGGGTCAGCTTGTGTTTACAATACATTTACTTGGGTGTTGATATAATGGCTAATTTCGTCGTTAAATATATTTACATACTTGAAAAATATTTAACCAAAACGTATATCAGTATTACCTTAGGAGAATTATCAGGGGAATCATGAAGTTGCCTAAGAGGGCCTGCAGATATGGAGCCGTTCTGTTAGGTGGACTTGCAAAGACAATGAACACAGCACTTAAAGCATCACACCCACCAACTGCAATTATAAGCCTGCGTGGAAAGATTTTTTCCGTTTGTCCGAGCGTTCGCGGGAAAAACACTCTTATTACTACGATCATCACTCCAAAAGCAACAAAAAAAAATAAGCTAGCGAAAGACAAGACAAAGTACGCGTCCATTTTCCCCTCCTTCGACGAGCTTGTTGAGTTTGTGTTCACTGTTTCGCTTTCTGCTGCAGCCAGCCACAGAGGAAGGCTTACATTTAGTCCAACTTGACCGACAACAGCTATAAACGCAAACAGAATATTGGCCAAGAAAGTACGGACTCTCCAGAAACCCAAGTTGACTTCTTTCCGATCTGCATGAGCTTTTGGAACTTCGTGCTCATCGTAAAGGCCACCAATGTCCATGTTTATCACCAGTAGCCCTGATCTTATGAGCTATTTAATACTATATCGGTCAAGATATAGATGTATTATAGCTGATGCAAGGAAAACTGAAAGATGTCGTGAAATTTCACGGTTTCGCGTTAAAACCGGAAGTACGACCTAAACGTCATGCACAAACCACGAGACATTTCCAGTCCTGGTTCACTGATCGATTCTTTTAAAAAGTGCAACTATATATGGCGAAAGCAAAGCAACAGAAATACAATATGTTGATAGACTAGTCTAATATTATATTATTGAATCATTTTCTCATAAAAATTAAAACTGTTTGATTTCAACTTCTAGCAACGGAGATATTCGACACGTGAACAATAAAACTAAACGTTCGTCTTGCATATAATATAAGATCACAAGGGCCTTTTGATATCAGGTATTCTTGTATCTTATAGGAGAGCCCTCGTTACTTATGGCCGTCTTAGAAAATCTCTTAGAAATGTGTCATTATGCTCAAGCTAAAGAAGTCCATACTTTGCCAGAGAACTTACAGACACCTTGCACATGACGTCAAAGCAGCTCAATTTAAACTCGGACAAAACCAAAGAATTTCAATCTCTTGAAACCTATTGTTTTGTCCTGCATATCAAGCTGCATTCCGAAGTGCTCCAGGGGGTCTATAGTTTAAATGATTTGGCTGCTAAGGTGAATGACAGGAAACTCGGTTAAGATTAGATCGCATGAACTCTGCTTTTTACAACTTTATCACAGGAGAAAGATAATGGGGTACCTTGTTAAACCAGTATTTAAAGTGATTAAGGCAACTAAGCAGCACATAGGATGACTTGCCACTAACCTAGCCTGCTTGCAGATGATCTCCACACCCTCTCTGTTTGGGGAGAAGCGTTATCCCCAGGGGGAGGGCACAGGAAACGTCTACTGTATGCAAGCTAACATGTCTTTCTCTTACTTAAAAAGTCTGTTCACATATATCGAGTAAAACTTACATATATGAAAATATATTCTTATGAATAAATTTTGAAAGTTTCATCCCTTGTCACTATATTCTACACTAGGAACTTACCAGCTGATAATATGTTCAGACTTGAACTTCACGCAACCCGGAAACGCCGCCGAGCTCGTGCAGGAGCACGCGGTTGTACATGTACGCATGATAGATTATATTTCAAACACTGATACCATTGGCTGTGGGCTTCCAATATTGTTTTGTTATACATTTTGTGAACTAAAAATAAGGAATTAATTTTTACTTTCGAAAAACTAGCAAACATATTTCCATTTCCATTGTGATCATGACCTTGAGAGAACTCGACAGTGATAAATGTATTATGCAAAGGTTATGTACCGTTACCGAGGTTACCTGCTTCGCCTCGGGTTGATATATCTCATGATCCACTGAGGCATGAGGTATATCATCATTGGGGAAGTTTCATCTTAATCACGAGGATGATAACTAGATATCAACCTCCTCGGGATAACTAGATATCAACCTGGTAAGCCGCCGTTGGGTGAATATGAAGGATAAAGACCGCCAGTGAACAAAAGAAACTGACTCAATGATGATATAACTGTAGGTAAAACCTGATGATTGTTGAAACAAGGACGGCTTTTGGACACAATTTTGAAAGCCTAATTTAATGCTTAACTGAAAAGTGTCTAAAATCCCAGGCATTAACATAATTGACATTGAATTGTAGTTTAATTGTATAATAACATGCCAAAAAAAAAAAGGATTTAAGTTTAACATCCAAATAATGTATTTTTAAAACACTGAAACCATCGTAAAGATGACCACTGATCAAAGAGCTACTACTATTTCAAGATAACTACTACTAACTCCACATTAGTGTCCAAGTTTTAAATATTCTATATTTATTTATTTATTTATTACGCTTTCAACAGAGTTGTTATATTGTTATGTTTTATTCTGATGTTTGCAATTACACATTGTCAGGGATCGAGGAGCGTAATTGGGAGAGGACTAACGAATATCAAAGGCGGGACAACCTAAGGGGGTTTGGGGTATTAAATTCAGACACTCGGAAATGCGATTTCCAGTGTTTTGAGGGACATTCGCAACAGATTTATTGCATTGTGAAATTTGTGTCATTACCCTTGCTCGATTTTCTCTCTCGCACAGATTAGGTTGCGCGATATTTTTTTTGAGGTTTGAGAACTTGCTCGATTTTTTTGGGGGGGATTTACGCAACCCCCACCCCCATAACTATATGTAATATACGTCCCTTAATCTTGACAAAACACACTAGAGTTTTTATTACTGGGTTGCTATGGTAGCAAACCAGTCTTAAAATGAGATCCGTTTTTCGGGCGTCAGGTAGACCATAATTTCACACGTCATGATTGGTCGAGAACTTGTAAACAATGTCCAATGTCCAATGAAGTTGCCACAAGACATCGATGTATTTATAGTTTTTAGTGTTGTGTCACCATTAATTCATTCGTTCAGGGTTCGTGAAGTACTAGTTTGTCTGTACGGTAGGCATGTTGCGTACTATTGTCTTTAGGTTTTTTAACGCTACGCTTAAACTACTTACAAACACACACGCCGTACGTGGTAGACACACACTAAAAGATGTTATTGAGCAGTTTTGGAACGGGTTGGTCCACATACTCAAAGAGAGAAGTCTGAGAATCTATGAGCTATCTTTGAGAATCTATGAGCAAACTACGGTATGAGAATCGTAGAACTAGACAAACTAGTCAAAATAGACTAAGAGAATCTATAAACTACCTAGCTATGATCAAACTAGATCTTACCAGATCTCAGATACAAAAAAATATACTGAGACAAACTACAGAACGAGAGACAAACTACAAAACGAGTGACAAACAAAGCTTTGATGAAAGCTGACTCCAAAAACTTGTAGAAGTCAGACGAGCTGATAGTGATCTACAAGAAAGCGAACTGCCAAGACTCCTTGTTGAATATTTCCATTTATGAAAATACAGAAAACAAAAACTGAGGGAAAAACAAATGACCAGTTAAACACATTTTGGCTAAGAGTATTTACATTGATAAAACGTTTGTTTTGCAGCGAACAGTTTCGATACTGAAATAGATATGTTTATTTCATCAGCTAGTCTTGAAAGGTACTCTAGTAGGTCAAGTAGAAATCTAATACGCGTTGACAAGTCAGTAACGCAACACTAATGCCTTACTAGAATTTAAAATGTTTTTAATAAAGGGGGACTTTGAACCCAAAAGGAACACTTTGGTAAGAAATAATAGAGTATATAGGATTGGTGAGTGGGCGAGCTCTCGCACAAGCAACCCAGTGAACGCTCCAAGAGCGTCTAGTTTGTGCTTGAATTGTTTGGTTTTTTTCATCGCTATCAATCAAAACTGTATGGGTTATCATACTCATAACTAGTGACACCAAGACAACTCAGTTTTTGTGAGGTAAAACATGAAGGCTATTTTTCTCTACTAAGAGTTTCTTTGTTCTCTGTTCATTGATCAGTTATGTTTAGGTTTTTTTTCTTTTTTATAGTCATGTCTGGTTCT
The DNA here is from genome assembly GCA_964019055.1 of Anthopleura xanthogrammica. NCBI lineage: Eukaryota > Metazoa > Cnidaria > Anthozoa > Actiniaria > Actiniidae > Anthopleura > Anthopleura xanthogrammica. The sequence continues at coordinate 410,792 of OZ025212.1, read as the reverse complement.
TGTTGATGAGAGGATCCTCTTCTGATGGCTCAGGAGTCATGTCACTGTGGATCATATGGTCTCGGCTTATTTCAAGATCAACTTCTGGAGGTCTGTAACACAAACAGAACAGTAAGAACAGCTTTTATATTTATTTTTGTTGATGTGGCAATTTTATAATAAGGTTACTATATAAGTAACAGTGGTAGAACTTTACTTTTTTTTAGTTATGGCATCAGGGGCATAGCCAGGATATCCAGGGGGCCCAAAACCCGTTTACAGAACACCATCAAGAAAACGGCCAGCACGATGGAGGAGAGCTGGCCCGGGCCCCCTGGCTACGCCCCAGGGTATGTTTTTTAATTTCATTCCTTTCACTCATTTCTTATATAAAATTTGGACATTGAAGTCTCTGATCAATCATGACCACAAAATAAAGTAATAATCCTCAAGGGAATGAAAAATACAATGAGTCAGGAAAGCATGACACTCGAACCTGGCTTATAGCTAGCTGGTATATGTCTCTCTGATCCATCAGTCACGACCAGCTAACAAAGTAATAATACTCAAGGGAATGAGAAATATGATGAAACAGGAAAGCATGACACTCGAACCTGGCTTATAGCTAGCTGGTATATGTCTCTCTGATCCATCAGTCACGACCAGCTAACAAAGTAATAATACTCAAGGGAATGAGAGCTACTCTGATGCACCATACTCAAAACGGCATACAATGTCATCTTACCCTGTATTATAGAGGTATATGGCTGGTATCATCACAACAAGTGCACCAATACTAAAATATGTAGAATTGCGAGCTTCTGGTTGGAACTTGAAAGGCTCTGCTTTGAATAGAGTCCAGAAAAGAAAGCCAAGTGGTGTTACTATAGCCTGGAAAGAAAATCCATTACAAAGGAATCAGAATCAAGGAAAGACAAGTTTTTGATTATTGGGCTACCTGTGGTGGCTGCCACAGGCAACCCATTTAAATATAGGGGTTGACTTACAGTTACAATGGCTAGTAAAGTAGCGCCCTCAGAGTATCTCAAGAGTAAGCCACCACCAAGGTAGGAAATCATGTACATCACCACGAACACGGTTCCCCTGATACCTGGCTTGCTGTTGCATCCAGCGGAACCAAAGAAGCAACGGATACCAAACCACCAGCTAAACAAAACAACCACAAGAACAAAAGTGAATAAAAACGTCCAGGAAATACTGGTGTTAGAACATTTGTGATGGGAAAAGACTGTAATACTGTGACTGCAAAATGGCAAGGGAAAGTATGTGTTTTCCTGCATTTTGATTGGTTCAGAGAGCAAAAGCCTATTGAATGTCAAATATTGAATCCATAAAATTATCTTAACACACTTACTTTTTTCCGAATTCAGAAATATTCTTGGCAAATCCATAGCTAGGGACGATGTCCACCCAGAAAAGAGCCATTACTGCTAACAGCTGATATACAGATTCCCAGAAAAGAAAATAGATAATATTGACGCCACGTCTGGACATGACGTTCTGCATTTTGAGACCTTTCTCTTCCACTACGTTCATAACAGCCGCGGGCACCTAGAATGTTTGCGCAAAAAAAGAAGTTAAAAGAGAAACTTGATTTGCCATCAGATCTTGTCACTGTGAGTTACTTGTTGGATCTCTCCTGTCCAGCTGAGTTGAACGCCTTCCCCGAAAGGAATTATGGGTCACTATTTTTGGTTAGCATTTTTCGAGCATTTTCCGAGTGTACAATGTAGACTTTTCTTGTTGATTGAAATAAAATTCCGCCATAGGTTCGACTAGCGTTTACGATTAATTTAAAGAAGGAAGAACCCGTATTTCATAAATTCTCTTGGCAGAATAATAGGAAATGCTAATCGAAATACGATGTTAAATCCTCAATTCTGATTGGTTGACCTTGAGTTTGTTCTGAAGGTCAACTCAGCTGGTGTGCTTAGAGAGTTTTCCTCCCTCTGCAAAATGAACTTATTCCAATTCGATCTATAGGAACGAGGGCCACAGGTGTGTTGGCCACTGGCTATCACGGTTTTACTGAATGAAAAAGAAAGAATTTGAAACTAAACGTGCCCTGCGGTACAAATAGTCGATACTTACAAACCCGAGCATGAAACAAAGGGCCCACAAAGCTCCCTTCGCACCACTTGCTCCTTCTCCTGACTCCTTGGCTTTGTTTGGTTCGAGCTTTTCAGGAAAAATCGATGGAAGCAGGCAAATGAAGAGAGACAACAACACAACCATCCCACAGATGAACTTTCTTAATGTGGGTCGCTTCTTGAGAAGGATTAGTCTGAAATAATATACAAAGAATGTATACTACAAATACTACAAACATTATAGAAGGACTAGTCTAGAAGATGTGTTAAAATGGAATGGGAAATGAAAAATGGCCGAACCATTTCCCACGTGATGAACATCGTGTTATTGTGAAGTGACGGGAAGTCCAAGAGCTTGATTAAAATCCTTTTTGCTCTTAAAATGAAATAATTCCGATAATAACTTGTACGTATTTACAAAACGACTGGTTGCAAGTAAGAATGTGAGACGGGGGGTACTAGTGGTTGAAGAACCTGATCTTATCTAAGACAAGAATATCTTGAAGAAAAAAAGATAAAAACCCTGTTCAAAACACAGCACTGTATCTATATTTATAACCCTATCTAAGACCCAAGAAAAATTATATAACCTGAATAGGCCGGCACATTTGGAAGTTACCAGTTTTGACAAAAAGTCATAATTGAATACCCTATCTAAGACTTGGAAACGCTAAATACCGCTAACCTATCAAAAAATACCCCTTTCTAATACCAAAATCCCGAGAAACCATACCCTACCCCTCGAGCAATATCCATAGGTCAGCCGTTTCCTTACATCTACCTACCGTACGAGGATTATCAGTGGAATCATAAAGTTGCCCAGGATAGCTTGCAGATATGGAGCCGTTCTGTTAGGTGGACTTGCAAAGACAACAAGTGCGCCGTTCAAAGCGTCACAAACACCAACTGCGATCAAAAGTCTGTGTGGAAAGGTTTTTTCCGTTTGGCCGAGCGTTTGCGGGAAAAACACTCTTATTACTACTATCATCACTCCAAAAGCAACAACAAAAAATATGCTAGCGAAAGACAAGACAAAGTACGCGTCCATTTTCCCCTCTTCCGACAAGCTTGTTGAGTTTGTGTTCACTGTTTCGCTTTCTGCTGCAGCCAGCCACAGAGGAAGGCTTACATATTGTCCAACTTGACCGGCAACAGCTATAAACGCAAACAGAATATTGGCCCAGAAAGTACGGACTCTCCAGAAACCCAAGTTGATTTCTTTACGATCTGCATGAGCTTTTGGGCCTTCATGCTTATCGTAAAGGCCACCACTGTCCATGTTGATCACCAGTAGCCCTGATCTTATGAGCTATTTTAATACTATATCGGTCAAGATATAGATGTATTATAGCTGATGCAAGGACAACTGAAAGTTTCTTAGAAACTGAAGGTAACATCACGCAACACTTCCCTGCTTCACGACCGTATAAAGTAAGATCTAAACGTCATGCACAAATCACGAGACATTTTCATGCGACCATGCAGTTCTGGTTCATCGATTCTTTTACCTCAAAAACGATGAAAAATAGAACCAAAAATGATAATATAAATTTGGAAAATAACTCACAATTCAACAGAGGTAACTGTAACGCAAACTGCGAATTATGTCAACAAGAAAATTCGACAAAAAAAAACAAGGGAAAATATTAAACAAACAAATTTATAAACTGATAGAAGTGGCTTAGTTTTATCAATCGAATTTCTATACATTTCTCTATAACTTCATTCAATTATCTAATATTATTAATGATTTCTATGCACAATATTTTGCACTTTAGAAAGTGCAACTATATATGGTGAAAGCAAAGCAACAGAAATACAATATGTTGATAGACTAGTCTAATATTATATTATTGAATCATTTTCTCATAAAAAATTAAAACCGTTTGATTTCAACTTCTAGCAACGGAGATATTTGACATCAATATCGTAGAGTACCGTACCTATAGGGGAGATTTATACATGCGTACGATAAAACTAAACTCATTCGTCTTACTACAATATAAGATCACAAGGGTCTTTTGATATCAGGTATTCTTGTATCTTATAGGAGAGCCCTCGTTACTTATAGTATTCCGTTTTAAATCAACCTCTACCTTGGGTGTAATGTTTTCCCATTTCAAACCATGTGTCATTATGCTCAAGCTAAAGAAGTCCATACTTTGCCAGAGACCTTACAGACACCTTGCACATGACGTCAGAGCAGCTTGATATGGAGGACAAAACAACAGAATTTCGATCTCCCGAGAATTGGAACCTATTGTTTTGTCCTCCATATCAAGCTGCATTCCGAAGTGCTCCAGTGCTCTATAGTTTAAATGATTTGGCTGCTAAGGTGAAGGACAGGAAACTCGGTTAAGATTAGATCGCATGAACTCTGCTTTTTACAACTTTATCACAGGAGAAAGATAATGGGGTACCTTGTTAAGCCAGTATTTAAAGTGATTAAGGCAACAAAGGAGCACATAGAGTGGTTTTCATTAACCCGTGAAACAAAGTGTGCTTATTAAAGTGTAATAGTCAGATAAACACAATAGAAAACAAAAGAATCAGAGTGAAGTAGTGCGTAATATGTAAAGTATATTTCACGGGTTTACGAGAATCACTCTAGGATGACTTGCCACTAACCTAGCCTGCTTGCAGATGATCTCCACACCCTCTCTCTTTGGGGAGAAGCGTTATCCCCAGGGGGAGGGCACAGGAAACGTCTACTGTATGCAAGCTAACATGTCTTTCTCTTACTTAAAAAGTCTGTTCACATATATCGAGTAAAACTTACATATATGAAAATATATTCTTGTACATAACCATTATATATCAGGGTATCTATTATTAGCTCATATTTAACGAGAACTGCCATATCTGTGAATAAGTCCCTTCTTTACATACTCCTAGAATTATTTTACTTTTGGAATCTTTACTGTCTAAGCACATGCCTGATGACTTGTGACGTAACAACCGTGATGGTGTATGCTCCCAAATCTAGAAATGAAAATGAATAGGTGGGTGGGGTTAGACACGGGATATCACGTGATACAGACGGGCCAAGGGCTGCTGTCAATCATGAGAGAGAAGAGTGAAATGAGTGGTGAATCACAAGGTGGGAAAAATGAAGGGTGTGGTCAGTTGCACTGGATGATGGGGGGGGGGGGGGATTGAAGCACGCACTTAGAGGGTGTGACAATTCACATGGCCATCTTACCTGTTTGTCATCAGAGTCTCTACAGCCTTCTATTTTAATAACAGAACCAGGAGATGTACTAGGAATAGTTAGACAAAGATCTAAATGTCTCACAGTACTCTTTTTTGTCAAGGCCCATTCCTGAAAACAAACCAAAAGTGATCAATACTTCCAATCCATGTGATTTGTTGAATACAACTTTACAGGGCAATGGCCTTTCATTTTCTTGGTTAAAAAGCCAATTACTAAGGGTTCTTCTTTGCCTAACTACTATGTGACTTGATGATCCACCCTACAGATCCATGGTTACCATGGTTACAGTGAGTCACCAGCCTGGTTACCATGGATGCATGAACCTGTCCTCCCACCTGCATGGTCACCATGGCTACATATGTTGAACTATCTCCTTACCTGGTTACCACCTTGTCCATGGCAATCAAACATGCCAACAGTCCCACCCGCCTGGCTGCCAAGAGTGTCTAGACATCGCTTTCCTTGCTTCAGTTCACCGAACGAAATGTCTTGGTTATCGGGAATCCTGTGGACAATTATTTTAATTATTAAAACTAATGCATATATATACATGTCTTGATAGAAGAGATCACTTACTGCAGTTCTGGGTAGACAGTTTCTAGATACCACTTGAAGGGTTTGCATTTCAACCTGGATCGCAGCTCTTTTCGTGCCATTAAACTGAAGAAACATCAAATCAGCACAGTTTAGAAACATAAACAAATTCTCAAGTCTTACATAGATCACTTCCAAGAAATCACTTCCATTCCCAAGAAACTTCATGGGAATTTAAATAAAGCTTGGCAATAATTACTTTCCGTAGGCTGCACTTCGCGCCATTGGTCTTGCTGCATAGTAGAACCTCTTGTACTCATCCATCCATACTTCTGCTGTTCTTCTCGTGTTCCTGGGGTTAAAAAACAGTGTCATACACCATAACTATAATCAATGACATTATAGTAGAATTTGGCATGCATAGTATATGCAAGGTTAATGCTTTAGTAATCAAATGCTGAAACACTGTTACTGTCATTGTCATGGTTAAGCCAGTCAACGTACACATTTCATAACCACACAATATCTGCCCAGCCCAGTAGCAAATTAAAATCTTTCTTACTTCATGTATGTGTTAGCATTGCCATCAGGGAACGAATAGGGATGTCTTCTCCTAAACACATGACCAACACGTGAACAGGGAATAATTTCCATGCTTCCACCACACTGCCACGTGCGGAAGGAGATTTCTGAAATGGAAAATGGAAAATTTAACACTTTCTAGGTTCAATTTCATAGATGGTTGTCTTTTATTCTTAAGGTAGCAAGATGGTGGATACTATAGGCTGTTAATGATTTATGTCATTTACCAGTCTGACATGGAATTTATACCATTTGAAGGAGGATAAGTAAGCACTAGAAATATAGCTGGATGATTGAGCATGGAAGGCAGCCCTTCACTGAACTTGGCTGGTACTAAGAGTTATGAGATTCATTGAACTAATTAATTGATACCAGGCAATAATGAGAGTTCTTCATCATCAAAGATGGAAAAGTATGAAGGAAGCTTTTCAAGAATCATTTTGCTCTACTTTGAGAGGATACTTCATCTGACTTACCAAAGTTTTCTCCACCCCAAATGTCCATCATGGCGTCATACTTTCCACTCTTCTCGAACCAGGCCTTATCGACCATAAACAAACCTCCTGCTATCATTGGTGTCCTATAATGGATAAAGAAAACTATAATAAGAATCATAATAATGTTAAATAAAAAATAAAAAAACTTGCAGCCCATAGGCTGAGTACATTTGGGTGCATTATTCTAAAAATTAATTGAACACATTTTTCTGGTAGTGGGGAGAGACAATCACCACATTGTTCCTGTGGGGGAGGGGTGAATACAACAATGTTCTCATGGGAGGAGGCGTGAGTACAGTGTTCTCATGGGGGGAGGAGTGAGTACAGTGTTCTCATGGGGGAGGAGTGAGTACAGTGTTCTCATGGGGGGAGGAGTGAGTACAGTGTTCTCATGGGGGGAGGAGTGAGTACAGTGTTCTCATGGGGGAAGGAGTGAGTACAATGTTCTCATGGGGGTGGGGTTGGTACAGTGTTCTCAGGGGGGTTGGTAAGAAGAGAGAGAAAATGCAATTCTTCGGAGGAGGGAGGGGGGAGTTCTCTTGTTCTCTCATTTATTACAGCACAGAGGCCAGTAACAAAGAGTTGCTGACAGTCTTACTTGATGGGTGCAATAGGAGTGTTTCGTCTTGCTTGTTTCTGTTCAGGAGTCAAGTTATCCCACTTGAAATGCAAGCTCCAGTCAAAACCTACGAAAATATAAAAACATTTAAATATGCACATTTGAAAACAATTAGTTGATATTTGCGCACTATAAATTAATTAATTATTATTAATTATTATTAGCACACAAACTCAGAAATTGACGTGCCCTTTTGTTTTGCAGGCATACAAGTGAGGCAAATGAGTCGTTATAATGCAAAACTGGAAGCCACTGATATCCATAATATAGCCCACCTCCTTTGATGTCTGCTGACGCACCAATATAATTGAAATCATCCATACTAATCACATCAATGATAGGACTGACCACAGCTTTTCTATCCTGAATGACAACATGAAAATAACTTAATATTACTCTGAAATTAACCTTCTCAATACAAACATCATGTTTTTAAATATAGACAGTTTCTCTGGTCTCTTTAGTGTTCAGGGACCACGGAGGGGGAGGGGGAGGTTGGCTAAAACCCCCACTTTCTTTCCTTTTGAACACTATAGTCTCATATATTTTCCTATCTTAGCCCTCTCCCCCCTTCTTAGGGTGCTCTGCAGTCCTTGTGTTCTTATCAATGGAGTACTTCCACTGTATTTCAAAATATACTGTTGTACTAACAGAGTAAAAAAAGACAGGTCAGAATAGAATTTTATTTCGTTTTTCTTTACCTCTACTACTCTCTGCAGAAGAGGTTGAAGCCAGTCAGTGTTACATTCGCAGTGACTGTCCAAGAATGTTAAGACTTCACTGGATGCTATGTCAGCCCCTTTGATCCTGGATCGGATGAGCCCTGTAATGCAAACAGAAGCCTATACTGGTTAGGAAAGAACTGGTCCATAAGGGTACTACTACTCTACCTGGCCCGACACCTGGGCCCTGAGATACCTTATTACATGAAATTTTTGTGACATTAATTTTGCAATTTTGGAGGTCACATATTTCGCGACACTTTAATTTCGCGATTTTGAGAAAAATCATATTCTTCATCACTTTAATTTCGCGATTTCATTGATTTAATTATTCATAATTTGTGTCCAAATACACACAAATTCCTTTAGAAAGCCCACTAGATCCTTGGTTTTGACTTTAGTAAATTGAATACTTGTTCCAATCATTCATTGTTGATCAGGATCAATAGGTGCTAGTACTTGGTTCTCAGTAACAACGTCTCTTATCCATGCTTTTGAATGGTCATTAAATTCTGTACTTTCTCAAAGATGGAGGGTCACTTCATTTTCACGTCATTTTATTTTCATGACACTTATTTTTCACAACACTTTAATTTAGCAATTTTTTTGAAATCCTGAAAATTGCAAAATTAAAGTGTTGTGAAAATTTCAAGTAATAAGGTATGTACCAGAACAACTGTACACATCAGTTTTATATTTTACCTTCTCTCTTGTCATTTCGCAAAATTTTAACCTTTGGTAATCCAACCAACTCGGCTCCATCGCCATCTGCAACAAACAAATAAACCATGCTAATTAATATCAATTCTATTTAGCGGACACCCTTTATTTTTAATGTAGTTATTGAAGGTCAAAGTCAGAAAATTGTCTAAAGAATTATACACACCATTATCACTATAATCATCTACGAGAATGATTTCTTTCACTAGATTTGGTGGGCTTCTATTAAGAATACTGAAAATATGAAAAGATAAAAAATAAAGGAATAAAAATTTCAATTAAAAAATATTTTGAAACAATTTCATTGGGATTCATGTCTGGGGTCACAGGTTCAGTTCCTGGATTCAGTATCACATCAGTATCAAGACATCTCTTGATTCAAGGGTTTTCTCCAGGTTCTCTGGTTTTTCTCCTTCCACAAAACCCAACACACTAAATTCCAATTCAATCTGTGAGTAAGATCATTTCAGAGGTTGTTTCAGGGTTCAATCTGTGAGTTAGCCGAGCCCTGCCTTAGATCAGCCCAGAGGTTGTTTCAGGGTACTGATAAGTTTTGAAATTTATTTATTTGAATACCTTCTTACTGTTCTAAGCAAGGTTGATCTTGCTTCATTGTGGAATGTTATAATAATACTGGTTGCTGGAAGGGATTTAGAATATACTTGACTTGAACACCTAATGAATAAATAAGAGGAATGAAAAATAGGTTAATCAATAATCCAATACCTTTCGCATATTATAGTAGTCTGTCAACAAATACAGCAGCCAGTGGTCTGCACTGCTAATATACTGCCTCCCATAACCTACCAGCTGTTGTTGGCAGTTTCACCCACTAACACACATGCACAGTAAGTAGGGAATCAAGGGTGACGTAGCGGTAGTACACTCCCCTCTTGCTTCTGAAGTCTCAGGTTTGATTTCTCTGGACTATATATGTATCACATGCAAGAAGAGATAGTTGGACCTCTCTCTTGATAACTTCAATGGTTTTTTACGCTACTTCGGATTTCCTCCCTCCCATTTAGCAATGCTCTGACTTTGATAAGCCCAGAGGTTGTTTTTGGGCTCAACATGTAAGATAGCCATGCCCTGACTTTTACCAACCCAGACAATAAAGTTTAAGTTCATATTAGTCTATTAATAAAGGCTAATGCTAAGGCACTTACTGTGAATGGCGTGTGTCAGGAACATTTCTATCTGATGGTACTTTATCGCTAATAGCTTGGTTAAATTGATTCTGTCCATATACATCTTCTCCTTGCTTCAAAGCATCTCCAGAAAGATATTTTTTCTCGTCAAAGGGTGGTCGATTTACACCTTCCTCATTATGGACATACTTAATCCAAAGCAAAATTATGAAATAGATGAGTCACACAAAAAATAATTATTGGATAAAGTTGAGTAAATAAAAACATTAATTATAAAGACTGATGGCTGGATAATATATGTGAGGTTATGTAAAAATCAACTTCAATAAAAGTTTTATTGTGCATCTTGAATTGTAAGCTGAGCTTTAATTCTGGTTTTGAAACAGAAACAAACTGAAATTCTGTTGTTGTTTTGGTGGTACCTTGAGTGAACTTGCATGGATAATGCAAGCATTGTGCATTTTTTCACACAAAAGCTTAAAGAGAGGACTCAAAATGGGGAAAATGTTCACAATATTTTCGCAATAGAAACAAATTAAAGGCAACACATGTTCATTAAGAACTCTAAATACTTATTAATTGTGGCTGGGAGCCAATCCAAGGTTGAGAGAACTGGCTTTAATTGTATCTATGGACATCTCTATGTAGTAACTAATTTTTAACTACTAAAGGAATGCATATGACTAGACTGTCTGTTGCCTGGGTAATATGATTACTGAAGACTTGAGTCACAAGTAGATGAAGAAGAACAAGTACAAATCCAATGTCATCAATTAATAATCTAACCCAACCCTATAGTCATTCAGCTTGATTCTATAACTTTACTAGTTCTTATCTCTCTCCTTTAAATGCCTTGCCTTCACATGTTTTCCATAGTAAGACTTATTTATACAATAAAATCAGGAAACAATCGAATATTATACGAGTTTACTGAGCATTATTTTTTCGAATTCAGTTCATAGATCTATGCATATATGAACTTATATTTTTTCTATGATACATTGGGTGTTCAAACTTTTTAACGAAATGTCACTGAAGCCATCATAAAATATCATCCAGATTCTTCGTGTATTCGTCTTACAAGTTTATATACTCGTAATCATTTAAAATGGAATAAAGTCAGTTTTCACCGGTAAAGACATGGTTTTAATGTCGGGGAACATCAAGTAATTACCAGACATATTCCGGTCTACTTACACCAACACAAACAATCATCTCGTCTTTGTTTAGCGGTGTCATGAAGCGGGAGCAATAATTAAAGCCAAAAGGAAGCTTGTATTGTTTTCAATGATATAATTTAGTGACTTTGATACTTTGGTTAACATGATTCAGCATGATATTATTGTGGATATTTCTTACCTTGGGACGCGATCGCGACGACAACAATCCAAAATCTGTCGTGAAATATATTATCCCTAAGAACCATAATATTATCAAAGCTAACAGGAAAACTCTCCTTCTTCTGAATATCATTCTATTAAGGTATTTTTATGGATTTTTTTAAGTTCAATCAACAGATTTTTCATCAACAACTCTTTAAAGCCAGAGGTTTGACGCACGCCAGCGAAGCCTGGGATCTAGCTTCCAGACCTACTCGACTTCTCGACCTCGTTATAACGCCAGGTTCCTTAGTTATGCCTCAAGTATTACTTCACGTTACCTAGGCAACTGAAATTTGAAATATCATTTTTATCTGGATACGCGATGTTGACCCTCTTTCTTGTGTTTTATTTCAATAACCGACCAATGTACAAGTACAATGCAAGTCATAAGGTACAAGGAATTGGTGGGGGGAGGGGGGGGGGGGGGAATTGTAGCAATAACTGATGCTGAGAACATGATTCCCTGTGGAACAGTTTTTGACAAGAAATGAGATTACTTGTTTTCTTATCAAACATGCAAACATGCTTTCGATGTAGTTCAGTCCTAAGGAAGATTATTTCTTAAGCATTTCCAAAGATTTCTAGAATATCTACTCAAATCCATACTTGGATCAGTCAGTGCTATGGTGAACTTCAAAAAGGAAGTATGGGTCGTAAAAAGACCTCTGTCGCAGATAGTTTCCCAACATATAGAAACAAGTTTGTTTTTTTAATCTGTTCATGCTTGGGCTTGCTGTGGTGACTCTTGAAAGGAATTATGGGTCGTAAAAAGACCTCTGTCGCAGATGGTTGCATGCCCAACATATAGAAACAAGTTTGTTTTTTAATCTGTTCATGCTTGGGCTTGCTGTGGTGACTCTTGAAAGGAGTTATAGATCATCAAATGTCTTTACCCCGCGGCACTTTTGATATATAGAATCAAAGACCATGCCTCAAATGTTTGTAGTTATTCTGTATCTGATTGGTCAGTTAACCTGGGTACTCGGGTGTGCCAAGCCACCACTGTGTGGTAGAGGAAGGCGAGGATGAGCATCGATGAGCAGGGTTAACCGGGTCATAATAGCTACCAAAACTTTGATCAAAATAAGTCATTGTGCCCGTTGCCGTTTGATATGTAATTTTTTTCATTCCCTGACTTCCATCCCATTGACAGCCAATATACACTCCATAACCACTGTTGACATTAGCATGGACCAGAGTATTTTGATGAAGACATGACGTACATTCGGTGCAGTTGATTCCACGGACATTGATGTACTGCACATGTGCACAAATGGTTCCACTGGCATGCATCATGATGTCAAAGTTGGTCAGCAAACCTCGAATATAATCTCGCATGACGAGGCCGTCTGTCTCGTACTTACATGTGGCTCTAAAGAGAGTTGAGTTACTCCTGATGTGCAGCATAACCGAGCGAGACAGGCGGTAGTCAGTCCAGTTAAAAGTATCTTGGTTGATAGGAAAGTCCGTGACGAAGCCTTTTGTTTGGTACTTTAACTTGTTAACGGCAAACGCAAATGACTCTATCAGAGTCCAGACGAAGCCTTGTTGTGAATGGAAATCGCAGTAGACATTCATCTTGTGGCCAGAAGGTGAAGTGATGGGATAAAGACCAGAAACAAGTCCTTTGCCATGCGCAGCACACGTCATCAGCTTCTCGCACAATCTGCCTGTGAAGATCCCTGGGATACAAAGGCACTTGAACTTGGGCCTGACATTATTGCCGCACTGCTCGATGCAAGTTCCTCCATTGAGACAGGAGATGTTCTTACAGCATCCATTGGTGCAATTTGCTGACATCACAGGAGCTGGTGTCCCGGATGTCGAACAATCAAGCGACATCTATTGGTTTGGAAAAAAACAGCAATAAGTTTGATTGCCTTGAACATCATCAAACAAGCACAAAAATATTGAAAGAAAATCTTAATGAATTTTTTAATTCTTTAAATCATTTGAATGTGGTTTTTCACCGAGTTCTAATGATCCAACATGGCGGACAATGATCACGTGATGACCACTGAATATACATATCATTTACCTGTGTCATCGTTGGCTTTGGTTTGCTATATTTGTACCCTGGTGTCGGCACAAAGTCAGCTGGAGCTGTGTTTCTGTCCTCGGCGAGCAACTCACAGCGTGTACCAAACAGCTGATAGGACATGCATCGACATTCATTCAAACAAGTTGCTAAGCACTCTTTGAGGTTTGATGCTGTCAGGTTCTTGTATGAATGCCCACGAAGAGCAACATCTACCTCGTAATCAGTACCTGTCAAAAGAAGAAATCGACAAGTTAGTTTTGACTTTATTTTGTATTGTATCATTACCATTATTATCGCTTTTGAAATTTGTTACATAGTTTTTTCATCATGTCGTGTGGGTTTTCTTGTATGTCTAACTCGAAAAAAAGAGGCATATTTTCAGTTGGAAATAACCTATACGTAAGAGGCCTCTAAGGTGATAAGTTACCTCTGTCGGGGTTAAGAGTAGATAGAATGGGGCTGCTAGTGGGCAGTATTGTCATATTCAACAAGGGGTGGAGCATGGGAAGGGATAAAATTAGTACAATAATCCATTATTCTCACTTACTATTTTCACAAAGCACTCCATTGTGGCCGGGTTTACAGAGACACTCGTATTTGTTTTCTTCATAAATGGCTTTACATGTAGCTCCATTACGACATGGAAATGACGAACATGGGCTCTGTAGAGCAAAAAACACCGAAACAAAAATCAGAAAAACAGAATAACTTTCGTGGATCAAACAATGAAATGAAATAAAATGAGGAGAGGTTTTGTTATGAAACAATAAAGACAAAGATAATGAGTCATATCTTATCTCCCTTAGCAAAATAGATTCGTGTTAATTCTCCAATGCATTTTTAGCTGTATAAATATCGATATAGCCTTTCAACATGGCTACGAGCACGAAAAGCTTAGCCGGAATTCGTGCAAGCTCTGCCTTAGATATTTACAACCCATCAGTCTACACCTTATAGTATCTTACCCTCTTTACTCAGCTACCCTTGATTTATTCTCTAAAGCATTATGATAGCAAAGTACACTATAACCTTAGCTGTATATTTGCTATACTTTCATATATAAGTTTTGTTTCTAACTATACTTAATCCTTAGATATTTACTCGTATACTCGCCACTAGAATATTGAACTTAGGACTGATGTATCCAATCATAGACTAGCGATTACTATACCATAGATAAATCAGATTGACACCTGTAAAATGGTTATTATAAATACTCCATGTAATCAGTTAGACTGAGTTAGAGTTGTTAGGGGAGTCAATAAAGATCCCGAATACTACCGAGAGCAATCCTTACACAGTTCTGTCTCCGCATAATTCTTTTATTTAAAATTTAAGAATTTGTGCTGGATTCAAATACAAAGGTTTCTTAAACTTAATACTCATTAATAACAAGGATTTTGAGATTGGAATCACAAAAAAAATAACGCAAATTTGGTCTGACCGTCAATTCGAATTCGACATGACTCATTGCTGATAAAACTGGTTTCTAGGCTTCCAAAAGAACCTGTCGTTACAAGTCAGTGACGTTTTAGGTCTCCATAGTTTCCTGCATGATCTGGCATATTCGGCAGAAATCACGAGAAATTTCAATAAAATACTTTGATATTAGTATATTATCTTACCCAAAACGTCCAAATGAACTGAATATTCCTCATTAACTATTTTGTTCATTATGATATTACCATTGATATAGTGGCAGGTGTAGTGTAATCTGCTATCAGCGAATCAAATCTTTCCTATCTCTATTTCACAGTGACATATTTTGCTTGATTAAACCTTTCGTTCCTATAGAACAGTGTTGAACAATTCCTTATTTTGATTAAAATTCATGAACTACTTAAATATCTTAAAGATAAGTTTAAAAACTTATCTTAACCATCTTATTGAATTTCCTCAGTTTTTTCTTTTCCTATGAGTTTCCAGGAATATGATTTCCAGATTACTGGCAGAGATTTCCACTCAGCCTTTTCAGAGTGACTTCTTTGCATACTTTACATCAGAAAAAATTATAAAATCAAATCTCTCTCTAGTTATAGTTTTTAAAAACAAACTAGCTGGTACATTATTGATGAGTGACCGCAGTGTAACTATCTGCCAACTGAACGAAGAGAGAGGGCGGTACCGACGTTATATTTTACTAGCAGAGAAGAAAGTCGGCATTGCGAAACAATTAATTTCAAAACAACAAGAAATCTTAAGAAAAACTTCATAACATCATGTTTCTTTTTATGGAACCACTTCTGGTGAAGCTTCAACTTTGTAAAATACCCACATACTTCTTCAATTAGTTCTTGTGGGAGAGGTGTCTTGTTTGAACAACCTTTTTTCAGCGACAAATTGATATTTAACGACTAAACCAACGACAATTCAAAGCAGAATGCATCAGTTTGGAAACAGATTAGTTATGCTCGGATAGGACTGAATATCATTTAGTTTTAATCTAATTATCTACTGATATGACATGTTGGTCAGTAGTTACTGTAACCGTTGAATTATAAAATGTTATGTAACCGTTGAAATAACAATTTGAAACGTTCAACTTTCAACTACCTTTTTACTCAGTGTGTTTTGGCAAGTTTTGTATATGAAAAAAGAAAGAAAGAATGGAAAAGGATAAGCAGAAAATATGTTGGATTTACATGGATATATACTTACATAGATACTGTAGTGGTTGAATCCGAGTTTGCATGAAAACTTATCCGAGGCGTTGTACTTGTCAGTAGCGAGAATCTCACAAACATGTCGTCCATGAATATCAGGGTTGATAGCAAAATTAAACGAGAAACCGATAGACGAGTTAGCGCAGACGAATGCACACTCTCCTGCCCTTCTCACGAAGCCTTTCAAGGCCACACTGACATGGAGGTACGAATTCTTGTGTTTTACAAAACCAGCGTAACCAGACTTGTTGACTGTATCTCGACGAAGACTGCCTTTTAAAACGAGGGTTTCATTTTTGAGTGCTTTAGAAAAACGAATAGATGAAACGAGAAATAAAAGAGAGATCAAGGACTTCATCATCTTCTTGATGAAATTCATATCTGGTCTGACTGTTGATTCAGTAGCTAGCCTGTATTTATTCACAATGTTCAGACGCATGCCAGGCTTCCAAATAGAGTTCAATAGTTACGAAAACAATGTTCATATTGTTTTCGTAACTATTGAACTCTATTTGAAGGCATGGTATGCGGCATTGAATGAACGGGAATCAAAAGAAGCCGGCACAGCCAGACAAAACAACTGGCCGCATCAAGTACTCAAAGAACTTGTCCCATATAAATAAATTGTAACATGTCTTCAGTGAATCGGATTTTTCAAGGAATGTTTTTTCCATCAGTCCTACATCAGATTGGTCGTCTCAGTCGTGATAGTTTTTTCCGATTAAGTTTTTTTATTCTCAAACCTTTTTCACTTAGAACAAGTGCTAATATAAAGCCAACTAAGTTTTAATGTGACGTAATTTTTAGAATAAAAGGTCAACATCACGTCTTGACTATGATAAAATGGTCTCCCTGCAGTTATACAATAAAGACCTTAGTCACTCCAATGGGGGTATATTTTGTCGAAAACCAACAAAATTAAAAATAGTAGGCATTGTACTAGTAGAACTAGACGTATAGCAAAACAAATACCAATCATTTCTTTGTAAAAATCTCAGGTTCATAATTAATGATTTTGATGCTTTTGAAGTCCTGAAGTTGGATAAGAACTTTGGAAATTTTTCAATCCGCTGCAGGTGGTCAAAATTAATGTGGGACGCACCGTGCTCCGTCTTGACTATGATAGAATGGTCTCTGTAGTTACGATAAAGACCTTAGTCACTCCAATGGGGGTATATTTTGTCGAAAAACGGACAGAATGAAAAATAGTATATCGTAGGCATTTTACTAGTAGAACTAGACGTATAGCAAAACAAATACCAATCATTTCTGTGTAAAAATCTCAGGTTCATAATTAATTATTTTGATGCTTTTGAAGTCCTGAAGTTGGATAATAACTTTGGAACTTTTTCAACCCGCTGCAGGTGGTCAAAAGTAATGTGGGACGCACCGTGCTGGAACAGCCCAGCAAGTCTTGACTGAAATCGAAATATTTTCATGTCATTTCCAGTGATAAAATGATTACTTTCTCCTTCAAGGATGTCTTTTACTTGGGTCACAATGTTTTCTTATCATATACACATGTCATTCCCTTGGGTATTATTCTTTTCTACCGGTATCACGTGACAAAATACATTACAGCATTTTCGACCAGAAGTAAGCCAACGAGACATGAAATTTAGCGTGAGTTATGTGGAGAACCAATAAAGAATTATTTTTTTTAAGTTTTCAGCTTTGGAATGGAAAATAAAATGGGAAAAGGAGGAAAATGTGAAAATGAATGACGTCGAAAATAGGAATTTTCGTCTAGTAGTTCCCAGTCTCACTCGGTTACTACACGTATCCCGTCATGCATCTGTTCAGAACCAGTTTCAGCAGATACCAAAAGAAGACGATGTTTGTCAATATGTTGGCTAAAATAACTCCCTAAACAGCATATTTCCTGCATTGACAGCTAATTTTACCTGCATGGATAGATAAAAGAGGTATTCATCTTGGTCCTGGAGCTAAAAATGGGTGATAATCAAGATTTACGGCTGGCTAGAATCGATCATGTTGAGTTGCTGTCATCTCAATCTGGTTCTCTTTATCAGTCGAGAGAATTCACTGATGTCACCTTCGTAGTCGAAAAACAAAAATTCAAAGCTCACAGAATCATCCTAGCAGCTAGGAGTGATTATTTCAGAGCTTTGTTATTTGGAGGAATGAGAGAAACCAACCCAGCAAATGAGATCGAGATTACAGACTGTTCATCAAGTGCTTTTGATGCATTGCTCAAGTATATTTACACAGGCAAGATGTTCTTAGGTGAACATCGCCCTGAAATTGTACTGGAGCTGTTGAGCTTAGCTCATAAATATGGATTCCTGGCCTTAGAGAGTGCAATTCAAGGATATCTTAAGGCTATTCTCGATATTAAGAATGTTTGTCAGATTTTCGATTTGTCATCTTTTTTCCAACTTGAAGACTTGTTTGCTTCTTGTCTTGATTTTATGGACCAATACGCAGCAGAAGTTCTAGCTACAGATTCATTTGCGATGTTATCTAAGAATTCTTTGATTGAAATCATCAAAAGGGACTCATTTTGTGCTCCAGAAGTGCAAATCTTTCGTGCAGTGACTGATTGGATCAATGCAAATGATGATGTAACTGAGAGAGACATTAAGGAAGTTTTGAGCCAAGTACGATTGACTCTTATAAGCCTGCATGAACTGTTTCATACTGTAAGGCCTACAAGATTCTTTGATGCAGATGCGATCCTTGATGCAATCAAGGTTAAAACTGAAAGCCAAGTTAGTGAAATGAACTTCCGCGGACACCTAGGTGAGAATGTGAATCTTAGATTTAGTGGTTGTCAAAAGAGAGTAAATTTTGTATGATTATGAAAAATCATTGCACAGTCGTCAATTTGCAATCATGATGGTACAGTGTCCAATCAATTTGATTGGTTTAGCAGTGATCTCACATGATGTGATTGGCTCACAGTTTCATACCATGTCAGTTTGCCATGCTATTGCATAGTCATATGAAATCTACTCTATATGACACAGATCTGCTACAAAGCACCAATGGAATGAACTTTGATTTCATCTCCTGTAACTAATCAGAAGTCCATCAAAAAGCTATACAGGGTTTGAAATAATGGGCTGACAATGGCTAAATGCAGGCTAAATATCAGTAATGCCAGGCTAAAATAGATTGAAAACCCAAATGGAAAATGAATTTGCAAGCAAAATTTTACAAAGTCCTCCCTCTGTAAAATGTCTGTCTATTTTGAGCCCTGCTAGGGTCTGTGACCACTATGTTATTAATATTGATTTTATTTTTTTATATTCATGTCTTGCTTTTTGTTGAATAGTCATCAGATGTAGTTGTTCCTAATGCTACGAAAAAAATGCCTGAAAAGATTTTGGAGCAGGAATTGTTCATTTTTTTAATACTTTTCTGAAGTGTATCCATGTTGCTAAATCTGTGTATTATTTCTGTTTCAAAGTTCGTGATGAGAATATTCCCATATCCTTGTGTGGTTCTGAAGTAATGGAATGTGAGAAATACCTTCTAGAAACAGATACAGTCAACTATGACCTTGACCGTGGGTTCTCTCGGCATCTAATAGCTGAAGGAGACAAAGGGATATGTATTGCGCTTAGCCGACCAAGTATTATTAACACCATCAGGATGCTCCTGTGGGATAAGGACTTGAGGTCGTATTCATATTGTATTGAGGTATCAATGGATAATCAGGATTGGGTGAAAATTATTGACTACTCCAAGTTCCTGTGCCGATCTTGGCAGACACTTCATTTTAATCCAAGAGTTGTCAGGTATGATAATATTCTTATTTGTAGCAGACACCCTTTATTAAACAGACAGCTAGTTTCATGGTCCAAAATTTTCTTACCATCTTTACTGTAAAACAAACCTCTATTGAGCAGACACCCATTGTTAAGCAGACACCATGCATAATCATGTAGGTGTTCACTTAGGAATACCACTCTATTAAAAGCAGTGTTAATTGTGTTTAACATAGCTAAACAGGACTAAAGTGGCTACTACTATTTCTTGCCGCAGGTATATCAGGGTTAAAGGGACCTACTGCAGCATAAATAAAGTGTTTCACTTGGTTCATTTTGAGTGTCTTTACTCAACAAAGCCGTTCAAAATCACCAAAGATGTTGTTATTGGTAAGTTAGTATACTACAAGTACAGGCAGTACAAATATTCCTTGATTAGTGCTCCCTCAGTTTGAATGGAAGAATGAACATGGTTTTTAATGGAATTCATTATTAGATTATTTTTCAAGTTTCTATGAAGAGTCCCAGATTAAACAAAAGTTCTGCTTATGTCATGATAAATCACAAGCTTATAGGGGGCCCATGGTATGATTGTATACACTATGCCTCACATTGATGCAACAAAATAATAGATTCATTAACATTCTATGTCTTTCATGCATCCAAAGGAGGATCTGCATATTGGATAATTTATTAAAGGATCTGCATTATATACATGCTTTATGTACAATAACTGATTTGTATTGTATACTATAATAATGGCATTTATTGATAAAATCATCGCACTAATAAGTGAATTGCGAAATTACTTACAATATACTAATAGAAAGTTTAAATGTTTACAATTGTTTGAACTATCTTGGGACTGGGCTTTACAATATTTGAAAAAATATAGGTAAAATTTATTTACAATATTGATTTTAAAGCTTTGGTACTACTATAAAATATAAATTCTAAAAATCCTCAAAAATACCATTGTATTACAGTACCCCAGGAGAACATGGCTGTGCCTTCAGCCAGTGCCAGCGTCATAGAAGGTGTGAGTAGGAGTTGGAATGCCCTGCTCAATGGAGAAATCAAGAGCTATGACTGGAACTCTGGGTACACTTGTCATCAAATTGGCAGTGGTTCTATCGTAGTGCAACTAGCGCAGCCATTCTTTGTTAATACCATGAGGTAGGGCTAGGAACAGAGATGATGTTTAGTGATATTTCATTTGTATTTACTATTGATTTTTATCAAAAGTGAAGTGCTGCAAGTAGTATGTGTTGCATTTAGTATTTAGGCTAGGATTGGTTTGCTTCTTTAGGCTCTACCACAATGGGCAGATCAGGGTTTTTCTCAGCATATGTTTGTGTGTGAACAGTCTTTAATGGCCAGATAATTCAGCAATATTTTCTTGGTATTTAGGATCAATTGATTTCTTAGGGCATTCATGTACAAAAAAATATCCTTGTGCAAGGAGCCAGTTGATTGAGTCAGTCTGCCAATGTGGAACTGACAGCAACTGAACATACAAAACAGCACTAGGGATAATAGAACATTGTCTTCCCATTGAAAATGTCACTTAATTGTTTGTGGCCTTAAAGAAGGCTTTATTTTCAGTTTGTCCACAATAATATAGTGTTTTTCGAACTGTGACATTCCCTTGAGTATCATTACTTTGTCTACCAGTAACACTCTCAAAAAAGAATATAAAAACCTGTGCAAAGCATAAATCCCATCTTGAATGTGTTTGTCCTGTAGGTTATTGTTGTGGGATTGTGATGATCGCAGTTATCGTTACTACATTGAAGTATCAAATGACCGCCAAAAATGGAATAGAATTGTGGATAAAACCAATGAAGATTGCAGGTATCCATTAATTCTTTTGGTTTCATAAATAATCAACTTACTTGTGTTGTTGTCAAGGGAATCAAGGGTAACTCTCACCTCTGGGGTCTAGGGTTTGATTACAGTACTCTACATACCTATACAGTATGTGAGTACAGTTTGTTAGCTCTCTCCTTCACTTGAGGGTTTTTCTTCAAGTTCTCTGGTTTTTCCCCCTCTGCAAAACCTAACATGCTAAATTCCATTTCAACCTGTAAATTAGCCCTGCCCTGACTTTGATGAGCTCAGAGGTTGTTTCAGAGTTTCAATTAAGTTTGAATGACAGATATCATAGTTTACAAAAGACATGGTTGAAGTGTTGGTTGGTATAATGAAAGAAACCAAGACCATCTCTTGTTAAAGTCAACCAAAATTGCGGCTATGATGTCACATGCACAAGAACAAAAGACATGGCGGCCATGTTGGATGACATAACAAAAGAAACCAAGACCAAATCTTTTGTTCACGTCAACCAACATGGCGGCTATGATGTCACATGCACAACGACAAAAGACATGGTTGCAGTGTTGGTTGCCATGACAATTGAAACCTAGACCATCTCTTGTTAAGGTCAACCAACATCATGGCTATGAAATAGTGGCTGAAGAGAATATTCATCCATGTGTTTAAAATGGGTATAAATTGTTTCTGTTTTACAGGGCATGGCAGTACCTTACTTTTGATCCTCAACCAATAACATTTGTGCGTATTGTAGGGACCCAAAATACTGTGAATGAGGTGAGTACATAACACCCCCCCTCCCCCCCACACACACACACACACCACCATCATCAAATTTTTATTTATATAGCGCTGATTCAATAGTTGCCCTAAGTGCTTAATTTTGCATTCATCTTGCATTGTGTTGGTGTTATTCTCATTGTACCATGAAATATGGCAGTAGAAAGTCATACATTCAACATCCAATTAAAAGCTTTCTTTCTCTTGTGCAGGTTTTTCACTGTGTCCACTTTGAGTGTCCAGCAGGTGATACTGAACCAGTAGCATGTATTAGTATCAATACCACGCTGCCAGACAATCTGTGATGTCATGGCAACCAGACAACCTGATTTGTCATAGCAACTAGACAATATGTAATGCCATGGAAACCACATAGTATGTGATGCCATAGCAACCAGACAAGCTGAGATATCATGGCAACCAGACAAGATGAGATGTCATGGCAACCAGACAATTTGTAATGCCAATGCAATCACATACTCTGTGATGTCACAGCAAATAGACAACCTGTGAGTCATGGCAACCATATTATTTGTGTTGTCATGACAACCACAGTGTGTAATTTCATGGCAACCACACTATCTGTGATGTCATAGCAATCATCAAATCAGCCTGTGATACTGTAAGCTCGTATCATCTATCAATAATGCTAAAACAAGCATAATTTAAGTCTATAATTTAAGTATTAATTTATTAGCTGACATAGCTGACACTGCAAATAATTAGTAAACTTCTCTGTGTGTACATAAGCATTTTATTGTCCATGAATAGAGATCTTATTATCTAGTTACAATACTGTACGATATGATAATAATAATTTCTTCGGTAAACGTCCTTATCCATAGCTATGAGAAGTGCAAGCTATTCCTAATATTATTGATTTAAAAATTGGCAAAGGAGCAATTTCAATTTGCTATTTCTAGTGTGAAGACAGGGCTAAAGCGCCTACAGGGGCCGGGGGGGGGGGGGGGGGGGGCGTGCCCCCTCGTTTTCCAAAGAAAAGTAAAACAACTATGAAATTAAATATAATTACTTTTGTATGATCAGGTCTTGCGAGGTAAATGTGCCCCCCCCCCCCCCCAAGTTTTTCGAGGCTTGCTATGGCACTGGAAGATTATTTTTAATTTCGTACTACGTCCCACTCCGTGTTATGAAAGTACCTGATTAACGACAGCCTTTATACATTTCACGTGACTATGCATGAACTACGTCATAGTACGTCCCTGGGCTCTAGTGATGAACGTGTTCGTTCCTTGTACCACCTTCAGTTAATACCTCATTACTAAGAGTGGACAAAACCATCGTATGAAATCGTCCTAGGTGTTTATAATTTGAAGCTTGCTTAACTCTGATATACTTACACCCATTTTTATAATTACGTGGCCAACACAGCCCAAGACTTTTGGGTTCTTGGCTGCTGTCGATCAAAAATTTACTAACTGTTGAAAATTTCATTGATGGAAGCAAAAACCTAGACGTCTTGGGCTATGTTGGTCTCGTAATCATGAAAATGTGTGTAAAGCGAGTAGTTGAAAAAGACTGGCCAAACGCTAGGATACAAGAGAACGAAAGGTAAGAACTATTAATTACTAAGACGGTGAAATGTTTACCTTACTTGTGCACGACGGTACTTATTTTAAAACAACTTGCTTAGCTTCGTCAACTAAACTTCGTCAACAAACAAAGAAACTTCAAAGAAAAGTAGAACTTATTTTCTCTTACAAGTGCAATTGAAAGTTGTGTGACATGACATGTCACACATGATTAATGTATAGGGCTTCTCTGCCTAGAGTCACCAAGACATGGCCGCCATCTTGGTTGAACTTTACAAAATATTTCTAATTTCTAATTTGTTATATCATCCGACATGGCCACCATGTCTTTTGTTATTTTATTCTCTTGGGGATGATTGTAAACCAGCAATAATGATGCGTAATTCATGTTATATCACTAAAATACAAGCAGAATCAAGAGACAAAGTTATCTGGTCACCATATTGGCCCATTCTATAGAGTGCACTGGAATGTTACCGGGTCAGAAACCTCTCTCACTTATCCCTAAAATCATTAGCTTCTAGAAAAACATCCCTTCTGTACGAGATAGAGTAGGATACAATATGAAAATTCCTCTTCATTTTATGGCAGTTCACAATCCTGGTGCTATTAGTATGTAGCAAGTAGGAATGCATTTGTCTCCGTGTGCAGTGTTCCTCCATCTTACTTCTTTCAAGGTTCTGTTCACACGAAGAAAAAATAATTTTTGATTAGGAGGAAGAATGAAAAACTCCTAGGAGGTATTGGACACCTGTTTCAAAATCATGAATATGATATATATTTTTATTATATGATTATCAATGAAATACCTATATTTCTCTATTTCAAAAATTTGATATTTTCACGTGTATGTGAAAATATCATCACTATGGTTACATATTTCTTATAGCAGAAAAAAGCTCGAAAAAGCTTTCTTTTCTTTTTCATTGATAATTATATAATAAACAGAATATTACATGGGCGCTTGGAGATACGAATTTTATCTTCTTGTGTTGAAAATCTGTAACTCGTTCGCTGCGCTCACTCGTGAGAGATCTTTTCAACACGAGAAGATAAAATTCGTATCTCGAAGCGCCCATGTAATATCCTTTATGTAACTCGTAGTCGTCGTATCTGATAAACTACATTAGAAAAAACCTACTAATGGTCTATCACCAATCGAGCCCTGTGATTGGCTGAGCTACTAGGGGTCTATTAGTGATAGGCCTCTAGTAGCGAAAAGCGCCGGTTTTGAAAACCAAAAAAAAACATTTTTTGCCACCTTTTATTGGACCGATTAGTAGGTTTTTACTAAAACAATTAGACCTCTCGCCCTCATGGCCTACGAGTCAATAGCTATTGACTCGTAGACCATTCGGACTCGAGGACTAATTGTTAAATAGCCAATGTGCACGAGCTCGAATTTCTAGCACAAAGCATGATGGGAAACTGAGTCACGCTTTTTTGGCTTCTCTAAAAATTTATCTGACAATTTTTCCTTTCACATTTTGTATGGAAATGTAAGTATTTCAACAGACGAAAATAACAGAGTAATTTTTTTCTGATATTTGCTTTGATTTCCCTGTTTCATTTTTGCAGGACTCACTTTCCCAGAGTGCTTTGTGAGCTTTGATGCACATAGCCTATTCACATTTTATACTAGAGGATGTTGTCTTTGGTTTCGCGCGCATGCGTGCGTGTGCGTACAGTGAGGGTATACGTAACGCCCCAATCTCGTTATTTATTTCTTACTGCGCATGCTCAACGAAATAAATGACCCAATTATTTTGTCGAGCATGCGCAGTAAGAAATAAGTGCTCTGGGAGCGAGATTGGTAACGCCCCTCCAACCCCCCACCACCCCACCCCCATCCCCTAGTACCAAGAGTGGGATAAAGAGTAGTTGACTTACCTTCTATCTCACAATTTGTTCCAGTGTAGTTAGGTTGACAAGTACAACTATATCCATTCATGAGATCATTACAAGCGCCATAGTTCTGACAAGGGTCACTGAGACATTCGTTGATATCTGTAATAACGAAAAGCACGACGTAAGTTTTCCCCCACCTAGGCCTCTATCCTTCCTCCGTCCCTTCGTTCCTCCAGGGTGGTGTGGAGGTTATCGATCACGATTCACGGACATAACTTCGAAACACTGATTTAGATAAGCCAAGAGATTGTTTAAGGGTTTGACCTAATTGTGAGTTAAGGTTTGCACATATTTTTTAGCCAAAAGCAGTGGGGGGGGGGGGGGGGGGGATGGACAGTTTGCTAGAACCACACAAGAGCGGAGCCATTTCCAGCCAAAACAGCCCTGAAAAAAAGTTGGACAGTTTGCTAGACTTGGTTGTCGACTCGAAAGTTTTCTAGTAATTCGACAACCACACACACGTCTTCTCATCTTTTTTGTGTAATCTCTATTTGTAAATAGCTGTTTTTGTAATTTTGAGAAATATCTTCGTAATTTTGTATAAGTATTAATAGGCGTGTGATTAAACAAAAGTTCAAGTTCAAAGTTCTAGAACTATGCGAGAGGATATTTTATAAAGATTTGTCCAGCTAAAATCATTGATGGAAAACTTGGACACTTTGCTAGATAAGACCCATGACATGAGTTTGTTTTAGGACTCGATAAAATAGATGTTTGCTTGTTTGTATGTTTTTATTTCTTACTTGTTTGACAGTTCGTTCCCATATAGCCCCCGGCACAAGTGCAGGTGTAGCCGTTAAGTTGATCATGACATGTTGCTCCATATAGACACGGATTGCTAGAGCACTCGTTAATCTCTGTAAAAACACGCAACATATTTAATATTTACCAACAACAGGCACATCCAGAAATGTATCTTGAACCAGGGTTGATTCTGGAGTAGCGTGACTCGCCCAAGATACCGGTGCTCCCCCCCACTCCCTCCGAGGATAATAAAGCTCTTTTCTTCTCGACAACTCGATCAATCATCAGTTCTTTCATAGTCTCAGTTAGAGTCTGTTGAACTGTAGGATATTTGAGCTGAGCTTGGAGAGACGAAAGCCCCTTTACTAGGCTAACAGGACAGCCATTTAAATCAGTTCAATGAGTTGATTGTGTAGCTAGACGTTTTATAGGTACTATATCATAGATATATTGGTCTTACCTGTTTCACAATGGACTCCTGTGTATCCTGCTGCGCATGTGCACATGTAACCATTGACTTGATCAACACATAAACCTCCGTTCAGGCACGGGCTGCTAGAACATTCATCAATATCTATAGAAATAGATAGACCAATAACGTTAGTATAGGTTCCATTTATTCAATTCATTCATCCATTTACTCATTCCATCCATCCATCCATCCATCCATCCATCCATCCATCCATCCATCCATCCATCCATCCATCCATCCATCCATCCGTCCGTCCGTCCGTCCGTCCGTCCGTCCGTCCGTCCGTCCGTCCGTCCGTCCGTCCATCCATTCACTCATTCATTCACTCATTTATTTGTCCCTTCATCCATTTATGCATTCATTATTTCATTTGCTTATAATTCTGTATTTCTTGTTCATTTGTTCATTTCGTTCATTCATTCATTTCTTTTTTCCCTTTTCCCCTGATTACTTTACTTCTTATTCACTGATTCATCGTTACCCGGGGAGAACTTCCCCCTGTCCTAGATCCTTACTTACTTATTTGGCATTGTGATCCACTGAATCCAACAGTACAGTTACACTCATATCCATTCACTTTATCGATACATGTACCGCTGTTTTGGCAGGGAGTACTGGCACACTCGTCGATATCTTAGGGAAAAAATTAAAATAGTTGATTTGATTCATTTCTTATAGGATTAGTTGAATGGGCGTTACCATGGTAACAAAACCTACTAGGAGTCACCTTCACCGTGCATGCGCACTAGCAGTTAGGGTACCTTAAGTGTATACTAGTTAAAGTAATGCAAAGAGCTACATGCTTTCTGGTCAGCATACCAACCAAGACTAACACCGCTATCCGAGGAATTACAGACTGATCAGGAAGCTCGGCCGAAGCCTAAGGGACCTAAGCCCCTAGACCGTAGATGATTAACCCCATGCTATGACCAGCAAACCCTATATGCCGCTTGTATGGATGATGACTTAGCACCCATAGTCACTCCTTTCCATACCTGGGACGTGTTTTTAAAAACTAGCTGTGACGTAATGTATGGGACATGACTTTGAGATCAGAAGTGTACTGAAAGCCGACTTCAAATACAAAATAAACCTCTTTGCTTACTTATGAAGCATTCGCCAGTGTTTGCTGCATTGATGAACCCTGGACAACACTTGTATTCGATCCTGTAGCTCTGTCGGTAAGCTGTTCGGTAGGCTTTGCTGTAGATACGTCTGAAATAGTTTAAAAAAACAAGTATTTCTTTCAGTTTTGCTTTGATGAATTATGTTATAAAAATGTGCAACTTGAATGTGACAATTTTCGTCGTTTTTCAAAAATCGCCCATACGATTCTACCATTTTCTTCAATTTTGTTTTGCTCTCTTTCTTCCTTCCTTTCTTCCTTTTTTCTGTTTTTTTTTTTATTTCAGTCAATCAAGATGGCGCCCATGATGTCATGACAATAATAACATCACCTTGTTCTTACCTCCATCCCTTGCATCTCGCCCATCCCCATCCCCACAATCCACACTTGTAGTTATAGTACTGGCCTCTGGTCACGTGATAGGATTCCATGTACGCGAATGCATAGCTAGGAAACAAAGGCTTTTGTTCAATATGTGATTTTTAGGTAAATAAACAGTGTTTTTGCTTAAGTATCTCACCTAATGGTTCTTGCGCAGACCTGAAAACCACCAGGTACTAGTGCGCCAGGACTGACTGTTATAAGAAAAAATAGAATATTTAGTATCCATCCCATTCATCCACCCATCCATCCATCCATCCATCCATCCATCCATCCATCCATCCATCCATCCATCCATCCATCCATCCATCCATCCATCCATCCATCCATCCATCCACCCAACCACCCATCCATCCATCCATCCATCCATCCATCCATCCATCCATCCATCCACCCACCCACCCATCCATCCATCCATCCATCCATCCATCCATCCATCCATCCATCCATCCATCCATCCATCCATCCATCCACCCAACCACCCATCCATCCATCCATCCATCCATCCATCCATCCATCCACCCACCCACCCATCCATCCATCCATCCATCCATCCATCCATCCATCCATCCACCCACCCACCCACCCACCCACCCACCCATCCATCCATCCATCCATCCATCCACCCTCCCATCCATCCATCCATCCATCCATCCATCCATCCATCCATCCATCCACCCACCCATCCATCCACCCACCCACCCACCCAACCATCCATCCATCCATCCATCCATCCATCCATCCATCCATCCACCCAACCACCCATCCATCCATCCATCCATCCATCCATCCATCCATCCATCCATCCATCCATCCATCCATCCATCCATCCATCCACCCATCCACCCACCCACCCATCCATCCATCCATCCATGTTAACCCTGACACTCACTAGATGATATTATGACAATTATCTGTGACAGATTACCTATTTCACATCTATCTCCAGAGAACCCAGGATGGCAAGTACACTTGTAAGCAGCAAACATGTCAGTACATACACCACCGTTAAAGCAAGGATTGCTAGAACACTCGTTGATTTCTTCAAATAAAGAAAAGTCACATCAAATAATCAGCTCAGGTTGGTAAGCGTCTGTTATGAACCATCCCTAACTACTGGTAGAAAGCAACTCAATTTGGAGAACAAAGTTATAGAATGTAACTATCCTGCAATAGGACTGAATAGACCTCTTTACCTTGGGCGTAATGTTTTCCCATTTCAGACCACGTGTCATTCTCTTGAGAATAAGATTCTTTGTTTGAGTTATATCCATATTCATGTGTTTTCTCAATCGCAACCGTTAAACAAAGAAACGATACTCTAGGGAATAACACGTGGGTTTTGAACACTTGAAGTTATATTGATATGTATTCATGATAGATGTGTCTTACCATTTTGGCAAAACTTTCCTCCAAATCCAGGCATACAAAGGCACTCATACGTTCCTTGTTCGTACTTGGCGTGGCATGTCGCTCCATTCATACATGGGAATGAAGAACATGGGCTCTATGTACACAGAAAACAGTTCGTAAGTATCATTTTTTTTTCTTCAGTTTTCTTAATCGTCTTCACATTATCGTTAGGGACCATTACTTTTGTATCACTATAGTTATCGTTCCCGCTGTAATCATTAGGATTAAATTATGTATAACGTAATTATAAAAGCAATCATCAATCTCTCCATGAATAAAGCAGTCGAAGCCAGATCGAATTGGAATTTAGAAGTTAGTTAGCGGAGAAAAGAAAACCAGAGAACCTGGAGAAAAACCCGGGAAAAACCCTTGAAGCACAGGAGAGAACCAACAAACAACTCTACTCGCATACGACACTGAGCCTGGTGGGACTCGAACCCGGGTCGCATTAGCTACACACACCCCGTGCTCCCCTTATCTATCAGTTTATTTTCACTAGTATTATTATTTTCGCAACTGTTTTGCTATGATTATCATGGTCATCATAGCAATAGATTCGTCCCAAGTCGACCTGTCTTGTCTCTCGTGAGAGTCTATTATTAGACCCAAGCGAGCGAGCGACATAGTCGCAACAGGTCGTCCATCGCGCACCAGTAGATGTACACGTACACAGAGGGCGCGCGCAGTTTGCGAAAATCTAGCTAGTGATAGCCTGCAGTGCACTGAACACCTGAATACTCTAACAACAATATATATTATCATTAACTAACTATGAGTAGTTTTAGCTGCTCGACATTAGTTAGGTGTGTTGAAAATGACCTTATTATTTACAAACCCAAAAGTCTTCCTGCAGAAGTTATGAATGAAAGTTTATTTCATTTCATAAAACAAAAGCATTTTATTGTTTTCGTATCAACAGCTGGATATTTCAAGTCAGTTGAAAAGTTCTTGATTATTCTTTTGGTGATGAAAACAAAAGAGAAAAAATAACAAAGCTTTCATAACGAAACTCTCAAACCAGTTGTTGACTATGGAATCAAAAATTTTGATCATAAAAAAATACGCATAAAATGTAGAAAAAAAACCAAAATAGTGGGCAATAGTTAATGAGCTTTCCCTATATATCTTTTATGTGTTTAAGGGCCAGATTGGCGAAAAAAGACTCTTATCTGTCTAGATTATCACTACATTAGAAGCTAAAAAATATCTAATTAATTTACGAGCAGGGCCGTAACAAGGGGAGGGGCTGGGATGGCTTCAGTCCCCCCAGTTTTCCCCAGAAAAGTAAAGCAAGTATGGAATTTTTTTTTGTCGTGGTCACGTGTTGCTTTGGCCCCCCCCCCCCCCCCCCTCTAGTTTTTCAAGGCTTGTTACGGCCCTGACGAGGGACCACTTACAAAGGTGTGGCCCTCGTTCAATGATCGAATACATAAATCACTTTTAGAAGAGTTTTAGGAGAGAGCTAGCTAATTGAAGTAAAAACTTGATAATAGTGGGTTAAAGATTTCAAGCAAACACAGTGCATTGCATTGCGCATTATTTGATACTTGCAGTTTCTTTAATTCAGTAAGTACTGATCTAAGTACATTCGTAACTAACTCAGTGGATAAATAGATATAACTTTACAAATAGAAAACAGACAGGAAAAGAGAAAAATCATATACTTACATAAAGACTGTAATGATTGAATCCAATTTTGCTGATGAACTTATCCGAGGCGTTGTACTTATCAGTAGCGAGAATCTCACAAACATGTCGTCCATGAATATCAGGGTTGATAGCAAAATTAAACGAGAAACCGATAGACGAGTTAGCGCAGACGAATGCACACTCTCCTGCCCTTCTCAAGAAGCCTTTCAAGGCCACTCTCACATTGAGTGAAGTATTTATATGTTTTACAAAACTCGCATAGCCGAACAGGTTCACTTTATCTCGATGAAGACTTATAGTTATGCGATCGCTGGCAGTTGTTGTATTATCCCCTGAACATTCCACTGTCTTGAAAGCTAAACAAGCCAACACGAAAAATATCCGATAAAAATCTTCTTTTTTGTCTATCATGATCACATCAGTATCCCTTTGAAGCTCATGACATTTTATGTAGTTGCTTAGAGAATGTTATAGATTTTATGGTGAGTTTATAATTCATCAGTGACGCACAGCGTTTGCACTCGTCAAGGGGTGCCTTGGTCGCTTCGGACGCTCAAAACTATCGCTATCAAAATAAAAAATTCTAATAATAGAAATTATATTATGATATTAACTTTTTGGTTTCTCAACCAGAATTGAATTCAACCAGAAATCATGACAGTAAAACGGGAATAAAGTAAATAAGCCACGGAATAAACAGTGAATGTTCACCTGTCCCTGCCTTATGTAATAAATGGTATTATTTGAGAAGAATAATCGATAAAACAATAAATGTACGTATTTATAAATGATAGGGGAATGAAAATAATAGATATCCCACTGATTAATAAATTATTGACTTGATTCTTTGATCAAACGATGAAAACGGAGAATAAAAGACGGGAAAAAATAAATAAAACAGTTTAAGAAAACAACTTAATTTGATAAAATCATTTGTAAAAGCATGCAGGTAGTCATAAAAATTCATTGTAAATTTTAGCAGTTTTAGAACTATCCTTACAACCATTCTCAGACACATGCGCACTGTTGCGATTTTTTCTGTCGCGACAAAGTAGGATTTGGTGGACGTCAATCAAAGCGTTTCCATGACATTCCATACGCACATGCCTTTGTAGCTTTGTGTTTACCGACAGTGCTATGGCAACGATTTTGATTGACGTCCACCAAAAACCAACTTGTCGCGACAGAAAAATTCGCAAGAGTGCGCGTGTGTCTAAGGATGGCTGTAATACTTTCAAAAACTTTGTTTTCATAAGTATGAAGTAATGATTTTTCTTACTTTAACTTTAATAAAGCCGGTTTCTATCACGAAATGGTCTAAATATATATTTAGATCTGTCGGGATTGTACTCGAGCCCTTTTGGGGTCGCTCGATTCTCATTTCTTCGTGAAATGACAAAATCAGACAGAGAATAGAAAAGAAAGGAAATGAAATATAATGGGATTCAGCAATGGTTACAGAATGGGTCTTCTTCCACCGAATGCAATTGGAATTAAGAAGTTTTTTTGTTTTGTATTTTGTTTTGTTTAGGGAGTAATTCTTCGATTGCGTTGGTCCCATTTAACAAAAGATTTCTCATTAGCATGCATTGTTAACGGCATCAAAATGGCCGCCATGTTTTTGTGTCTTGACTCTCTTGGGGATGCTTGCAACCCATCAATACCGGAGAATCCCAAGGAAAAAACCTTCGAAGAATGTCAAAAAAATCAATAAGCAATTCTAGCGAAGTAACAAATGACACTGAGTTCGGGAATCGAAGCAGGTCACATAGGTGAAGTTGAATTGAAGGGCTACATAACTTCAAAATACTTTATTAATAATATATTACTTTTCGTAAAAAGACTTTAGAGCGATAATCGTATGAGTGGGAATTGTACAGTGTTACGACATGTATAACACTGAAATGGCTTCCCATAAGAATGGTTTTCGTATGAATAGGTTTATGTACGGTAATAGGCTAACATTACGCAACAAGGAACGACATGCCATAACACAGAACTGAATGGCTTCCCTCTGTCTTGGAGTAAGTTATCCAGTCATACATATTATGGCTACGGGCTACGCCAATATGCTGTATCGTTCCCCACTCATACGAAAACCACTCTATCCAGCTGATCTGAGAAAAAAATGTTAGCCAATCAGAATCGAGAAAATTTGCAAAACTGAGGCCAGTGTCATCCTTAATAGCCCGGCGACTTGGGAAACGGATATTTATTTATATTATTTTCCCACTCAATAGTATACAAAATATCAAAAACCTCTCATGAAAATAAATCTATTTTTGCAGGCTTCATAACACCTCAGTTTTGCAGTGACGTCATTCTACGTCAGTATTTCAGATCAGCTGGATATGTTTTTGTCTTGATATCTAATATAGATTTGTTTAAAGTCATTTATAATGGTAATAGAACTAAGTGGAGTGCAATTTGGGCTGAAATCGCAAGAGTGATTACAAAATTGCACGACCGCGCAGCGGGAGTGCAATTTGTTAATCACGAGTGTGATTTCAGCCCAAAATTGCAAGACACTCAGTTCTATTACCTATTAATCATATCCATTTTGAAACTTAATATATTTAAATACTCAACAGTTATATGTAGCTTCAAAAGTGATTGTTTGACAAAATGATGCAATTAATGATTCAAAATAGTGCAATTAATGCTTAAATCGCACACTTTGTAGCCAATCAGATTGCAGGATTTGCTAATGATTTCAAAATGGATATGATTAAAGATGAAATAGCATTTGAAAACGTAAAATTTTGAACTCAAAAAAATATATAATTTTTTTTTCTTCAGAATGACACGTTACCGGACCTGGAACCTCCCCTGCGACTTGAACGAGCCATGAAGTCAGCCATTCACAGATTTTCTGCGAATCGGAAGGTAAATACGGTAAAGATTGATGTTATCTAATGAACTAATCACAGCGCGTGAATAGACTATTTTCGAGATGCGCGAGCGCTTTTAAAAATATCGCAGGCGCGTACATGATCTCGAGGCATTTTCGGGCAGAGTCAATAGCGCGCGTGATCTTGCCCGAAAATGCCTCGAGATCATGTACGCGCCTGCGATATTTTTAAAAGCGCTCGCGCATCTCGAAAATGGTCTATTTCCGCTCATCCAATCAGATTACTTGGAGACTGTACATCACGGTCAAGGCTGAGCGGACTGACCTGGCCACGTGACGCAAACAATGTTGATCACGTGAATAACTGAGTGATGTCACGGGTAGAGTTTCTATGGGAGACAAGTTTGCTACCAGTCTTCCTTTGAAATTTGAAAAAGGAAAACGACTGGGCACTAATCAATCCATGGGTTACCTGTGGTGATCTTTCTCTTGTACCACAGGAAGCCCAAAGCCAGTGAAATAAATATTTTTCAGTTCATTCAAATATATGTTATTTTTTCCCCTTGGGGATTGACTCAATCTTCCTCCTTTTTTCTTCTTATTTTCTTTTTCTTTTTCTTCCAAAGAATCTTGAAACATGCTCTGTACTTATTGCCCATTTCCCCACTCGTTTCTGTTAAGGGTGCGGCAACATGATTCCTTTTACTAAGGCATTTTTGAACGAAAAGCCATGTTCTTTGTATTAG
Source organism: Anthopleura xanthogrammica (assembly GCA_964019055.1). Taxonomy (NCBI): domain Eukaryota; kingdom Metazoa; phylum Cnidaria; class Anthozoa; order Actiniaria; family Actiniidae; genus Anthopleura; species Anthopleura xanthogrammica. The sequence continues at coordinate 375,389 of OZ025212.1, read as the reverse complement.
AAATAAAACGAGATAAAACTGACGAACCAGTACTAGCACTAGCGAAAACAAAATGAACAAAAAACAATAATCTTTTTAGTGAAATTCATGAAGTTTTTTAAGTTAAAATTCCTCGAATAAACGCCAAAATTATAATCCAAATATTCAGCTCAAATATGAGGTCGGGACATTTAGATTTTAATTCTTTATTTTTTCAAGTTTAGACAATATGTTCTTGGTGGATTTTGAAGCGTTTTTTCGAGCAAGAGAGTATGAAATACTTACTTCATACTCTCTTGTCTCGACCGAATCGCGACAGGCTGGTAACATGCTCGATGACAGAACTTTAAAACTAAAATTCCTCGAGATTCTTTACTTTAAATCTTTCCAATTAAAAACAAAAAGACCTTGATTTTCCTCCTCCTTTTTACCTCAAGTTAATCAAATCATCTCAAAGATTTGCTAATGTTTTTTCAAGATTCTAGTCTTAGTTCGGCTTTTTTACAAGAATAAATCAGATTAACGTGGCTGTCTTTTAGTTTTTGGCTTTTAATTGGGGCCAGTCCAACACCTGTTCACAGCTTTACACTATATTTGGCTCTGATTAATAAACTATACGAAAACTGAACAAGGAGTAAAGCTAGTAATACTAACTATTACCCAAATACGTTAGATCTAGATCAAGCTATAGTAGAATAGCCAGTAAGCTGACTGCTTCAAGTAACAACTGTATGTGCAGTGCAGTATGCCAGAATACTCAACGGTGAAAGTATTAACCGAAAATTATGAGGATAATTTTGAGAATACCTCGGAAAACTAGAACACTTTCTTCTGAGTTTTTGGCTCAGGTGTTCTCTTTATTTTTGAGGGTTTAATGGAGAAATTAAATATTTGACTTTGAATGTGGGAATAGCTTCTAATAAACAAGTACAATTTAAATACAGTTCTATTTATCGTTGGTAATCATTGTTGATTCCTATATTAGTATGTCCTTATTCTTGTAGTTTTTAAGAACGGTTTAAGTTTTTTTTTGTCAGTTATTTCAAACAAATTGGACTTAAGACTTCTGTAATTAAAGAATCGTGAAAACTTTTAAGTTAATAAAGAGTTTTATTTTCAGTTTGTCAAGATGATTTTGTCAGTAATAAATATTATCAGAAATTAAAGGAAAAGTTTGATTAAAGACAAGGAATGATTACAAATTCAATTCTTGCGATATATTTAGTACAAAGTGAATAGATACTCCTTTCGACAGAAAAAAAAAACACTGAAAATATACCGAAAAGATAATCGAAAACACTGAAGAATTAAATACTACTTTAATGACTTTGTGTTGCCCAAGGGAAAATAAACTTTACAGTCAATCAATATAGATATTTATTAGACATTAATCACCTTAAATCCTGGCCAGCGCTTTTTAAAAACTTAAAACGGTATGTCAATGGAAATGATGAAAAAAATCTTTTCACGCTGTTCTTAATAACCCATTATCTTAATTGGGTTTGAAAGCTTTTAATTTCAAGTGATTTTCAGTTTAGAAAGAAAAAATATTAATTTGTTTCTTGTTGTGGATGTATTTTTAGTAATCTAAATTCATGAGTTTCGCGAGAAGTCGTAATAAACAATCATCTTTAAAACTCATTTTTTAGATTCATCTGTTTCGCTTACAGTAAATAAAAAGGAAAAGAAAGAAAGGCTCAAAGCAGGCTAGAAAGAACGAAAGAAAGAAAGAAGAAGTGAAGAAAGGAGGATAAAAAGCCTGAAGGAACGAACGAACGAACGAAGGAATTGAGAAAAAAGAGAAAAAGAAGAAGAGAAGAAAGGAAGATAAAAAGGCTGAAGGAAGAAAGGGAGGAAGGAAGGAATTGAGAAAAAAGAGATAAAGAAGGATGGAAATGAAACAAATGAGAGAGAGGAAGAAATGAGAAAGAAAAAAAAAAAGAGAGAAAGGAATTAAAATGAAAATCTAATAATTTCCTTCAATTTTCCAAATATTAATCATTTTCCAGATAAACTGTTCAATCATGAAAACTACCCTAACGAGTAATGAAGACTCGTTTTGGCATTTCTGCTGCTGTTGCTGTTGTTTTTATTCAAACCATCAAAGTACCGGCTTTTGTAGGCAATTAATTATGGATATACAAAACAAATTGAATTGATGTCTAAATTATCAAAAAGTCAAGTTTTGAATTAACATGGCCTCCTGCGGGAACAGATTTACTGGCAAGACAAAAGAAGGAAACAGAAAAAGAAAAAAGTTAGATTTCCGGTTCAAAAACAACACAAAAAAGAGCATAACTTTGCATTTGATACAACTAGGCGAAAAGTTGTGTTAAATTTTCGTTGAGAGGTTTGTGTTGTTTTGAACAAAGATTCGCTTAATAGTTTGGACGTTTTTTAAGTGTTTTGTTATAGGCTAGAGTAGAGTTCATTGAGATTGATTGTTTTGTTCTTTAATGACACCTATAATGAGTATTAGAACACTCTAACCTTTCCTTGTACTCTGTTATTGTTAATCTTTGTGTTCTAGTGGTCATATCGTACAAATATACTGAAATTTCTTCTCAGAAAATCGTGGAAAAGAATAACAAATAGTTTGAAGAAATGATGGCTTCCTTAAACGTACTTTAAGTTTAGGAAAAATTAAAACTGTAAGTCAGCTGAACGTTTGAAACTATAGAAAAACAATACCTCAACTGTACCAGAATGAAACAAAGAAACTTCAGGAAGGAAACGTAAACCGGAACCACGTAAAAATGTTTGAAACTGACGCTGGTTTCCAGCGAACCATGGTTAGTTCTTCACAAGACAGTTTAACTCAGGAATCCTTCGAAATATTTTTATGGCCATATTGTACACATGGTAAACCATAACACACCAAATCGTTTGACCTTGGGTCCTGGGATCTAATCACGTGAGTGCTTACTTTAGGGCTCGCTTAACTGAAAGGTTGGTTTGTGAGTTAGAGTTCTGCATATATATAGCGAACAGCGCATTACAACGTTTACGATTTAAGGAGTTTCGAATGAAATTTTTTTCTGTATTTATTAAAAAGATTTGTACTAGTAGCTAGATCAAGCTATCAGTTATGGTGAGGTTATATAACCAGGAAGACAACACCTTTTTGAAGCATGTCTCTTGGACGCATGCAAGATGATGGTTTTTAATGAGCACAAGAGTCTTGTTATTCTAAAGGCGAGTTACCACATTTAAAGTTTTAAATCTGGGTGAATATTTAGAGGAAATTTTAATAAAACTAGGATCTTGAGTGTTTTAGTTTCCAAAGCCTGACTTTGAACAAAATCATCTATGATTCCGAAAGAAATAATTAAGTACACTAACCACACGAAAACATATCCTCTGCCACTCTCATCTGATGTTGCTTTTCTCCACTTGTTCGACATCATGAGGAGTTAAATAAATATCTAAAATGTACAATAAAACACTGAAAGAAGACACTCAACATTTACCGTTTAGACTTTACATTCAACACAAGAGTAAAAAGACACTGACACACAGCCATATACTACCCGATAGTTTTGACCAGTTATAGGAAGATCAAGCTAAAGAAACCCTTCTCGATCGTTCTACGCTCCCAAACCAATGTTACTATTCATTGTGACAGTTCTTTTCGTTGACATGTGCACAAGAATAAGAGTTCCCGAAAAAGTTTGAGCGCGGAGACGGAGCAAACAATCTAAGTAACTTCATGCGTTGATTTCGCCAAGAATGACCAGTAACTGGCTGAATCGCGACTAAAATTGAAATAAAAAGTAAGTAAATATAGTAAATATATTGGCATTTGTACTCGATACAACGAAGGTCTCGGTTTGAATCGTAAGCTAAAATTTAGTCGTGCTTTCTTCTAAACGCTGACGGATTCAAAAACATCTTAGAACAGTCATGTCGAAAGTGGTGATGGGAGCATCAGCCTGCAGGGGCAGGTTTCTGAGCTTGATGAATGCTACACTAAGAGAATCCCACTCGCATTTAAGTAAGGAATGTCTAGTCCTGGGATTTTGACAGCTTGAGTGTTAGTAAGTTAGTGAAAATTCCCTCTCGTTTGCCTAATCTATTTGAGTACGATTCATGGTCCCATTTCTATAGCCTTATGAATTCTATTCATTCTTTGGTGTTCTGGTGTCTTTCCAACTGAGATCTTTATAAGCTAAGCTAAGCTAAGCTAAGCTAAGCTAATAGTATAGAGGGTACAAAGCTAGTAGAATTAGCGTCCCACAAAGAGATAATCATCCTAAGTTGTTAAGCCTTTTTAGTTGACTTTGTCAAGAAAATATCTGTCTTTTAAACTTGATAATTTTTAACAAATTTCTAGCATGTGGGATGAAGTACTGCAATGGACTTTGCTTGACTGGGTGTGAAAGCCAGTGCATTGGTAAATTTGTGAACTGTGTAGAGAAGGAACTTTATTCTTGAAAACTTAGCATAAGATTAAAAGAATTCTTATTCAAAGAAATAAGCTTGAAAGACAAAATATTTTACGAAATTTAACCAGAATTTATTGAAGTAAAGTACAAAATATATCCAATAATTTGAACACATCTGTAAAATGTACTGGAATAGGACTTTTGTTTTCCTAATCTCAGATGCTGAACAACAGCCAAACCTCTTGAAAATTAATTTCAAAGTAGAAAGAAAATGTTAAGCAATTAACGTGGAAATGAATTTTGAAGAAAAAGCTCTGTTTAACTAAAAATCAGCCGCTATCTTAGTTTATTTAACTCGGGTTCATTATTGCCAGTGATTATCAACAGATGCATTAACCGACCCGCCATCGAACGATTGAATATGACAGCAGTTATGGAAGTAAATAAACTACGAGTAAAAGAAAACTTATATCAGATTGAAATCAAATAATCCAGTAAATTATGAAACAATTTAAGTTACTTGAAATTTTGATTAAATTTTTAATAATCACGAGTGTGTGAGTTGGTTATTCTTCGCCAATGAAGAAATTAATAACGTTGAGTTAAGTTTGTAGTTTTGTTAAATGTACTTAGTTAAGTTCATGGTTATTAGAATCAGGGAATTACAAGTGCTTTTTGATAAAAAGTTTTGGGAGAGTTGTAAACAAACGCGTTCGGCGAAAACGAACGTTTGCTCCATGGCATCGATTACTCGGTTTTCGCTCCACAATAAACTGAATGAAATCGTATCTCTGATATAAACTATTAATGATAGAAGTTAGAGAAAACTACTGTTTACTTTCGACTCAGTTGTGTGAGTGTAAATTTGATGAGAAGGCTAGATAAGCGGGAAGTCGTATTCCAAGTCGGTACGAGTGTGACATTCGTTTTTCCGCAAGAAAAACATTAAAATATATAAAAAGATTGAACGAGATTATTTTTTTCACAAAATTTGCTGGAATTGAACTAGAAATATAACATGATTTTGTAAATCACTGAAGCTGAGAATAAAGCAATGAAGTAAATATCAAAATGATTTTTCCTAAAATTAGATAAAATACTTTTTTTCAAAGTTTATGAAACAAAAATTATCACGAAATAAAGTGCTGCTTTATTTTACACAATTTCAAACTGAATTGGTTTTCAAATCATTTAGGGACTATTTTCTAAGGTATTTAGGTTCGGCCTTGCTAAATCAAAGTTTTCCTTAATGGGATGAACATAACCGAAATTAAGAACGCCTGCTACGATGCGATTAGGAAAAACAATTTACTAGAGGGGAAAAACAGCGAAAATGTAAGGAAACTTGAGAAGATTGATGTAATTTATATCAAATTGAATGAATAGTGAAAGGATTTGTAGAAGATGTCAGTGCTGCTTGCAGAAAAGGAAGCGGAGTTGCAGAACTGAAAATTGTACTTTAAAAACTGATAACAGAATACAAAATTAATTCTTTTTTCATATTAGTATAAAAGTAGAATACAATATGATTCAACAGTAAAAAATTTGAAGGTTTACATTCAAAAATGAAAATGGCTCAGAAATTAGTTTTAAGCCAAACAATAAAGTATGACTGAGTAAAGTTTGTTTACAGTATTTTCTTTCTCATTTTATAGCTTATTGTTTCATTAATAATACATTTGAAGGTTGAAGTCTAACGGTTTTTGAGGTCGAGTTTGTCGTGTTAAGTAACTATCTTTGAGAATTACTAAATAAATGAAAGCCGTTTCTCCAGCTATGTAACTCTTGCACCTGCCTCACTTTTTACACTACTATCTTTTGGTCTTTTCGTATGCTTTCTCTTCTCACAAACCAAGTCCCTATATTGTAAAGCATTCTGACATGAATTGACAGCTGTCAGACCAGCGCTCGTGTGTAATTTACACTTTAGCCAAAGATTCCTGGCGTTTGATGGGCCTTCTTCCGTACTAATTTGACAAAAAGAGTTTCACCGTCTTTGAGATAAAAAAGAAATCATATATCTCTTGCATACAATATCTGTAAATTAGTCCCAACTAAAAACCACCGATAGTAAGCTGCCAAATTTCAAGAGTGATAATAAGATAGAAGTTCCGTTTGCCGATGAAAAAAGAATGCAAACGAAATGAAAAAAGGATTGTCGAAAACTCTATTTATGGTTTTTGAGTGCTACACCTCCTAATTGTAGTGTTTTTCAAGTCGAAACCAAGATTTAATTAGGTCCCCAGTTCTTAGTTTTCGGCTATTAATTTGCGCGGCTTTGTAAACGTCGAACGGTTATTATTTTCCTATTAAAACCAACTAGAAAGCATCTCCTTTAAAGTATATCCTGGTTCGGTAGGTGTATAATAATGTTGACTTAACAAAGTAATAGTTCTTTTCTTCGGCTCAGCTTCGGGTCCCGAAATATTCCTCTAAAATAAAAGACTTGAATGTCGAAATTCGGAAGGAAAGTCTCACAGCGCGCGCGAAGACTTCCACCGACCGACCCACACACCTCACAACAAGTCTTTCTTTATAGAGTGGGGATTTCTACTGGAGGCGTACAATTTAGTGTGTTTTGTGCTGTTTATTATTTAGGTTAAAGGCATTTCGAGTATAATGTAGCTAATAATAGGCGACTCATAATGAACTGTGTAGAAAGGGACGTCCAGGTGATCTTTGATTGACATGTGACGAGTGATTGTTCAATTTCCTCCGCGCTATTCCTCAGTGCAAGACAATGGCTAATTATCAAAAATCAACGATAAAATAGATTAGAACAGTATTTAAGCCATAGAATAGATGAACCAAGATTCATTACATTGAACAACCTTCGTGGACTGAAGAAGCCGTCCAGTCACCATAAGGTTGATCCAAAACAATTTAACTATGGATCGAGATGTCACATTTTGTCTATCTCTTTCTCGTAGTGAGATTCTACCTCCAGTGAAACACTCGTCCCCTGTTCACTCATTCGCAATTCATGACATCCTTGGGTTAGGAGAAAAAGACGCTAAATCCAAACCCAACTCAACTATCCAAGAGAGCTTGTCTGAGCGGTCATATTCGGCTCTCCAATCTATCACAACACCGGAAAAATTCACGGGTAAGTTTCAAGTTTCTTATATTTATTGGTAAGCAAGGAGTTAAGCGGACAGGAAATATCCTAGTTATTTCTGTATCGAGTTCCGTAAAAACAGAAAAGCGAGTTTTGAAAGCTCATCAAGAGTAAGCAGTGGGAGCGAGATCGTGTAGTGACGATTAAAAGACAAATACGCTTTAAATGAACCTTAATGTCTTTAATTAACAAGATGAACACTGGCCAGCCTTCTGGTGACAGCACTCCTTTTCAAGCTACCCAGAAACAAAATCTCGACATTAATGTCTGTAAAGAAATATCAGTCCACTTGATTTAGATCCTCGTTATAGGATACGAACCCGATACATGCTAGCGTTAGGATTATGTCGAATTTTACGCCAATTTAACCGCTAGTTGTAGAGCTACACTGACAATTCGACTAAGTCTCTAAAGCTTATTACAGGGTTTACGAGAAATGAGCATCGAGCTACATCATATTTGCTCTTTTTATTATCATTCTTGACGCAAATCTTCAAACTCGAAATATTGTTTCCAAATCTGTAACAAATATTCTATCCTTAAATTTGTCAAAGTTTTTCAATTTTTAAAGTAGAAATCTTGTTTTTATTTGTGTTGCTAGATTTGAGGACTAATTCCAAAGCTGAACATAATCTATCGATTGGAAGCCATGAAAAATTCGGCTCCAAAAAGTCGAAAAAACGAAGACACAGAACAATATTCACAAACTACCAGCTTGAAGAGCTAGAGAAGGCGTTTAAAGACAGTCATTACCCTGATGTTTATGCAAGAGAAAGTCTCTCGTTGAAGATAGATCTGCCGGAGGATAGAATCCAGGTATGGAGATGTTTGTTTCAATATTCATACATTTATCAGTTTAAATTGCCTGGCGTAACGAGAATGATTGTGGTATTGAGACAAAAAAATCAAAAACAAAAAGGGTAAAACAATGAAATGTTTTCCACTACATTCATGTATAATTTACGAAGCGTAAAGGCTGGGAAATGAGGGAGGAAAACCTTTAAAAATGCAGAAAAAAAGAACATGAATCGAAGATGATAACATCTTCAGGTTGGAGATTCGAACATAAGAGAATCAAGTCAAAAATACTCTTCAAAATCGAGCTAAAAAACAGTTTTAAATTGATTGATATGTGCGGATTAAAAATGTAACTGTCTTAGTTAATAAATCTCGTGTTGTTTTTTTTTACTTTGCAATGTTGAAAGCTTCTAAAAATTACTCTCTATTTCGCATCATTAATGTTCATTAAGACTATGAAGTCGTTCTAATTACGGTAATTATGCTGTGCTTGCATTGGACGGCAGGTGTATTCATTGACAGACGAGACGATTCAGGACTGCCGTAATAAATCAAAACCAATAGACAAGTTTATAGGCTCAAAGTTATTAATCTCGGCCTAGATCTAAGACAATACTTAAGCGGTGGACGCGCGCGCGTCACTCACACCTTTTTTTACCATTTTTTTAAATTATACGATTCGTCCCTTTTTGGGGAGTATATGAAAATCGCTATTGAAGCAAAATATTAGCAATGGAAACTCAAGCGGATAACCCTTCCTTTCAAGCCTGATTTCTAAAACATTTTTTTTTTCATTTGTGTCAGCAAAGATCGGAAGTAAAGAAAGCTAGACTATGACAACAGAAAGATGTGTCCTTAATTAAGGTCTTAGAGTTTGTAGGCCCTTTTATCGCGTAGGACTTCAACTGGTTTGAATATTTCATATTCAGGTCTACCTAATTGCTTCCTCTGAAATAATTTCACCGGCCTTTCGGATGGAACGTCGAGTTTATTTAGCACTCTTCAGTTTTTATTACAGCTCAAATATAGAACGTTATCGTCTCCCTTTACAACGGATATACACCTGATAACATGGAAATCATCTTAATAAATTTTAACAGGAAACATACATGCAGTAATGAAGTTTTCATAAGCCACTCATCACCGATGTGCAGTCATTTTTTCCCGCTTTGATTTTAATATAACTTGAAACGATGAGACAACATTAATGAAACTGTCAAATACATGGTCAAACTATGTATTCATAGCTAATGTAGATCCTGACAGACTCGCTCTTAGCAAACGCAATGCGAACTTGCTTTAAACACATCAAACATATATCAGGAGTCTAGGGTTAAACTTGTGAATGTGTAGGAACATTTAAGGGTTAATTTTCGGACAATCTTCTTTGGTAAGCGTTCAGTTAGAACAGCCGAGCTCGCGACGATGGCCTTGCGCAGCTTTGGGATCGCGATTTTGAAGTGACAAAAAAAAAAAAAAAAAAAAGGAAAAAAATGAGAATGAGAAATTTTGTATTGTCAAATACGAATTTGTAGATGCGGGCACTTCAAATGATGTTTGATAGCACAAGACAGGTTTTGTGAGCTTCATCCGGCGCCACCAACACCGCTCGACCTCAGAATGAAAGAATGGTAAAGAAAACACAAATAGCGGATAAGAATGTAGGACTAATTTCGAAGCCGTTATTACCCTTTGTTTAGTTAGGAACAAATCCTATTTGAATTGAATGCGAGGAAACTCATCCTCAAAGAAAACCCTGCATGTGTTTGTCAAGATAAGACAAGAGAAAGCTAAAGACGCTGGAGTCTAAGTTTTGAAAGACAGATAACAAGCCAGGATCACACCCTTTGTAGTACATCTCTGAATGAGACCAAAAAAACATCTCTAGACAAACTCAAACACAACGTTTACATAACCCCAATGGCACTAATTTAGACTGAAAACTCCAAAAGACCAAATCTGTCGTCTTGACATTCCGGTTTTTGGTCTTTTTCGGGAGTTGTGAGTTTTTCGGCACGCTTGCTAATGACATAGTAAATTTGCCTGCTGGTAAAATGGCAAATTAGGTCTTGAACCTCGGGGCAAGAAGAGAGCTTTTTACAAAGATTATCAGGCCAGTTTAGAAAGAGGAAATTATAATTATTAGCATATCTCTAGTGACGAACGTTTACTTTAAATTCTTTGTCCTTCACTAGGCACGCCAAGGAAAAGCCTTCAAAAAATTTACGTGGTCTTCTAACGTTTCGCACAATGCTCGAAGATACGCTAGTTTTCTGCTCATTGCGATCAAGAATTTTCTTCCCAAATGGTTAAAAATTATAATATAAGCAATAAATAAAAATAAGTCATTACATTCACGGTAAATTTACTTGTAAAATCCGTTCATTTTCCTGAGTAAACTAGAAATATTTACTCTTCAACGCCCGCTGAAGGTTTAATAATCTTGAACACAAATTAGGTGTTTTGGGGAAAAATTTAAAAATTTCAGTCAAGCTGAATTATGTCTGTTGTTACAGTTTTTCAATACGAAACAATTCAATTTACTTTATAGTTCTGATTTCTTTTTCATTGTGTTTTTTTACTACTTCCTTCGATAAATGTTCTTCCAAATAAACACGAACTTTTCATATAAATTTTAAATTTTGGTGGCATTTCAGAAGTTCAATCCACAAATGTCCTTTTCAAGTCGAAAATTTTATTTTTTTAAGTGCAAACTTTGAAAATAAAAAATAATTTTTTTTTTAGTCATTGAAAAGTAGCATATTTACCGGACATAGAAATTACAATAATTATTAGAACTAAATTCTAAGAAATTTAAGACCATATGATTTTCATTTTAACCCTATTTTATACATCATGTTTAATCATTCCATAGCTAAAACATCTTGAAAAGAAAATCAAAAATATGACACGTTTTGAAGAGCTTAACACAAACTATTGGTGACATTTTTACCATCGTGTATAGAATCCTCAATCAGCCTTACCAAAGCAAGCACTAAGGAATATAATTGGTATTAATTATTGAAAATACTCTTATTTTACTACTTATCAGTCCGGTAGACAAACTTAAAACGTGGTTGTTAAATATATATAAAATACTAAAAGTGGCGTTTGGCCTGTAAAAATCGTAAAAAATCCGCATTAAAATCGTTCTCGACCTCAGTTTCGAGACCTAATTCAGACCTAATTTCGCCAGATTTTGATGAAACATAAAATCGATGAAAAAATTGAAATCTAGTGTTGTTTTAAGATTCTTAATTCGAAATTTTGACTGATTTCTAGGCTAAATATGAGCAGAATTTTCGAAGGCATTTGCTCAAGAGTTGGGCGTAAATACATGTAAAAATATCCTTGTTGTGCAGCAAGCATTATCAATTCTTGTAGTCCCTGGTATATGGAATTTAGTGCTCTCTGCGGGGTACAAAATAGGCTTTTATTGCTGCTAATTTCCCATTTTTGTTACTGCGAAAAACACCAGTTAAAAGATTCAAAAATTCTTTAGCAAATGTAGAAGAAACGGTGGCAGGAGAGCCAAATAAGTTTCAGGCAGAATTATCCACGGATTTTAAGGTAAAAATCAACGATTTTGAAAAATAAATGAGTAAATTCTGTCGCTTCCTCCTGGAAGAGCCAAGTATGTACGATTCAAACACATAAATTATTGATTGAAGACCATATTATAAAGTAATTTTGTCCATGCTGGTGATCTTTCTATTCCAAGATAGCCAAAGGCTAGCGTTCTATGGGCTAATTTTAATATAGTTCAGCTGTAAAGTTAAATGAGAAATTCCTGCCCTGAGGATAGGCAACATTCAAATCATAACTAGCTTCATATTTGAGATAAAAATCCCATTTTCGTCTACTTTTCGTTTTTGTTGAAGTAGTTGAAATACGGAAAGCCTTTAAAGATTTATACCGCTGATGGAATCTCTGAGCACTCTGATTTTTATTTTTTTTAATGTCAAGTCACCTGCTGAAGAAGAAATGCGCCATTTTGTAAGGCTGACATGGCACGAAGTCCAGGATGTGAACGCATGCAGTGTTTGTAAACGCGCGCACGCCTTTTGAGTTGGACTCAAAAACGGCGTTCGTCTGATACCGGATATATCAATGCCATAAACAAAGCATTCAGTCTATAACCTATTCTAACAAACTATTATTTAGTAATTTTCTTTAAGTTGAATAGACTAAGGAAAAAAACAAATCGAAAACAATTCAGATCTTCGATGAAAAGCGAAACCATCATGTGTTATTACAACACTTTCTAAATTGAAAAATAACCTAATGAGATCTAAAGTAATAAAACCTAGAAAATATATTTATTTATATATATATTTTTGAATCAAAAATGTGCGAGAAAGAGACCAGTTAGATGTACAATTTACTGGAACGAGAGGTTTAATAAAAGTCTTAGAATTCCCGCAATAGACTGACTAAAAAAAGGTTGAGATTCAAGTATACGAAAATGATTTTGTTTCTTTTGTTTCGGAATTTAAGTTCCACTGACAATCCCAGCTCTCTAATAATGTCTAGGTCTTCTAAGAGGCTTGCAATGATTTGAATAAAAAAAAAACATGGGTCCCCTAAGTCTCACAGCCCTGGGCGAAAAACCCTGTAATCATTGAGCATTGCATCGCCAGACTGACCGCTCTTTACGTACGTCAACTTGAGTAATTAGACCTAAACAACACCAAGACATGCAGTCAATCTGTACTGTTGTCCAAATTACTGTGAAACAACTAACCAAACGTGACGAAATAAAAATGAACAAATTTTTTTTTCTTCTTGTTTTCTTTTTTCTTCGCGGGATATAAAAAATATCCTTCAAAAAGCTTATCTTTGTTGTGTTTTGAAAAGATGTTGGAAAGGAAAGCGGCATTTTTCAGTAGTGTCGAGGCTGTTTTCATTATCCAAAATCTACAACCCCCCAAATACCCCAGTATGAGCGATAAGCTGGATTGAACATTAAAAACAACAGGAATACTTTCGCCAAACATGAATTAAATATTTATCACGACTAAAAAGAGAGAGAAAGTAGAAGCCATAAGCCCCCACGTTTTTGAGACAAAATTATTCATTTACGAGCCGATTTTAAGATCAAAAAATTAGTTATTGTTGTTTGACGTCAGCGTCAGTTTTACCTAAGGATTAGAGCATGTTTTTATTACCTTAAATAGGAACCTAATCACAAACTAAAACAATATTCATCCTTATTACTATCTATGAATGAAAAGTGCGGTGGGGAATAACTCACCTCGTGCAAATATTAGGATATCGGATCGTCAAGCGTTATCGCTGTTAATGTGATGAGAGGAAAAAGATTCCTAATGTGTTGAGAGGCGGTGGAGTGGACTTGTTGTGCTGAAAACCCTAATCATAAGTTCTGGAGAGTATTTCTCGTGTATATTGTCTCTGTACTAGAACATAAAGGCTTTGAAAGGCCATTGAAACGAGTAGAGTAGCGTACGAGTTTGGAGTAATTATCGTTATCTAAGCAGAGCGTCTTTCTTTTGGAGTTAAGGATGACATTAAAGAGAGGAAAAGAAACGCGTTGTAATGATAAAATTGGGTTCCTTTCGTACAAAGAGACAAAGAGCTTTTAAAGGGCGCACGAAGGAGCTGTGATTTCGTACTTCTAACGGACTAAGAGAACTGTAAAGTTACACTATCAAATTGAGATTTTGGTAACAGAAATCATCTAGATTTATACTGCTTTCAAGCCGATTAAAAGAGATAACAGCTTCACGTTAAAGTGAAAAAAATCTAGGGATTCTGAGCCAACATCCAACGCTCAATATACTGCCCGACATAACCGATATTACGGTTAATGGATTCTCGTCTTTTTTCTTCTTTTGGTGTTATGTTTCATCGCTTTTAATCTTGGAGTTCGAAATAATGATAGTTAATAGCAAATTACACGACAATATTTAAGCTTTTGTCATCAATATTAGAACTGAAAAAGCCATTATTGGTTGATGGGGTGTAACGAGTTGAAACCAGCTTTGAACTAATAATTTTTTAATGGCAAATTAGAAGAAGTTATTCGGTATGAAATTGAAAGTGTTTTCAGTTAGGTTGAGATAAAAAGTGTGATTCAAATCGCAGGGAAGACATGGAACTAATTTTGGTGCGATGAATGATTATTATGGAGAAAAAAAATGAAAAAAAGAATTGTAAATAAAAGAGAAAAAAATTAAATACTTTTGATTTCGGCTGAGAAATTAACATGAATGAGAAACAAAGTGTATAATTACATCAGGAGAGGTTTTTCTCTCGACTGTTTTGCTACATTTTTTGGGAATGTGTGATGGGTAGAACGTTGCAAAAGTTAGTAGAGTTTTACTTTAGATCAAGGAAAAAATAAGTCTTTAATGATGGTAACTCCACAAAACGAAGCGGTTGAGATAATGTTTACGCTTGTCGTAATAAGATTGCAAAATAAAAACATTCCTACAAGTCATTAAAGAACTTAGACCAATAAACCTAAGTACAGCCAAGCAGACCAAAGCGAAGTTGAAGTAGATTCAGTTCTTCATATTTGATAACTTTGAAGTTCACGAGTTTTGAGGTGATAAAAAAGATAATGTCTGTGAACCAAGTGGAATTGTAGTTTGCAAAACAATCTGTAGTTCAAGATGAATTACTTTATGTACAAAATATGTAAGAAATCTTACAATCCTAGTCAATTTTAAAGTTAAGAATTCCATGAAAAAAAATCACTGTAGAATAATATTCTTCTGCATCGTCTGACAATACATAACTTGTAAGGAAAGAGAGGAATGATAGAGTTTGTTTATGAGTTTTAGACAGTGATAGCAATTGTTAGACAAATAGAAGAAGCTATTAAACCACACGAACGGCAGACAAATAAAATCCATTCATAAATATAATTCCTTCTGAGTCATTTTTACCGCACATTGTTCAGTCGGTAATTCCCCTTTAGGCAATTTGGGCATTCGAGATTTGTGTGGTAAAATGAGCCTCAAATTGGAAGAATAATTGTTGCAATAGATAATTATAGAGTGTTCACACAATTCATAATCATTAGGCAAATGACAATTGGCTTTTACAAATCATTTAGCTTATTGGTTTGGACTCGAACGTAAATGCGCAACGAAGCTGTTTCAATAAAATCATCAAGTGAGTCTTCCTTTCTTATTTGGAATTCTTGCTAGCTCTAACATTCTTGATTGTTTTTAGTTTTCAATATTCAAGGAGAATTTCCGAACTATCATAGCAGAGGAACATGATTATTAAGAATATTTTTCAATATTCCAAAATATATTATTTGGTATTCTTTTTAGCTCTAACATTCTTTATAATTTTACAAAACAGTTACTCTACTTAGTTCGAATTTAATTTTTCTCTAGTTATTTTTATTTTTCAATATTTAAGGTGAATTTCCGAAATAGAAGAGGAAGAAATTTTTTCAACATCTGAAAATATATTTTTTGGTATTACTTAGTTCGAATTTAATTTTTTTAATTTTCTTATTATTTTTCATTATCAAGGTGAATTTCCGAAATGGCAGAGGAAGAATTTTTTCCAACATTCCAAAATAATTCTTAAAATATAGAGTATTATAGAGTGATAACTTGTAGCTGGGCGAGGCTATCATTGTATTTTCTTCTGAGTGAACAGTAATTGAAGCAAGTGCGCTGGAAATTGTCATTTTGTGTGCAAACCACGCCCAACTTTGAAAGGACAAAAATTAACATTGTCAAAATGAGTTGGTAAACTAAGTCAATTATGAAGTAATAAAAATTAATGATTAAGTGTAAACTAGTGTAACCTTGGAATTTTTGCGACAGGCGTTCTTTAGAATGGCATAATTTTTTTTTCGTGAAACAGGAAGCTTTAATCTTGAAGATTTGAACTGAAATCAGGTGGGAGTGACTTCAAAACGAAAATGCACTTTTGAGTCTTCTGTAACTGAAATTATGGAGGCTTGCCTAACAATACATTGTCTTTTTCCTCCGTTATTTTAATAAAGAAAGTTGTGTTGAACAGCGTTAAGATCTCCGCTCTCGATAACATTGCTTTTAACGTCGAAAACACCGGCTCGCGCCTCGACTAGTTAGTTAAACACGACAAAAAAGTGAGCTTTACTTTTTAACAAATTGAAAAGCCTGAGTAAACATGGTGACTTATTTCATTCGTTCATTAATAAACAGGCTACTTTATTCTGGATCGGGTTTTGTTTCGGCGACCTGGTTTATTGATAATCTGATATCTATTCTTCGTGTAATAAGAGAGGGAATTGAAATCATTTCATTAGATGTTCCCGCGTGTATAACTTAGATAAGCACTCCATGATTACACAAGGTTTAATAACAGAATCTAGAACTTTAATCGCCTGGCTAGATCAACGACAAAGAGAAATCAAGAAGTTTATTTATTGACTCGGCGAGTAACAACAAAAAATGATCGTAGATGGATGGGAAAACGGATGAGAAAATGACAGAAGATTACAAGCACGTTTAGTCTCTGTGCCCGGCCATCTTCCCCCACAGTCATACAATTTCCGATTTCTATTCTTATCAAATTCATCTCATCCTCTAGAGCTGTGTTATCTTGACTGAGTTGGGCAGAACTTAATTTGCTTTAATTTCTCTCTGTTTTATCTCGTCTTCTGGGATGTCTCGGTTCCACATCGGAAGAAACTGGCAGTGTTCATGACAAGTGAAAATTAGAGTGTACTGGGTATATCATAACAAGGCGTTTTATAATTTACTTTATAAAAATACTCTTTACTTAAAAATACTTCTTTTAATAGAGAAAAAATTGACTTAAGATAAGCATATCTGGTTGCTTGACACAGTGAATTTGACAAAGAGTTTCTCCTTCAATTTAACTTTTTAATAGGTTCATTCTTTTGAAGTTTAATTCAAACAGTTTGAACCACGACGTGCAAAGCACCAAAGTGTTGACTTAAGAGTGTTTTAGAAAGAAATGGTTTGTCGTGGGCAAACTCAGTCGAGAAGCTCTACTTGTAGAAAAAAACTCTCTATTTGTATCAAATGAAGGTTTTACGAAGCCTCTCTTGTTTGCTGTATAGATGAAAGGATGGTCGAGGGTGAATCAAAGAGAAAGCTATGATCTGTTTTCGTTTTCTCACGTTTTCATATATTTTCTATTGCTTTATTTGCCGTGAGTTTTTTTGGTATTTCTATTAATTTTAAATTGGTTTAAGGAGATGTACTTATGAAGACTAGGTTGACCTTGTGAACGATCAAGGGTGGCATAGCAGTAGTATTCTCACCTCTCATCCCAGGGGTCTCCGGTTCAATTCCTGGACTAGTCAGACTCGAGGGTTTTCTCCTGGTTCTCCGGTTTTTCTCTTTCCATAAAACATAACCAGCTTTTAAAATCTCAATTCGATTTGTGAGTTAGCTGTGCCCTGACTTAGATCAGCACACAACTAGTTGTTTCTGGCGTCCAGTTTTAGATGATAATATCTAATTCTTCTTTGTTCTAATGTCCTAGGTTTGGTTTCAAAACCGTCGAGCCAAATGGAGAAAGAAGGAGAAATGCTGGGGACACAGTTCCATCATGGCGGAATACGGCTTGTACGGTGCAATGGTACGACATTCCCTACCCCTCCCCCCTCATCTCACTCCTAGCACAGCACCGTGGCTTCTAGGAATGCACAAGAAGGCGGCAAACCAACAAGGAGACGGCTTAGAAAGCGAGAAAGACGATCAAGAACAAGTAGAAGAAAGCGAAGAAGATCGAAGGTCACACAGCATTGCGTCGCTAAGGAAACGAGCGATGGAACACATCAACAGCAACTTTAATAAACCAGAATTCGAACACGAGATCACGGTGAAAAATATCAAGAAGGAGCGGGAAGACGACACACCATCCCCAGCCCTCTCCATTGAGTAAAAAATTGTCGCGATCAGTCGTATTCAACAGACGTTGATGCGCACGCATCATCACTCAGGTGACTTTAAGGTTTCTAACTTCCGCTCGAAAAAAGAAAATTGTACACTACTCATGTAAATACAAGAACATACACTGAAAACTTCTGAAAACCCATAAGAAAATCAAACTTTTGGTTTGTAAACGACATTTATACTAAACACGGGTCATTTACAAGCACTCGGGCTCCCTGTGGATACAGTGGATGCAAAGAGACTGGTCCCAAATAAATGATGAGGAAGAAACTAAAAGTTGGTTGCCTGGCAACATTTGTACATAAGGACAACATAATGGTATCATCACGTGACCTGCTTTGATTAAGAAATGAACAAATGTACACATCGCAATATGAAAATGTTTGAAACGCGCCTTAGCTTTGTATTTTTAGGCTTGATTTGTCTCTTATTCACTTTTTTCACGTCCCTAGCGTTTTTGCTCAGTTGCAATAAATTAAGTGAAAGATTCATTATAAACGACGCTGTACTTAGAATATCCGAATGAAGAAAGAAACTTTGCGTGAAAATTGTACATTAAATTGAACAAGTATTTATAAATCTCTTCAGGAACCATGTAAAAACCACATTGTAATAAGCTCGACTCATTGATCAATTATTAAAAATCTATTCACAAAATATCAGGTAGATTTTTTACAAAAATGATTGTACATTGTACTGTGTGTTCAAAGCCAAGTGAAGAGAACTTTTTATGGGAGGAGGGGAGGGGTTATTTTTTGGAAGGTTTTCAAACTTAAAGACTTCATCAAGCTTAATAATTTTTGGAGGTCCTTGCATGCATGTCATGAAATATCACATGAAGGAAGGAAGGCCAGATATTTTTAAAAAAGAATTGCGAAAATTTCTCCAGGTCCTCCAGCCTCTTCAATAAGCCATGTTTAACTATCTATTGGACTAAACTTAGCTTGTTCTATACATTAGTAAGTCTACCTCTCATTGGCTGCATTACCTGACGTCATCATCATGCTAATCTTGTCTGCACACGATGAGTTGGTCGGTTGGCCGGGTCATCGAGATCTATTGAGCAGCATATTCTTGAGGGTTGAGATACGTTCATCGATGGTCGACAGAGACATACTCTGAAAAGACAATAAAGGGAAAATTGAAAACATGGGAAAATGAAACTATTCGTTAACATTATAATTCAGGGACTATTTGGTGCAATCGGGACCAAAACGAGGAAAATTTCGCTAGCCCAGGCACTAAACTAAAAGTGAGATCTTAGATTTCATAGTCTTATTAAATTCCAGATTGTGGATTCCTTGGATTTCGGATCCAGGTTTTGTAGTCTAGACTTCTTTTAGTCCAGAACTGGACCTACTTTTCTCACTAACGTATTAATTTATATCGCAAAAATAAAAGGAAAAAAGCGCACGCACAACCCTTTCTACAACACGCTTCATCCTCGCCGCGCGCGCATCCATAAAAGTGGGTCCAACTCGACTCCTTTGAAGCTCCTTTGGACAAAAGAGTTAAAAACAGACCAAAAACATTTCCTAAAAGAATCAACACTTTTATAGAATCGATTAACTTGCCGCATCACTGGAAGGCAATTTGAGCCTAAAGGCATAGGAAGAGACCAAATAATGAGCTAAGAGAGATTGCTTATCAGAAAAAAATGAGGGCAAATGGCACAGTCACGATATGGAAGAATAACATTGTGCCAATCATATCGCGCAAGATTTCTGGTCAATTTGGCCCGGGAACAGCTTACTTCTAATTGACGTCATTTCTGGTGTCTTCTGGCTAAAATATTATCCTTCTTAATCCGTGCATTAAGGGTCTTAATTGCCGTCAGGTCCGAAGTCCATAAGACGCCTCAGCTTCATGCCTCGGGGGTATGGCACAGTGAATTTCTTTTAATTATCAGTATGAATTTTTGTCGTCGGGCGTGCGTTCGAACCTTGTCGTTTCCAGATACAATTTTCTATTCTTTTAGTGCGACTAGTGTCTAGCCAAAGTGGAGTTTCCCAATCCCGCACCAACCCCCGCTCGTTTCTGTCAATAGCTATGACATCATTCAAGAAGAGTGAGTGACGTACTCCATAACACTAACCTCGAGTGACGATGAGTTACTTGCTTGTGACCGCGCAGTTTGGCAAACCTAGAATAAAATATGCATCCTTAAATTTTATTGATACCCTGAAACAACCTCTGGGCTGATCTAAGTCAGGGCACGGCTAACTCACAGATAGAACCCTGAAACAACCACTGGGCTGATCTAAGTCAGGGCATGGCTAACTCACAGATCAAACCCTGAAACAACCTCTGGGCTGATCTAAGTCAGGGCATGGCTAACTCACACATCGAACCCTGAAACAACCTCTGGGCTGATCTAAGTAAGTCAGGGCACAGCTAACTCACAGATCGAATCGGAACTTAGCTTCGTTAGGTTTAGGTTTTCGGAGGGAGGAAAATTGGAGAATCCAAAGTTACTGTTCATACAATCCAAATGTTAAGAACAGAATGCTACGTTTTTCGCACTGGCCGGGTCGATTATGCCAAACCTCTTCCTTATTAGTTGGTAAATTCCCGTACGGCTTACATTGCTTTTGTTAAAATATTCTGGCGATAAACTTTCCAAGTGAAGAATTCTGGTTTCCAATTCTCGGATTCGTTCATAAACATCTAGTGGAACAGGTTTTCCTGAAAAAGAAAACACCAAGATAAGACAGCGATCAAAGTTTCCCGCCATTACATGTATGTCAGGTTCAAAGCACGGACGCGTCTGCTTCCCGCCAAAGCGTCGGTCTCAAAACACGGCCGCGTCTGTTTCCCGCCAAAATGTCGGTCAAAAAGCATGAGCGCGTCGAGCGCGTCTGTTTCACGCCAAAACGTCAACCTCAAAGGGAACCTCAAAGCACGTAAAGCACGTACGCTTCTGTTTCCCGCCAAAATATTAAAATATCGGTCTCAAAGCACGGACGCGTCTGCTTCCCGGAAAAAATTGATGATGGTATCAAAACACGAGCCAAAATGCGCGAGTCCTTCAAACCAAATTTCCATGTTGCCTCTCATCACTTGTCATAATTCAACAAAATTATTTCATTGAATACTGACGACCTACCAGGCGTAAATCCTAGATGATGTTCTATATTATGCAGTCTTTCAGTCACATACGGTTCTGTACACGTCACCTTTGGATGCCCAGACAATTTCATGTTGTCTGTCACGTGACTAAGTGCCTGTGCTTCATCTGATGTACTTGTATTACCAACACGTGTTACTACAGAACAAAATGTTCCAAATGTATTAGAAATAAAAGGTTATTTTGCAAGAAGAAACTGCTTGGCTTAATAGACCCCTTGCAAGTAGCGTCAAAGCAGCTCACTTTGGAAGATGAAACAAAAGAATTTCAATCTCCTGAGAATTGGAACCTATTGTTTTGTCCTCCAAATTGAGCTGCATTCCCACGTGCTGCAATGGGTTTATTACCCTTTCCCAACTTTAGAAACCAATGCAAACCTCTAGTAGGAATGAAATTTCCAGGCTTTAAAATGGAAAAACCTCTTGTCAGATAGAACCTTTCTCTAGCTAGAAAGTATTTTCTGGGGTATCAGTTGGAAGAACGTCTTTGCTGATTAATATCTTCCATTGGAAGGCTTTTCAGTAAAATCTACCACAGGCATCCCATGGTGTGGAAAGCACTGACTCTGAGAAAAGAGAATGGTAAGGAAATAATGTCACTGAATCATTTTTACCTTTGATGTGACTCTTCTGGCCATATCTTGGCACAAATATAGCATCAGTTCTTGCACAACTGCTGACTAAGATATGATTTTCTCTGAATAAGCAACTAAGACAGATCAACATAATATCCCAGCCCCTCCCCTGATATTTTTAGTCAACACAGGGATCCCATGATCTAATTTTCAAAATATATGTTTACCATGTTCTTGATTGCTATCTACAATGTTACAGAATTCTCTGACGTTGACCAAGTTGACCTCATTCTGCTTTTGTTGCATAAATGCCGATATCCTTCTATCAATCTAGAAAATATTGAAAACATGGATCAACTAAGGCTGTCAAGTAGACTGGCAACCTTGAGTTATACATCATAGCCACATATACATCAGATCATGTCGCCAGACGTGTTCAGCTTTTTAGTATAATTTCTATCTTATTAAGTCATAGTTTTTCTTATCTAATGTAAATCCATTGTACATTTATATTAAGAATACAAGACACTAAGACCTTTTATGAGTTCTATAATCAGGATGCATTGTGGTCTAGCTTGGGTACAAACATCATGTTCATCATGCCTTATATGGTGTTGTTTGTACCCACGCTAGACCACAATGCATCCTGAATTATAGAACTCAATAGAGCCTATAACACTGTTGTCATTGTGAAAAAGTTGGTAGTACTTTAGCCTCTCCCTCTCGGCAAACCCTGATTGGTCAAAATAAATCAAAGAATTATGTGGTGAGGGTGTTTCTACCTCAGACTTGTTAGCTGTCACTTGGACCAGTGTCCAGTCTACACCTTGAGGTACTTGGACATCAGCTAAGAAAAGATACAAATGAATGATGATTATGGACAATCATCGTGTTAATAAAACTGTATTGTGTGACCTGAGGTCCCCGGGCCTGAGGTAACAAGCTAAATAATTTCTAATTCAATCTTTGAGTTAGCCATGTCCAAAGGTTATTTCAGGGTTCAATACAATTGAAGGTATTCCTTACAGGAGCCTATAACTACTGCACCACACCTAATAATTAATAAATTAAAACAAAAAACTGCTGTAAAAACAACAGGTAGCTTTACCCTCTTGATTGTTTTGCTGTAGAGAATCTTGCTCAATTTTGATCTTTTTCTGTGGCTGCAAAGATGAGTTTTCATCTTTGTATTGGGCTTGTAATTCCTGCCAAAATACATATACGAAGCTCTGAATTTACGAATATTTTAATCATCAAAGTGTGTAAACCAACAGTTTGAAAGATTTTTTTAAATGTCATGACCAGAAACAACAAAAGGTCAATAATCTATTAAGGGTGCAACATATATTATAATAGAAAGGCAATGTATAGTCCTCTTCACAGTTCCCTGAGCCATCTTGAATGGTAGCAGTGCCTTTGCATTGAAGGGAAACCAATGGTGAGCTTGCAAATAATAGAGACCTTTTTTAACACATTGGACAATTATCACATGTCTCTATCATTGCAAGCTCACTGTTCGTCTCGCTTTGATGCAAAGGCACAGCTACCTTTCAAGATGGTGCAGGGAACTGTGAAGGGGACTATTGGAACAGAGCCCTTTCAAAATTTGTTGGATGTGATGCAACAAGAAAATACAAGAGAAATGTCACAAATTCCATAGAGAAATAGTGTGGTTTCTTTTGTATCTTACTATAAGCCTTTCTAAGAGATTTCCAAAAGGGGCATATTCAAACAAATGTTTTAATTCACATGTATAATTTTGTAGTAAGAGCTGTTCCTAGACAAAGCCTTACTTGAAGCTGTTGTATTAGTTTAACAATAATACTAAGAGCAAAGTCTTGGTCAACATGTGCATCATCAATCTTGCTATAATCTGTACTCCAATACACCATGCTCTGGTCAAGTCCAATCTGAAACAAATTTATAACAAAATATTATTATAATTTTCTTTTTTTTTGGCTAAAACTATAACAAAATAATACTATATCCTTAAATATTCGCTTTTTTTTACCTCTTTTATAACATTTTCGATTATTTGTAGTAAACTTTTCAATACATATTTTCTCTCTATCTTTGACATCTTTCAAAATTATTACCTTTATCCCAAGCTCTCCCTGCTGAATATACCACAGGATACCCAACATGACAGTTCCAAAGGAAGCCATCTTGGAAACTCACACGTGAACTATTGATAAAGTCTTTGGTTGAAAAACCGTATTTTATTTATATTATAATATGTTTTACCATGTAAGTAGCTGCATACATTGTATTTAGTATATAGTTTATTGATTTTTATTCTTGTTTTGTGAATATTTTGTAATTTATGCTGTTTTTTCCAGATCTCGTTAGAACATGAAATTCTTCTTCATCCTCGATACTTCGGTCCTAACTTACTTCAAACGGTTAAACAAAAGCTATTTACAGAAGTAGAGGGAACTTGCAGTGGAAAGTAAGCCTTATATACTAATACACTAATAATATCTAGATGATATTTATTGGTTTAGCCTCCCCAAAGCTTGTTGTGTTGTGTTGAAGGACGCATCTGTTATCGATCCATTATCTAGCTAATGGTTTTGCTTACTTCTTCTTAGGTATGGTTTTATTATTGCTGTAACCACGATAGATAATATTGGTGTAGGACATATACAGCCGGGGAGAGGGTTTGTGGTGTATCCAGTCAAATACAAGGTATATTGATCAATAGTAATACCAAAACAGTCATATAACAAAGACATGGCGGCCATGTTGATGGTATTAACAATCGTTAAATGTCACCAACATGGCTACGATGTAACATGCAAATGAAGAATATAGTTTTTGAGTATTGAATTTAAATATTTTTTGGTAGGCTATTGTCTTTCGTCCATTCAAAGGAGAAGTATTGGATGCTGTTATAACCCAAGTTAATAAGGTACATGTAATGTTTCACAAGCACCAAAGTCCAGAAAATATCCATGCATCGCTCATGGAGGGGTCTGACACCACCCCACTTGGTGGTAGATCCAAAATGAACGTACCAATGTACATGGATGCATTTCCTTAGGCAATGTCCTTCTCTTGGAAATTATATTTCCAATCTATGAGGAAGATGTGGATATTTTTGGATCTTGAATTGGCATGCTAAAACAATATCAGATTACAGTCTTGGATGTTTTTGGAGGCTCATAAATGCTATAATTTGTTATCATCATCATCATTTTATCAACAGCTTGGACTTTTCACAGAAATTGGACCTTTATCATGTTTCGTATCTAGACATGTGAGTATAAAGTTATTATTTGAATAAACAATGACTAGTGCAACAGTCATAGTACAGAATAGATAATATTAATTAAAGCAATTCCTTGCTTGTGACGGGGGCTCACTCCCTACTAATCTCAAGGAATCATCGCTGCCCCCCAAAAACACATCCATGTAAGTTTATATATTGACTGCCAATTGGAAGTGGGGTCACAGAGTGGGTTCCCCTGCCTGGGTACACTGTAATCAAGGTATAACACATCCGTACTGTAAGTTTCTCATGTCATGAAATCTGCTCTGTTTTAATGACTAGTTTGTTTGCTTTCTGTTTTAGTCTATTCCACCAGACATGGAATTTGATCCTAACTCTAACCCCCCCTGCTATAAAACCACAGATGAGGTAAGCAATTCTAGTAACCTATCACTAACAGGCAGGTGTGGCTAATCTTGGTAGTGCGCTGCCAGTGAAGCAAAAGATCCACATGTTGATCTCACACAATAATTATTGTTTTGATGCTTCTCACATCTGTAGCTTTGAATGGACAGTCCTTATTCAAAGAGTTGTAAACAAATCATATAGCGAACGTTCGATGGAATTGTTTTTGTTTTAGGATGTTGTATACCAACAAGATGATGATATCAGACTGCGAATTGTTGGCACAAGAGTAGATGCTAATGATATTGTAAGTGTTCTACTCATTCATACCCCATATATAATATGCTATACTAATAAACAAATTGCAGTAGCTTTTAATAAAGTAGAGGCCTGTTATCTTGAACCCAGAATATCTCAAACTTAATTAATTTAATATTTAATTTACACTTGTCATCTTGCATGTAATTTTTAATCTTTTCCCTCTTTCCCAAGAGGTTTAAGGTAAGATTACTGGACTCAACTATATATGTAAATAACTTTTCTAATATGGGGTTTAGTGTAATGTTCGACAAAATTTCATTATTTTTCAGTTTGCCATTGGTTCCCTTATGGATGATTATTTGGGTAAGTCATCTTAGTATAGTTTAAGTGTGTATAATATATATGAGGTTACCCTGAGTTCCTTGGCTCTAGAGGGGGAGGGAAGAGCACAGAAGATAGGTGCTAAAATATTATGTACATACCCCACAAACAGCTATGTGGGTTAGCTGATGATGGCTTCTCATGATGACCACCCACATTGGAGTGCCAATCTTGGCCAAAAATTGTCCATTGACTGGTCATTATTTTTAGCCCAAAAGTTAATAGTCCCCTTCCCCTTCTCTGCACCATCTTGAAAGGTAACTATACCTTGGCACCCAAGCGAGACCAATGGTGACCTTGCAATGATAGAGACCTGTGATTAATAATATTGTCCAAAGTGTTAAAAAAGCCCGGGGGGGGGGGACTCCCTTATAAAAGGGGGCGGGGGTCCTCGTCGGAAATTTTGAAAATGACCCCTAAAAGGGACCTGTATTTTGAGATGATGGGCGTGGCAGTGATGAAATTTCACCCCTAAGAGGGACCAATCAATAAGTGACACAATCCAAAAATGGGATTAAAATAAAAATCAATCTTTGAAAAGAAGCATTGTTGCTGATCTTACACCCTAAGTGGGACCACAAAACTCAGCTAGTGGGCATTCTCGTCATTATCACCCTAAGCGGGACCAAAACACTGATTTCAAACCCTAAAAGGGACGACGAGGACCCCCGCCCCCTTTTATAAGGGAGTCCCCCCCCTGGGTAAAAAAGGTCTCTATCATTGCAAGGTCACCATTTGTCTCTCTTCAATGCAAAGGCACAGCTACATGTACCATTCAAGATGGTGCAGGGAACCGTGAAGGGGGCTATTATAACCTTCCAATATAGACCAACAAGAAGTTGTAATGTCTTGTGTAATCTTGCCATAATACTAAACACTTCTATCTTCACTTCACAGGATTGGCAAGCTAGTTTGTCTTAAGCTAGTCATGATGTGCCCTGATTTAATGCTCAGATGTATCAAGTAACATTGTCTTCTTATGTCGCTGTGTGCTGTCCTATACTCTATCTTGACATTGCTTAGCAACTGACTACCAGGTGATCTTGAATCTAGACGCGCAATGCATTGTTTGTCACAGCGAAAATTTCCAAGTGTTTTCTATTATCTCTTGTCAAAATGAAATATTTTCCACCAACAACGACGAAATATGCTTTTTCTAAGAGGTATTTGGCGAATCTTTGCACGGATGAGTTTTATTTTCTTTATTTTCGAGCAAAAGCTGTTATAAATCGAGCCGAAAACCGGGAACTAGGAAACATTGAGCTACGAACAAAATGTTCACTGATTGGCTAATTCCTTCGGCCTGAGAGAAGCGAGATCACCTGGTACTCTTATCTAGAAACTTATTTCTTCACTCATCCAAGACAACAGAACAACTTATAACCAAGGGAGTAACATATGGTCTGAAATGGGAAAACAGGGATCACTTTTACATCTACTTTGTTTCTTCGAAAAGCCGTTATAGCAAAAACTTGAAGGGCATGCACCATTTCTGAAAAATATTTCACCATCAAATAATCATACACTAATTACCCTTGATATTTCACCACGCTTCAGTGTTTAAAAAAAATTATAAATTTTTTACTGATAGTTACCGACTTTTTCATGTAAGAATGTTTTTGTAAAGTATTTATGTAAATAAATTGCGCAGAACGTCAAAAAGAACAAGGAAAAAGCAATTTTTTTGAAAGGTTTGAACGATAATATATATTGGGGTTCCTGTGGTCGGAGAATAAATTGTCTTGACCTTGACCGAATCAACAAGACTTACTTGAAGACTAAAAACAGATCGAACCTGAACCTTCAACTCGGTACAGCGATGGATTCTCGTGGTAAGCTGTAGTTCCAAAGAAAAAGCAATTTTTTCCCCTGAGGTTAACATCCTTACAAGGTAAGTTAAGAGCGACTACAGTCTGAGTTGAATTGAATATTATTGAATTAAATATTATTGATAGACTTCTTTTACAAAGAATAAAACGTTTGTGACCTTGTACTTATTTGTGGTTAATCTGCCATTAACTGAAACTTTTAGTCATCATTTATATTCTTTATTAAGAATCTTATGTATACAATCAGTACATGCAGTATTACACGAATACACGATGGATGTAGAATATATGGCATTGCATCTAATGGACTGACCAATTAATTAAGCTTATAAGACTCCAGCTTTCCAAAAACACAGGTATTTCTGGGTATTTCTATGTTATTTCTATGGATATAATTTTTTAATAGTAAAATGACAAAATTTGATATGAGAAATACACTTACGACGTGACGCCAAATACTTTTCCTTGTGTTTATTTCGCGGCCATTCTATTGAATATCTTTCTGATACCTCACGAAATAGTATAAAGTACAATGGCTTGTCACAAGATATTATCAGATATATATTAGAGATAATGAGTACGTTTTGTTGCATAATATTTCAAAAAAAATAAGCGAAAGAAGTAGTGTCACGAAGTTTCGACATCAAATGGCATCAAGTGAATATTAATGAATATACATGAAGCCATACGTGACCATACGCAGGGCCGTAACCAGAACATTTACCGGGGGGGGTGCACATCAAGTAAAAATGGACCTAAGTGTAGTATAGTGGTTTAATTTTTTGATTTACATTAAATCTGTATTTTTTTATTATTTTCAAGCAATAATAATAATGAACTTTATTAACTTTAACAAACAAATGTTGATAAAAAGCGGACCTTTTGGTCTGATGGGGGAGTGCACGTGCACCCTGTGCTCCCCCCTGGTTACGGGCCTGATACGTCCATAAATAAAATGTCAACGATAGGTAAGTAATCTCTATATATTGAGCTGATATGGGGTACTCTAGATTCGCTTATTTTTCTTGTCAAGTATTAGAGAAATACTTTGGACATTTTTAGCCCTAAAAGAGTAACATACAATATGGATAATTGTGATGTAGTTATTATGGTCTGCTGCAGCTACATGTGGTAGACACGTCTTTTATGTCGAGGCAACCCAAAAGAAACATCCATGGATTTTTACTTCCCTTGCATGACAACACAGTAATATTTAATACGTGTTAGATAGTTCTATTTATCCAATTTTTAACAGTTAGTATATTATATGTAGTTGTGAAAAAAATTGCTACTAAGGGGGGTAGGGATGATGTCAAAAACAACAGCGCGCGTGCAGAAAAAAGACAAAGAATCAAATACATATTCATGTTTTCCTTCATTTATTAGAGTGGTTCGCCTGTGGCTAGAATACAAACACTAAAAGCAAGCAACCTAAATAGTACTGAATTGTGATAAGGCACGTCGACTGAATGCAGCTCCAGTTTCCAATTCTCTCGAGATTGAAATTCTTTCGTTTTGTCCTCCAAATTGAGCTGCTCTGATGTCACGTGAAAGGAGTCTATATTTGTGTCTTGTTTCTTCATCTTATTTTCATCTTTATTTAGTGTAGGTATTAAAGGTTCTTCCGAATTGAATAATGTAATAAAACAGTTCACTGCTATAAAACGTTCTGTTTTCTTCATGGCTCTTCGCACTGATTTTGTCTTTTATAACTGGCCTCGTTTTCACGTCTAATCACCAGTCTTCCACTCGCTATTTTGTAGATCTGAATCAAAAATGTAATGAACATTATCATACAGCAATCACAATAACAGCAATAATCTTCTCTCATTTGTTATGTGGTTTTGTTATTTCAGATTCCACTTTCAACAACACCGAACACCTGTTGCTGCAAAATTAACCTACCCTGATTAACTGTCAATCAAAGTGCTCTTAATAATGACGTCATGCTTTTCTAAGACCCGCCCACCTCATCCTAAAGATGGACCGTGGGCGTGGCTCGTCCTCTTTTACTCCTCCCTATGTGCAGTATCATTTGCAGGTATCATATATGGTTATGGGGTCATTCTACCTGTGTTAATGGTGGTTTTTGACCAAAACAGAGAGAAAACAGGTATTTACAGAATAACATTTTTCGAATTCGTAAATTCTCAAATACATTGTTATATAATGCTAAACTCGTATTCTTCCATTGCAGCTCTTGTCGGATCACTGATGTTGGGATCTGCTTTTTTTTTATGCATCATCAGCACCAAGCTCTGCGAGAAATACGGTTGCCGAATTGTCATTATTGTTGGGTTGACAACAAGTACCACAGGATTGATTATTAGTTCTTTTAGCAATTCTCTTTACCCTCTTTACTTTACCTACAGTATCCTCATTGGATTTGGTGCTTCTTGTACATTATCTTCAAATGTTATTATGGTGAGAAAATACTTCAAAAAGAGTTATTCTCTAGCGATGGGAATCAGGTTGGCAGGAGCGGGAATCGGGATGCTGACGTTTGGTCCTTTTGTAAGATATCTGATTGATTTGTATGGATGGAGAAACACTTTCCGTATCTTTGCAGGAATACTAGCTTTTCTCATTCCATTCAGCTTTATTTTTGATCCTAATGTGGAAGCTTGTGAAGAAACAACAACAAGAACAGAGGAAATAGACGAGAATTTTGTTGAAAAAAAATCGATGAAACCTAGAAAGATTGTATTGGGATTTTTGGATTTATCCGTGTGGACATTTCCAGAGTTCACCATCAGTGTTGTTGGTATTTTCATTGGTAGTTGGGGTCACTTGACGCCCTTGATTCACATGGTAAGTGCCATCAATTATGAAACTGAATCACATTAATGATGTTGATGATAATGATAGAATGATAGTGAAGATGGCGACAGTGTTGTGATGGTGATGATAATGATAGAATGATAGTGAAGATGGCGACAGTGTTGTGATGGTGATGATAATGATAGAATGATGGTGAAGATGGCGACAGTGTTGTGATGGTGATGATAATGATAGAATGATAGTGAAGATGGCGACAGTGTTGTGATGGTGATGATAATGATAGAATGATGGTGGCAATTTTATGATCGTGATGATATTGATTACATGATGGTGACATGCAGTGTTATGATGATGATTATATTGATGGTATGATGGTGACAGTGTTGTAATGTTGATGACATGATGATGACATGATGATGATGGTGACAGTGCGAATGTTGACAGTACGAGCATAAGGACGGAGAGTAGACCGGTTGACTGTTAAACAAGATAAAGATGAATATGTTGTTTCTTTTTGCAAACATTTGCAGATCAAATACTCTGAAGAGTTGGGAATAAGCCCAACTAGAAGTTCCACCCTTCTCGTATTCGTTGGCATAGGAACAATCGTCTCACGTCTGGTATCTGGTCGGTTATGTGACGTCAGCTTCATTAAACCAAGATATATTCACCAAGTAGGAATCATCTTATCAGGAACTTCAACCATTCTCTTAACGTTTGCTACCAACTACACTCATTTGATGATCTTTTCTGTTTTCTATGGTATTGCTGATGGAGCGTTTCGTTTGACGACACTCATTCTTTTGATGAATACTGCTGATATTCCACGCAGAGCCACTGCCTTTGGTCAAGGAAATGTGATAATTTCAATACCGAGCGTGATCGGACCAGCACTAGCAGGTTAGTTGTAAAGAGGGCTCTTCTTTGCTGGAATGCCTCAAGGTTCGGTTATCGGCCCACTTCACTCAGTTCTTAATTTTATCAATCAATTTTGGTCTATTTTTTTAATACTGAAAAGGACGAGGAGTTCCTCTCAGGTCGTTATTGGTCCACTTTATTAATAGAATAGCTGTTGTCTTGATGTTACACCTTTGGAGTTCCTCAGAGATCAGTTATTGGTCCTCTATATTTCCTTAAAGTTCTAGCCAATCAAAAAAAGTTTAATCGAACTTCGGAATCGGCAATTTATTTTTCCGCACGAACTGCACGAAAATTGCACAAGGAATCGTTACAGTTCCGCTATTGGTTCACTTTATTTTATATCAAAAGTTAAATTCTTAATAGAATATAAAATATTCTTCAGTCATCGTGGAATAGGAGTAACGAAATTATACTTATTTGTTTGTCTCACGAAAAGCTTGCAGTCGAAACGTCGCGGTCCTCTACAAACGACCTCTGTCGTGAGACAAACGCGGAATAAGTATCATTCATTTTCTTTAGTTAAGGATACAGGATACCCCAAACGACCGCCTTACATACATACATACATACATAGTTTATTCAAATCGCAAATAAATTGTTGACAACTAATAAAATTAAGAGCAAATACAAGCAAAAGGCGATACAAATCGGACAATAAAGCTAAATAATAGGCGACTTGAAAGGAAGTTATGAGGTTAACCCTATGTAAAAACTCCCCCCAAAAAACGGCAAAACAAGACAAGAAATACATTGAAAAAGAAAAAATCCCTAAGCAGCGTAATTAGCGAAAAATTCGTTATAAAATGGAAATATAAATATATAAATATATACTGATTGTATTCAAAGTGCTCTAGCGCGAAAAATATCAATTTAAACCCCAATAAAGTATATATTTTCTGAAAGCTGAATAAATGGAGCATCAGAATATTATCTCACTTTTGTAAAATAATTTAAGGCATTTCTAAAAAATCGAGTAATATTAATTTTCATATACCTTCAAACGCCGAGTTCCAGGTCAGTCGGAATTTATCGATATTGTTTGCTAATCACTTTTCTGAGTTCACGACATATCACTTGTCAAAACCGTGTCTCCGATTTTTGATAAGTTGTCCCGTTGCTTTTCTATACAAGTCTAAAGATGAAGGTATGAAAAATATGCAGTCTATTCAACCAAACAAGCGATAACTTTTAAACGAAAATAAAAACAAAAAATCGGAGACACGGTTTTGAAGTTCAATTATGTGGGATGATTTTCCCCAAGTCTCATAAAAATCCATGAAAATCCTTTTGACCTGGAACTCGAAACGCACAGTCACTCATGCGAAATTTCGTCTCCAAGAAATCAGCCAAAACTTATTTTGGAGTCGTGTGGCCCGTGTGTTTGCTAAGGGGATTAAGCAGCAGGATACTTTAGACCAGGAACAAAAGTTGAATACACTGCTGACAGATACACATCAACACTTACGGGACTCAAAAAATAGTTTTTTCGTTATAACTTCTTTTAAAAATAATTTTTTGAGAATTTTTTTCTGATTATGAAAGAAAAAAACATTCCTTTTAAGAAAATGTTAAAATTCAAAAAATGCCATTTTGAAGCAATTTGGGGTATCCTGTATCCTTAAATTCTTTGAATTTTTTAAACAGGAATGATGGCAGACAAGGCTGGTTCCTATACTTCAGCATTTTACATGACTGGAACGGTTTCTATTGTTGGAGGCGCCGTCTTCTTCTTACATCTCTGCTTCTTCAAAGATCAAACCAATAAACGAGAAAACATGGCACTCACTGTTTTAGACAATGATGAGTCGGAGGAAAGAGATCATGCATGACCAGCCACGCGAACACTCGGCTCTTGGTTTCTAGTTTAGTCACTTCAGTTGAACCAGACGATGCAAACGTTCCAAACCCGACTTGGGTCTAGTTTAACTCGAAAACCTCGTTGTTTTATAACAATAGACCCTTTTACGTGACGTCAAAGCAGCACAATTTGGAGGACAGAACAGAACAGAATAATTTTAGTCTCCTGAGAATAGACCTCATCGGCTTGGGTGTAATGTTGTCCCATTTCAGACCACGTGTCATTCTCTTGAGAATAACATTCTTTGTTTGAGTTGTATCCATATTCATGTATCTTCTCATGCGCAACCGTTAAACAATGAAATGATACTCTGGGGAATGACACGTGGTCTGAAATGGGACAACATTACACCCAAGCCGATGAGGTCTATTGGAACCTTTTGTTTTGTCCTCCAAATTGAGCTGCATTCCAACGTAATGCAAGGGGCCCATACTTATCAAGAGAGCTGGACTAGGAATTGGAGGTCTAACATTCTTAGACAAACATGCTTTCATTGATAATCATAATTAATTATTATTGATATTAATATGTCTCACAATTAGAAATATTTAATTGATAAAATACTGACAGATTATTATATGACTTATAAGTACCAAGCACTAAGACTGATTTCCTCGCGCGACAGGCGTATTGAATCAACCAAATAAGTTGAAAACAGAAAACAGTTATTTTTTTATTCAAGCATCGCTTGAATGTGAAGTTAAGTAGGTAAGTAGGTATAGGTCTATTTTTCCAGCCAATGTGGCTGTCGCGGTAAAAAAGACTTACTATAAAGAGGAGAGAAAAGAACAATTCAGTTGCTTGTTTGGTTAATTTCAAATTACAAAACGTTTCTCTCCAAAATATTTTTTTTCTATTTTTAACATAAACGTAAACAGCGTCAGACTTGCTCTAATTATCGGGATTTTTTTCTATTTTTTTCTATGATCCTTTTTTTAATATCTCACTTTCATCACTTATCTCTCAAGTAACCTTGGTTCAACTGTAAACCGATATTGATCTGGCCACTAAAACGATCGTGCAACATAATAGAGACCTTGGCTTCCATTATGGATGGAAAACGAAGACGCTGAACGTATCTCGGTTTATTTTGCTGTAAGGGAACGATGTTCTCTTCTTTTGACTGGCAGAAACAGCTTCTCCTTTAGAACTGAGGTCAAGGTATTCCAGCTGAGAAACTAGCAACTACAAAATGCAAGGTATTAGTGACAGATTCTCATGCATATATACCTCAAGAGTGCGCTACGAAAGGAAGTGCAATGTCTAGAATTAATAATATAGAACATACAGGTAGTACGCAAGAATCGAACATTCACTAGAACATTGCAATCAAAACATTTTTTATCCGCTGTCAGCTGCTGCTAAAGCGACGAGTAGTTTATTTGGAAGCTGAATTAGACTGAAAGGATATTGGTATACATTTGATTTGATATGTGTTTGTTTGAAACCTAAACGATGCGTTTTTGAACATTTACTCGTAATTCCTACAAAGGTACATTATATTGTTATACTCGCATCGCTGTGCCTCAGACGGCTGTAAAAATGAACATTAACGATAATTCTTCAGTTGTATGTGCGCGAATCTAGTAAGTCAAAGTCAAAGATACTATCAGAAAGACGGACAGACAGACAGATTTAATGAATTAATATATACAAAGCGTCGCTTGTCACAAGACCATTATGGCTGAATTAAGGCGTGCGGGTCAAGGATACATTTCCACTCACGTGAACTTGGTGTTTCCCTTTCCAGTCGACGACCACTCTACTCAAGATCACTTGTCAATCAATGTCAATTTCACAATGACGTCATGCTTTTCCTTTTGGACCAAGACCCGCCCACGTCATCCTAAAGATGGAGCATGGGCGTGGCTAGTCCTGTGCTACGTCTCGTTTTGTGCAGTCTCTCAAGGTACTATTTTATATGGTTTTGGAATCATTGTTCCTGTGTTGATGGCTGATTTAGACGAAAACAGAGAAAGAATAGGTAAGCATTTTTCCCAATATTACAGAATTTCATGCAGGTATGTTTTCTAGAGTGCACTTTAATTTTTACCATTGATTCATTTGATACTTTCACTTCAGCTTTGGTTGGATCACTCAGACTAGGAATAACCCTTTTTATCTGTGTCTTTACCACCAAGTTGTGCGAACGCTACGGTTGCGGAATCGTCAATGCTTTTGGTTTGCTTATTAGTGTAGTGGGATTGATTCTGAGTTCCTTGAGCAAATCTGTCTACCCACTCTACCCTATGTTTAGTTTCCTCGTGGGAGTTGGAGGAGCTGGTACTTTTACTTCACATTTTATCATGCTGCGAATATACTTTAAAAAACATTATTCTCTCGCTGCGGGAATCAGGACAGCAGCAATAGGAATCAGTATGTTGTTGGGCCCTTTTGCAAGCTACCTGATTGATTCGTATGGATGGAGAAACACTTTCCGAATCTTTGCAGGAATACTAGCTTTTCTCATTCCTTTCTCTCTAATTTTGGACCCAAATGTGGAACCTTGTGGAGAAACAGCAACAGAAAAGGCAATGGAATTGAAAGAGACTTCTAACGATAAAGATGAAATGAAAAGAAGAAAGATTGTATTGGGATTTTTGGATTTATCCGTGTGGAGATTTGCAGAGTTCACCATCTGTGTTATTGGTGTTTCTATTGGTTGTTGGGGTCACTTGACACCCTTGATTCACATCGTAAGTATGACAGTACTTCAGGCCGATAATGATGATGTCACGCGTTGTGATGGTGATGATGATAAAATGTCAACTATCGGATAGTGTATGATCTTGATTTCTAATCTGCAGATCAAATACTCTGAAGAGCTGGGAATAAGCCCAACTAAAAGTTCCACTCTTTTCGTATCGTTTGGCATAGCAACAATCGTCTCACGTCTGGTATCTGGTCGGTCATGTGACGTCAGCTTCATTAAACCAAGATATATTCACCAAGTAGGAATCATCTTATCAGGAATTTCGACGATTCTCTTAACGTTTGCTACCAACTACACTCATCTGATGATCTTTTCTGTTTTCTATGGTATTGCTGATGGAGCGTTTCGTACAACAACCAACATTCTGTTTATGAACACTGTTGATATTCCACGCAGATCATCAGCCTTTGGTCAAGCAAATATGATATGTTCATTGACAACTTCAGCTGGTCCGCCAATAGCAGGTTAGCATTCATCATGTTAGTATAATCGCACACAAAATATTTTTATACTAGTTACTGGAGTTCCCCACAGATCGACTATTGGTCCACTTTATTTTCTATGTATTTTTTTATATATTAGCATTTATATAATCAGCTTGTTTGAATTTCTTTAATAGGTATGATGGCAGACAGGGCTGGTTCCTATACTTCAGCATTTTATATGGCTGGGACGGTTTCTATTGTTGGAGGCGCCATCTTCTTCTTACAACTCTGCTTTTTCAAAGAGCACAGCGATAGACTTAGAGCAGAAGTAGTACTTTCTAACTCGAAGGATCATCCTTTGGCCTGTAATGGACCCGCCTCAACAGAATCAGAGGCAACAACTAGTTAATTCCACTAGCCAAGCCTACTCGAACTCCTAATGCTGGTCGAGAAGAGACTATAAGGCTCTTAGGCGTAGGCCTATCATGACATTTAAACGTTTCTTTGCCTGCAAATTGCAGCGAACGAATTTAAGAGTGCATACCCCCCCCCCCCCCCACCCCCCACAAAGAAACTTTCAGATAGGTGTTGTAGATAAAGTCGCAAAGACCTTTGGGTATTATTGCTTTCCTGCAAAGAGCTAAAATACAACCGGGAACAAGGGAACCCAATCTCTATAAACAGTGCTTTGACATCATGTGCAAGGGGTTACTTGTAATGCAAAGGGTCGACTATCCTCGAGTTGGTCATACGAGGCATTTGATTGACCAAGGTAATTATTTGTCGTCAAACATCAAATATTCTGACTTAAACATCGCACGAATTCGTAAGAATGGAATAAATATCTCATGCCTGACGAGCCTGACATATATAGTGTGCATCAGGCAATTATTAAGAATCGGATACTTTTCCGTCATATGCACCACAAATAATTTTTCAAACCGTTCGTAGTGTGAACGTGCTCTAGATCACAGTTCAAGCTGATAACTTGCCAAAAAGGACAAGATTATAATATAGGATATATAGGATTAAAAAAATCTAATGCATTTCCTGTCTCGTGAGCTTTATTTCACTCTTTCCAGGTCAGGTTATTTAAGTGAAGCAAATCAAGCTGCTCAGCATGAATTACAGTATCACTGAATCAATGTCACTCTCATGATGACATTGCGCTTTTCTTTCTTGGCTAAGTCACGCCCACCTCATCCTAAAGATGAACTATGGGCGTGGCTATTCCTCTGTTACTGCTCATTGTGTGGGGTATTTTTAGCGGGAACGACATTTGGCTCTTGCGTCATTCAGCCCGGCTGTGTTGATGGCAGCGTTTGACGAAAACAGAGAGAAGGCAGGTAAGAATTTCTTTTTTCCTTTCTATTCCACAGTTTGGTCGTTCGTCATCATCAGCATCATCGCATCATCATTATCCTCATCATCATCATATCATTACCATCATCATCATCGTCGTCATCATCATCATCATCATCATCGCATCATCATCCTCCTCCTCCTCCTCCTCCTCCTCCTCCTCATCATCAGCATCATCATCACCATCACCATCATTATCATCAACAAAACAACATGCAAATGATTAAGAAATGTTTTGGTTGGGGGAGTTTTTCAGTTTTCTTCTTCCACAAGCAACTTTAGCATCATTTTCTTTCTGCCAGTCCTATTATTGTGTTACTGTTGCAAAAAAGCTGTTATTATACTGTAGAGTTCATTTTCTTTCCTCTTGATCATCAGTATTGTTCTCGAGGGCTCCATGATCTTCACACCTTGTCTTCTTACAGCATCAACAGGTCTCTACCCCTTGTTGTGGTCTATCAGTCTCTGGATAGTCGCAAACAGCTACAACCTTGAGTTAACCTTGGTGTCCAAGATGGACTTGCTATGATCTCGAGTCACGATGACAGTGTTTATTGTGTGACTTTCTGGACCTTGTAAACCAACCCTTGTACAGTTTACTCGATAAGAGTGTACAGCGGCATGGAGTGACACTTGATGTTAACCTGAATATTAATGCATTTTTTAAAGTAAGTTGATCTGTCTGAGAGATTGTATTACACCAACTGAAGCAAAACTCATCACCGACCTTAGCCGTAGGTATTTCACCAGAAATAGCAGAGCCGTATATTTAATGATGAAAAGGAATTTCGTTTTGATCGAAAATCACAAGTATTATTAAAAGGTAAGAAAATATATTTGTTTAATTTCCCCTTTCAAATTCTAACTTATACTCTCCACATGAATTGTTACGTAAATGCGTCTGATTATTTGACCAAAAACGTCCATGTTGCTTTGTGTCTAACGTTATACTCTTGCAACTAAGATACGACAACTGCGACTATAAGAGAGGTTTATGCACCAGTGTTATCAAGGGTATTTGTACAATATTTCATATTTAAACTTGGGACAGACAAGCTAAAAAGCACAAATACTGCTGATGGTAATGTTATAATTAATCCCATAGATTTTCAGTTAATGTAATTATTAGCTAGGTCAGATTGGTAACATTAAGATGCAAGCCAGAATATAAAATCCAATGTTTACTATAGATACTATTTGCATATAGTATCTCAAGCAAACACAGCCTCAAATCTCCCCCCTGTTTATCAGTAAAACTCGTACGTTTACAGTCGGCTTTGAACAGCATTTTTAACACCACTCTATAGCTATCGATGGCTATACACATCTTTATTCGTGATGATGGAAGACAAGGGGAACTTGCCGATCAACCTTGTCAAAATGAACTGAATTTTTTGACCTTGATTCCGACGCTCGAACAGACAAAACCTTGCTGCAGTAATAGAGATACTTCATGTTAACTTTTTTCTATCAAACTGTACCCGGGTACTGTACCAGGAATTGCCTGGTTCGCATTACCCTTTCTCACATGAATAATGAACTAAACTTCAAAGGGGGTCCATGAGAACCGGAGAACACAAAGCGATGGCACGTTATTCATATTTATCCTCAGGGTCCACACTTTTAAAACACAGCCAGACGGAAGAAATGATGTAAAGATTTGAAATTCGAAATTCGAAATGTTAGGGTACGTTTGGTGTGAGAATGTGCCGATTCTGACCGAATCTCTGGAGAAATCACATAGCAACATACTACTATATATATTTAGAGCTACACAATATCAGCCATAATCCAGGGTCTGCGGATCACGCAATATTTTTTCCCTAAATCCCGCATCCCGCGACATTTTACCATCTTTTCCCGAATCCCGCATTTATTTTTTTTTCAACTTAAAGTATAAATTGACTTAATAAGACGAATGGGCCCGATATGACAGGGTGACAGCCCACCCTGTATGAACGTGTACAGTATTGTTTTTGATAAAAAAAAAAGAAAAGATTTCTGTATCCTCTTTTCTTTTCACGTTGTTCCCGACCATCAGAAATCAAAATCCCGCATTAGATCCCGGACATTGAATTCGGAAATTCCCGAGTCACGGCCGATGCCAATATATCCCGAATCACGTAAAGTTTTTTCCTAGTTTCCCGGACACCGCGCTATATTTTAACCGTTTCCTGGACCCCGCGAATACCCTTCCGGAACCTGATAATCCACGTCTTAAAAATATCTAATGTCAACATGAATTGTATTGCAGAATGCTGTGTTTTTCTAACACGACTCGACCTCCCCATCCCAAGGACGGTCCGAGGTCATGGCTTGTCTTATTCTACTGTTTTTTAAATGGTGTAGTGATCGGGGGTATTTCTTTTGGTTATGGGGTCATCCTACCAGTCCTCATGGATGCTCTGCAAGAAAATAGGGAACGAACAGGTATATATATATATATCATATATATTTCTTCAGTATGCATAGATCATGATAGATCTCACGTGCACTTCTTTCCCATAACGAACGTAAAGTTAGGGTGATTCTAATGCAGGGAATTGGTTTTCTTTGCCCGCAATGGATACGAAAAACAAAGGAGTTCCCACGGGAAAAGTATATAAAGAAATTCACACTTTTCCCCTCAAAAAACTAATTCTCCTTTTCCAGCCTTTTTCACGCAGACCACCTTAAGTTGAACTATAGGGGGCTCTGCTAGGGGCTTATGGTCTGCTTTCAAGCTACACGGAGAATAATTGCTTGCATCCTCGAAAGGGCATAAAGTTTTACGAGACTACATCCCAGCAAAGTGTCTTAATGTTGGTGTACAAAAAGTATAGAATGAAGAAGGTCATGCAGTTGTCGAATGGTGGGACCAATAATTGTTCTTTGTTTATTGATTTATTTTTCTTTCCATTTCGTAGCTCTTGTCGGATCTCTTGCCATGGGAGCAGGTCTATTTCTCTGTGTTGTCACTGCCAAACTCTGCGAAAAATTCAACTGTCGTATCGTCAATGGTGTTGGATTGGTATCTTATGTAGTGGGATTCACCCTAAGTTCACTTTGCAATACCATCTATCCCCTGTACATTACATACAGCTTGCTTAATGGCTTTGGAGGCGCTTGTACTTATACTGCCAATTTCATTGTGGTGAGGCAGTATTTCAAGAAACACTATTCCTTGGCTATGGGGATCTTGACAGCAGGGGCAGGGATCGGAATGTTATCAGTTGGTCCTTTAGTACAGTATTTGACAGACACTCTTGGATGGAAGAACACTTTCCGCGTCTTCGCAGGAATATTCGGGGCATTTATTCCTCTGACGATTGTTATGGATCCAAATGTTGCAACTTGTGAAGAAGTGCCAATAGAAACAGTAAATCAAGAGCATATCCAGGACGATATTAAGGTCAAGCCAAGAAAAATTGTATTGGGATTTTTGGATTTATCGGTGTGGAGATTTGCAGAGTTCACCATCTGTGTTATTGGTGTTTCTATTGGTTGTTGGGGTCACTACACACCCTTGATTCACATCGTAAGTATGACAGTACTTTAGGCCGATAATGATGATGTCACACGTTGTGATGATGATGATGATGCTGGTGATGATGGTGATGATGATGATGATGATAATGGCGGTGGTGATGATGATAATGGCGGTGGTGATGATGATGATGATAATGATGATGATAATGATGATGATGATGATGGCGTTGGTGATGATGATGATAATAATGATGATAATGATGATGATGATAATGATGATGATGATGGCGTTGGTGATGATGATGATGATGGTGATGATGATAATGGCGGTGATGATGATAATGATGATGGTGATGATGGCGTTGGTGATGATGATGATGATGATGATAATGGCGGTGGTGATGATGATAATGATGGTGATGATGATGATGATGATGATGATGATGATGGCGGTGGTGATTATGATGATGGTGGCGGTGATGATGGTGTTGTTGTTAACGATATAATGACGATGGTAGTATCCTGGGTCCAGAGGTTCTATTTCGTGCGGATAAATAATCTCAGACCCCAGGGTACGATGGTGGTGGTGATTAAGATGATGTTGATGATGGTGATACAGCTGTCGTTGCTGCTAAAGGTTTCATCTCTTCTCATTTGCAGATCAAATACTCTGAAGAGCTGGGAATAAGCCCAACAAAAAGTTCCACCCTTCTCGTATTCGTTGGCATAGCAACAATCGTCTCACGTCTGGTATCTGGTCGGTTATGTGACGTCAGCTTCATTAAACCAAGATACGTCCACCAAGTAGGAATCATCTTATCAGGAATTTCGACGATTCTCTTATCGTTTGCTACCAACTACACTCATCTGATGATCTTTTCTGTTTTCTATGGTATTGCTGATGGAGCGTTTCGTACAACAACCAACATTCTGTTCATGAACACTGTTGATATTCCACGCAGAGCCTCTGCCTTTGGCCAAGCAAATATGATCGTTTCCTTTTCAAATGCAGCTGGCCCAGCAATAGCAGGTTAGTTGTACGGTAAAAATGATCTGCCGTTGCTGGAGTTCCTCAGCGGTCGGGTATTGGTCCTCTTTATTTTGAAAATTGTTATTGGTTTGTTATTATAGTATGCAATACTTTTCGTTTTTACAGGTATGATGGCAGACCAGGCTGGTT
The DNA here is from genome assembly GCA_964019055.1 of Anthopleura xanthogrammica. NCBI lineage: Eukaryota > Metazoa > Cnidaria > Anthozoa > Actiniaria > Actiniidae > Anthopleura > Anthopleura xanthogrammica. The sequence goes on along the minus strand of OZ025212.1, from coordinate 332,714 downwards.
CCTATACTTCAGCATTTTACATGGCTGGGACGGTTTCTATTGTTGGAGGCTCCATCTTCTTCTTACATATCTGCTTCTTCAAAGAGCACACAACTGAACAAGAAATGGTGTTTTCTGACATCACGGACCATCCGCTAGCTTGTGATGGACCAGCTTCCAGCGAAGCAGAGGAGGCATCTTTGCACAAGATGATGACAATACTAGACGATATACACAAATCTAGAACACCACTAAATACAAGAAAAGCCACCTCTTCCAAAGAATTGGAATAAACCAGTACCCAACTAAGTACTAACTACCTATGGTTACCTCGGCCGGAAAATAACATTATGGTCTCGCCATCCTTCAGTGTTAGACAGGTTTGACTTTAAGGGGATTGTGCAATCTGCAATGCCGCTGGTCATTCATTAGTGGGTATTATAGCTCCAACTAGAATCACTGTTTGCGTTGCTGCAGTAATTATTATAACTCATTGATTTGTAGATCATTTGTTGCTGCGCATAATATAACGTGATGCAAAAATAGTCAACTAAGAAAAACAAAAGTGAATCCTGCGCCCGCAGTACCTGTTAATCAGCGGAGACACGACTATGTTCGGCATTATGATAAAAATTTATTTCTGTAAATATAAAAAAGGATTTTTCATACAAAATTAATTGATCTTCTAGAAACCATATTGTTCATGGTTTCCTAGTTTACAAGGTATGGTTACTAGTGATACATCTAGTATACATGATTGTCATGGAAACCGCAATTTATCTCTTTTATTATAAATTTATTACTATATTTGTAACTGCTATTTTGTTGATTATAATAAGCCAGACACATGGTTCAACGGTAAAAACGTAATTACACTCGGTGCTCGTCTCACGAAGTGTAACAGCGCTGGCATCGTTGCCGAAGTAGAATCGAGATCTACGTCCACAAAGTTGCGCGCTACGAGTTTCATTGTCTGGCACTCGTACAATTACACCGAACAACCGCACAACCGCACTATAGATAATGGATGAATTGACAGAAATATACTCTAAGTTCCCATCATCCATCACGCGCTTGCATATTTGACCCAGGAGAGACGTATCTTATTGTTTTATATCATCTACCACGTATGCGCAGATCTCCCATTATTCAGTTCAATTCATTATATTACTATATTGGCTTCATGTCCAATATTGGTTCATATCGGGACGTCAAGCAAACCCGAAGCCTTCACATCCTTCGGTGATCGCGATGAGAAGCAGTCTCTGCATTTCTTCGAATGATGTGTAGTCAGCCAGACAAAGCTGGTTAAAACTGGAAAACAAAGAGAATACTGATCTCAAGTAGATACCATGATAAAAAGATAAAAGAGTCCCTTAGCAGACTGAATTAATATCTGAATCAACGAATGATTGACTCGCTGGCTGACGACTGATGGGTGGATGGGTTAAAGAGTGCGAGGATGGTGGGTTAGTGAGTTTGGTACATCAGTAGATGGATATATGAAAGGATGAGTGGATTAATAGGGAAGAGGGATATCGAGGGAGTGAATAAATAATAAGTCGATGGATGAGCAAGGAGGTGGTTTAGCGAGCTGAAGGGTGAGTTAGTTGATGGGTGGGTGGGTGTGTAGTATGGGTGTATAAGTGAGTGGGTGTATTATTTATTAGATGGGTGAATGGTGATCTACAAGGTTCCATATACTAACCATATGACTAACTATGTATGTGCTATGTAATATTGTTAGTTGATGGGTGGGTGGGTGTGCATATGTGTGTATGAGTGAGTGGGTGTATTATTTAGTAGATAGGTGAATGGTGATCTACAAGGTTCTATATACTAACCATGTATGTGCTATGTAATATTGTTAGTTGATGGGTGGGTGGGTGTGTAGTATGTGTGTATAAGTGAGTGGGTGTATTATTTAGTAGATGGGTGAATGGTGATCTACAAGGTTCTATATACTAACCATGTATGTGCTATGTAATATTGTTAGTTGATGGGTGGGTGGGTGTGTAGTATGTGTGTATAAGTGAGTGGGTGTATTATTTAGTAGATGGGTGAATGGTGATCTACAAGGTTCTATATACTAACCATGTATGTGCTATGTAATATTGTTAGTTGATGGGTGGGTGGGTGTGTAGTATGTGTGTATAAGTGAGTGGGTGTATTATTTAGTAGATGGGTGAATGGTGATCTACAAGGTTCTATATACTAACCATGTATGTGCTATGTAATATTGTTAGTTGATGGGTGGGTGGGTGTGTAGTATGTGTGTATAAGTGAGTGGGTGTATTATTTAGTAGATGGGTGAATGGTGATCTACAAGGTTCTATATACTAACCATGTATGTGCTATGTAATATTGTTAGTTGATGGGTGGGTGGGTGTGTAGTATGTGTGTATAAGTGAGTGGGTGTATTATTTAGTAGATGGGTGAATGGTGATCTACAAGGTTCTATATACTAACCATGTATGTGCTATGTAATATTGTTAGTTGATGGGTGGGTGGGTGTGTAGTATGTGTATATAAGTGAGTGGGTGTATTATTTAGGTGATCTACAAGGTTACTAACCATGTATGTGCTAATGGCAGCGCATCAGTAGCAGGTACACGACTGATTTGTATTTTAGGTGACAAATCACCAAACCCTCCTGGTGGAAGCTGAGAACTACCAGTGATAAACTGGACAAGACGAGCGAGTTCTTCTTGTGTGAAGCTGGACACAATGGTCCAGAACCAATCAATAACCTGACCAGGAAAAATTGAATCGACATTAGATGATTTCTTATTGGATGCATGTCTGGTGCACACACTGGAGGATCTCTCGTTCCAGTGCTTCTTGGTTGAACTGGACCGAGGACGCCTGTGACCAACCTAGAGTGCCTGGCGCACTGTGATGACTTTGATAATGGATAACGCACACGAGAGGAAATACTTAAGGTGCGAAACAAATATTAACGGAATGTGTACGTAGTTTTTGGGGTGTACGTGCTGATAGAAAACTGCGCAAGTTACCTTATTCCAGGAGCCAAACCCACAAATTACAATATGATTTGCCTTCATATCTGATACACTGATATCACCAGTACCACACATCACCAACTGAAACAAATACAATTTCTTCAGTATATTACTCAAGAACCGCATCATAAGTGTGTTTTAAGATCGGGACACGACTGCGTCAAACATGGCGTGAAGTAGTTAGCTTCCTTTGGAATCTCTCTCGTATAATTCTGTTACTTATAAATTATATTAAGGGAGGACAAAATAACGTCAAAATTTCCTGATATGAAATATTTTGTCACGCGTCCACGTGCACATTTCTTGAGACCGAGGTAAAGAAGCGAAGGCCCTGGGACTGAGAATCACTGGTACAATTATACACGAGCATGCGCAATACAAATTTGTCCTTTTTTCTAGCCACATTTAGTTTCTGTCATTGTATTTCAACATTCACTTACTTCTAACTCATTCTCATCAAAAATACTCAGCAAACTGTCGGGTACGAGTTCATTTAGACCTAAAAAAAAAAGCCATCAAAACACCAAAAGTTCATTATGCATGACAAAAATGTTCTTATTTACATTGTTATTATTCTTGTAGTGTACCTTTGAGGAAACTTTCTATTTCTTGTTGACAGCTGGTAACAAGTCGATATTGTGCCAACAGATTCAGGTATTCAAGCTTATTTTCTTCTGTTACTGGAATTTGGGCCCCTCCTGGCTTAAGCTCGACATTCTGAAAGACAAACAGCAAGTACACTGTCAGAACACCAAGAGGTCTGTAATTCAATCCCTAATGATCACGATAAAACACTTGTTTGAAATACTTTACAGTGCTTTTTAACAGTACTTGCAGAATCCTACAATTTGTCTTCGTGACAAGAAAACACAAAGTTTTCAAGTGTGCACGTCTATGGATTGCCATGGAAATGCCTTGTTTGATGTCCACCAAAACTATTTCGTCGTGACGAGGATTCCGTACGTGCCATTCAGAGGTTCGCACCGTTCTCTAGCGTAAAACAAACACTGTAGTTTTCGCGAGAATAGGAACAGATACTTATGTTTAACGTACCTTGACAAGCTGCCCATCAATGTACTCTTCTTCAACAAACTTGAGATCCAAGTCAGCCGGATCATTCTCTTCGATGTACTTGATTTTACTTCGATAGAAATCCTTGTCATCCGTCTCAAAATGCTGTACGCAACCAGAATGAAGTATGGGATTAAAATTGGGTTCTAATGGCGTGGCAAGTAGTGGCCTTATACAGTTTAAAACAAACCTAGAAAAAAGCTCAGTTAGACTGCGCGCAACATAGCCTGCAATCTTGAAAGTGTCATGAAAGAAAAGCATGTCAAGTGCAAATGGACCACAAGTTGGACCACTTTTAAGAGCAATAGTATACGTTAGTGAGTACCTTGTAAGTGATCCGTTGACCAAGTAGCTGAGCTAGAAAAGAACGAGAAAACTTTGCTTTGATGTTCTGTCTTCGCCCAGCACCCACTGCAGATTCATACAGACATTTTCCAACAATACGACCAGCAAACTCGTAGTACTTCAGCTTAAGATTGGCTGGACGTCTAGGATTAGGATGAACCTGGTCCAAAAATAAATTATATATATTACATTTTAACCTCAGTGATTAGGATAAAATGAGTTTTAATTGACATGTACTTACTAGTGCTTGGGCATCTTCCTCCTTGAAACGAGTGAAGAGATTGTGTTCGTGTCCGAAGAGAATACCCGACAATAAATCGATCCATTCACGACGGACTCCACCCCAGTCTAGACCTAATATATACACAGGTTACAAACGACAATATATCGATCTATTCTGTCATATTCTAACACATTAGAGTCATTTGAAACGAATAACAAATTTACTGTGAACAACCTCACCTTCCTCTCCTTGAAAACGTATAGTGAAGAGTCTCAGCCAATCACTGCTATACAACGACTTGCAAGCAGCGTATGACTGTAGAGAGAAAGAAAAAGAAATATTAAAAAAACCACGACGTCATGCTGGTCATGTGACCTAAGGACTCACGCTTTCTAGGAGGTTCTGCCTGTCGATCTTGAGTTCAGTACAGCCAAACTTCGAGCCACGTTTGGATAGCAACTCCTGGTAAAAGAATTCCTGCTTCTTCTTGAAGTTTTCTGAACCACCTTTAGAGGAATAATGAAAATAAAAATTAGTAAAACAATAGAGAGGACTCCTTTTATCACCTCTATCTTGAAGGAAGGAAAGAATGGAAAAAGGCAAAAAGAAGGAAAGAAGGAAGGAAGGAAGGAAGGAAGGAAGGAAAAAGTTGTATTAACTTACCGATGTTCATTAGGACTAGTCTGGAGAAGGTAGCAACCAAGATGTTCCTATCTTTACACATGACAGCAACAGGCGGCTGGATTCCATCATCTAGTGTGAAGGTTGGATGTTCGAACTCTTGTGTAGGGGGATGGAGAGTTAGCTGGAAGAAAGAGAATGGATGGAAGTAAGCAAGGAATGAATAAACAAATGAAATAAGGAGGAAGGAAGAAACGAAGGGAGAAAGTAAGAGATGAAGGAAGGAAGGAGGGAAAGAAGGAAGGAAAGAAGATAATAAGTGAACTAAAACTAACCTTTGTGCGAGGAGAAACACGAAAAACATGTAGTTTACGAGGAAATATCCTCATGTAATATTCTTTAATTGATAAGTGCTGAGGAAAGACAAGAGATGACTGATTATTAATTATTATATCTCGTATGTTCATCCATCCATCCATCCCCCCTCTATCCATCCATCCATCCATCCATCCATCCATCCATCCATCCATCCATCCATCCATCCATCCATCCATCCATCCATCCATCCATCCATCCATCCATCCATCCATCCATCCATCCATCCATCCATCCATCCATCCATCCATCCATCCATCCATCCATCCATCCATCCATCCATCCATCCATCCATCCATCCATCCATCCATCCATCCATCCATCCATCCATCCATCCATCCATCCATCCATCCATCCATCCATCCATCCATCCATCCATCCATCCATCCATCCATCCATCCATCCATCCATCCATCCATCCATCCATCCATCCATCCATCCATCCATCCATCCATCCATCCATCCATCCATCCATCCATCCATCCATCCATCCATCCATCCATCCATCCATCCATCCATCCATCCATCCATCCATCCATCCATCCATCCATCCATCCATCCATCCATCCATCCATCCATCCATCCATCCATCCATCCATCCATCCATCCATCCATCCATCCATCCATCCATCCATCCATCCATCCATCCATCCATCCATCCATCCATCCATCCATCCATCCATCCATCCATCCATCCATCCATCCATCCATCCATCCATCCATCCATCCATCCATCCATCCATCCATCCATCCATCCATCCATCCATCCATCCATCCATCCATGAATCCATCCATCCATCCATGAATTCATCCATCCATTCAGTTGTCTGTCTGTCTGACCTTTCACCCATCCATCCATCCATCCATCCATCCATCCATCCATCCATCCATCCATCCATCCATCCATCCATCAATCTATCCCTCCCTCCCTCCCTCCCTCCCTCCCTCCCTCCCTCCCTCCCTCCCTCCCTCCCTCCCTCCCTCCCTCCCTCCCTCCCTCCCTCCCTCCCTCCCTCCCTCCCTCCCTCCCTCCCTCCCTCCCTCCATCCATCCATCTGTTTGTACATACTCAAATACATATTCAGGGAAAGACAACAACAGAGCACCTTACAGGTTTCCCCTCCCCATATCCTGAACACTACCTTGGGTGAGATGTAACAGTAGAGCTTCTTGTTTGAAACTCGGTACAATCTGCTGTCAAGACTTGATACTGTCAGATCCATGCCATTAATGCCTGCACTGAATATAGCTCTTCTACTGGGAGTGGAATGGTGGTTCACTGGCTGGTTATTGATAAGTAAAGATGATTCATAATACACGTTGTAACAGTGTTTCTGAATATTCTTTTCAACTGCTGCCCACTCGTCAACTACAAAACAAATATCAATCTGTTATATACAGGCAATGTGTTTTATGAATGAGTTGAAATTTAGAAGTGTTGATTTTTGAGACAAACTAGAGAACCCAATGGAGCCCAATTTCGAGGAAAAAACAATAAAATCTTATTCTCAGCATGCAAAAAGTATAAGCTCAAAAGTGTGGTCACATCCCCAAAAGTTACAAATATACTCTGCCAAAAACTAAAATTCATTGATTTGCCTTTCAAGTTCTGCTGCATCAGGGCTGACAGTCTAAGCAAGATGTAAAATATCACTTACTGGTTAGAGATAAGATGGTTAGTGCAGGGTTGTCTATTCCTGCACCATCATAGCTCACTTCTCCAGCATAACAACCTTCTTCCTCTAGCTTGATGTGTAGAACATTCCCAACAGGAGCATCAGTGGTGTCGACAAACAGTTCTGGGTCAACTTTCATTCTGGATCCAATCTATGAAGAATAATTTTTGCTCTTTCATTTGTTTGGGCTTTGCAGTAGTTGAAACATTATACAGTGAATAAATGACAAGAAGCAAAAACAAAAGTAGCAGCAATACGAAACAACTGACCTTGGTGATATTAACCTTGAATTTTCTCAGACATTCTACATCAGTGAGTGCGCACGTGTTGCCATACTTATCTCTCATCTGGACTATTAGGGGGGAGTAAGTATCTTTCTTGACCACAAGCATCGACAGTCTGTCTACTATTATACACTTGGATGATTCAACTGGACCTTAAAATGTGTGAATCAATCAATAAATGGGATTTAGGTATGGTTTCACTGAGTTTTTCAACTGAATCCAACTGTTATTTAGAAGATGATTTTTGTGGGGGATGGGGGTGGGGGTGGAGAACACCAGAGAACCCAGAAAAACCCTTGAAGCACAGCCAATAACCAACTAAAAAAATTCTCAATGACATGATGATGATGATAATGATGATGGTGAATGATGATGATGATAATGATGGTGAATGATGATGATGATGATGATGATGATGGTAACGATGATGGTGATGATGATGGTGAATGATGATGATAATGATGGTAACGATGATGGTGATGATGATGGTGAATGATGATGATAATGATGGTAACGATGATGGTGATGATGATGGTGAAAGATGATGATGATGATGATGGTAACGATGATGGTAACGTTGGTGATAATAATAACAATAATAATAATAATAGTATTTTATTCAGGACGCAAATTATCAGTGACATAGAATAAAACATATAAGAGAGCCAAAGCAGAAACTAACACCCAGCTAAAATAAATAAATAAAATAAGCATCCTGAAAGGAAGTTTGGAGGTTAGCCCTATGTGAGAACTCCCGAAAACGCGAAACGTACACACAAACGAAGCAGCAGCAGTGATCTATGATCTATGTTCCGACCGTCATCCCCAACCGACAGCGACGCAGTGATGATGATGATGATGATGGTAACGATGATGGTAACGTTGGTGATGATGATGGTGATAATGGTGATGATGGTAACAATGATGGTGATGATGATGATGGTAACGATGATGGTGATGATGATGATGATGATGATGGTAACAATGATGATGGTGATGATGATGGTGATGATGATGATGATGATGGTAACGATGATGGTGATGATGATCATTTTCAAGGGATTACTTCACCAACCTGGAAGAAATACTTTCTTGAATGGGCTTCCCTTGACATGGTCACCAGCCAAGAGTACAGCTATTGAATACTCGCCAGCTTGACGCACAGTAAACGTAACTTTCATCTTATTGCTATCTTGTCGGTTCTGTGTGGGTCCACCATACTCACAAGAATATGCTATCATACTTCCCTTGTGAATAATCTCCACAGTTATACGACTGTCCTTGTCAATAGGATGAGCAATACAATTATACCTGTAAAACTAAAACGATTGACAGTCTTCACAACTATTGTCTTGCATTGCCAGTTTCAAGTAGGTTTTTGTCCCAGTTTGTATTACAGCAACCTCTGCACTCCCTTGCAGTGTAAAACATCCTGCATGCTCTTTTGACATATAATGGGACATTGAAGTTGTTCTTTACTCTAATGAAGGACTAATGTATGAAAGGTCGATCAGTTAAGGGTTCTTCTTTTATTATATAGTTTTCAGCATGCTCATCAATCATTGTGACTAGTTAACATAGTTAGTAGCTAGGACCTTAGAGATAGCCAAATGCAGACAATTGAACACTCTGGTCCTTTTTCACTAGCACACCCTACAACAACAAACTCTTTTCTTTTCTTGTCTTTCTTCTTTCAATCATATGATATTGAGAGTTGTTGCTATAATTATCCTATTGATGAGTACTTACTTTAATACTTACTTACTGGTGCTCATTACCACTACATTCTTTATTTAATATGTCACACAACATTCAAACAATGTTCCACTCACCTCCATAATAAAAGTCATTGCTTGTCCAACAACTGCAGGCTCTTTCCATTGCCACAGTATTTTAGTGCTCTTAGGATGCAAGTAATTGCCCAGAACATAGTTCAATACAGATATCTTATGTCTCTGGCACTCGGAATTGGTGCGTCTGATGGTTGAACGTATGTAGACTATGAGGATGCCTGACACCAAGAGGTACCCTAGACCCTTGGCTAACAAACAAAACAAGGTTAAAGTATTTCAAAATGGTTTGTTAGTTTTTGAATATATCTAAAACATATTAACACACTGGACATCATTGCCTTATATGAGCATGTGTATCAGAGGGATTTCCCGGCAGCCATGCATGTGGAAGGAACAATGCATTGTTATATATTGCAGAAAGAGAGAATTAGGAGAACATTTCTAGTGAATTTGCCCTTGCTTTGCCCTACAAAATGGCAATGGCAAAAGTCCTTTTCACAGTTGAATCCCTCTGCCATCTTAAAAGGCAGTCGTGCCTTTGCATCAAAGTGAGATAAACGGTGAGTTTGCAATGATAGAGACCTTTTTAACACCTTGGACAATTATTCACACGTCTCTATCATTGCAAGCTCACCGTTCGTCTCACTTTGATGCAAAGGCATGGCTACCTTTCAAGATGGTGCAGGGAAATGTGAAGAGGACTATTGTTGATATTGCAAGGGTGAAGCCATTTGGTCTGTACTTATAACTTATTGCAATTTTGAGCTAGTTGGGAGAAAATATATTCTGTACTGGCTGTAGTTGCGAAGCGACAAAGTCCAATATAGAATATATTTTCTTCCAATGTCGTCAATATAACTTGTATTGATGGCTCAAAATCCCAATAAGTTTTGTTTCACGATTCTCCTATCATGTGGTAATTCTGCGCCAACAATACAGGTTTATATTGGTGGCTCTCTCCTGATCAAATTTATAGGAGAATCGCAATACTATTTTATATATAAATGAATGTATTAATTATAAATACTCCGTAATTTACCTATGGCCTTGACAACCCACCAAAGAACTGACAACAAGCATAGACAAAGATAAAAAATGTAGCTTATCCAGCTGCTGCTATGGCGTCGTTCCTCAGGACTCAGCCTTAGTGTCTCGAGTGCATTTTTAAGCTTTGAAACTTGAGCTATCCTATGATCTAAATTTGTCACTTTTCTCAATGTTTCTTCACTCATATTCTCTTTAATATCTTCAATACTTTCAAACCCTAAAGTAATTAATGTGGAAAAATAACGTTCCAGGCTGTTATCTTCAAGCCACTGATAAATACTAAGCTGATTTTTCATTTTTTGAACATATTTAGTAAATTGTCCATGTAATTTTGAATATTCGTTGTGGTTGAGGCTTGGGAACTGGCTGGCTAGAAATCTATTGACATCAAGTTCTCCAAATCCTTGTAGAGACTTTACTCCTAGAACAAAAAAAATGGGAAAGTTAATGCTAAAATATATATACTGAGGCATCTATACTGGAAGATAACTACTTCTAAATGATAGCTTTAGAACAATTTCAGTTAAGAGTTGAGTATACATCACTTTTGTAATTCAATTCTCTTGAGAATGATTGCAAAACAAGTACAATACTAGTTACTCATGATCTACAATGAAGGACAAATAAAGCTATTTGCAACTCAGCTGAAAGTGCAAATATTAACACCAAAATGTTTCATTTAACATAATAATTTTAATGAACCTCGAAAGTATCTATAAAACAAATTCTTGGAAATAATCCAACAACAAATAACGTCGTAAAATTTCTATTTCTTGAGGAGTTAACATGTTTGTACATGAATGTACATCAAGTAGAATAGAATATCATAGAATTACGTAGGAGCATTAAGGTCCAGAAGTTCCTACCAGCGTTATTTATTTTGTCAGTATATCGATCTAGATCGTTATTTTCGAGCCACTGATGTAGAGATTCCTTGTTCTGTTTGTGTTCAAGGTAGACTTGTATTTGATACCAAAACAACGACAAGACAACTACACCAACTAGAGTAACAAATCGATGGTCATTCAACCGCCTGATCCCCTCCATGACGATCAAGAACCCTTGTTAAAGGTAGATAGAAACGATGGGTTTACATTCTTGATCGAACATCTCATCTTTTTTCGTGAGAAGAAGGTAAAATTTGGGAGATTTTTTCGTCCATCTTCAAGCCACTTCCTGCCTGGTGGTTATGAGCCCGCGATATCATGACAAATGATACTGTGGGGGAGGGGAGAGGGTACTGTCTTACGCCAATCTTTCTATTTCTCTGTCTCTGTCTCTCTGTCTCTCTGTCTCTCTGTCTCTCTCTCTCTGTCTCTCTCTCTCTCTCTCTCTCTCTCTCTCTTTTTTCCTTTTTTCCCTTCGTTCCTTCTTTCCTTCCTTCCTTCCTTCCTTCCCTCCTTCCTTCCTTCCGTCCTTCCTTCCTTGTAGTAGGCTTGCTTTTCCAGACGAGCTCACTATTCCAAATACCAGGTCAAAAGTGAAGATTGATGTTGATTAATCCCTTATAGTTATTATCTATTAACTAGCGGAAGAAGCTCAAGCCGGCCAAGGTCACATGAGGAAATTAATTATCTTAAACCAGAATATGTCTGAGCACATTTTTACCCCTTCTAAAGAAAATCTAGGTCAATCATTAACCATGTTTCTTGAGAAACAAAAACAATCTTCAAACATGATTTTGATATAAAAATTTTGTTATGAAGGTATGAAGTGGGGTTCCTGTGGACATGTTTCCCGTACGGTAGACTCGATCGAGCCCAGTGTTTTGTAGTATGTAAGACATGCGACACTGTAAAGTCTAGAAAATCTTTTCACTCTTCAGGAATGCGCGGGATAAAACTAGATAAATCTGTGCCACTCAGTAAAGGTCAAGTACCGATACTTAAATCGAAATCACGTAGATATATCCTGTTACGTGGTATTAGGTGAGTGATATTATTACAATATGCTAGATCATTCTATGCATTACTGTTCTGTAATAATGTAACTATGTGTATAAATACATGATCTTCGTGACATGGGTATCCAAATGAGATACTTAGATTCACAATGAACACCGCTAGCAGTGACGGCTTAGTATACCAGAGCCAGTATATACGTGAATGATAAAAATAATCGAAATATTTGTCTGTTATTCCAGTACTGCCCAGACTTTATTGATGCTCTTTCATGACCTAGGTCGTCAAGTACTAGCTCTTGAATAATTAACGCTAGGAAGGGTACAAACCTCGTATAATCCGCAAGGGGAGGGGACAGTTTAATTCTTAATTTCCACAGTTTGCAAACATTTATTCCATGTTATTCGAGACCTCACCCCAAAAAACTACGTATGCAAATTCCTGTCGACATCAACAACAACAAAAATTTATTTGCACTCTAAAGAAAATGAAAATTACATTGAATAATATATAAAAATTTCAAAAAAAGAGCACAGCTACCTAAAATAGCTAGAAAGCTAAACGAGTTCGGCAGCTAACAGGTCAGGGGGTTTGCTAATTTAAAAAAATATTTATAGATGTATGGAAAATAATAAGACAAGAAGCACGAATGGAAACATACACAGGCACAAAAAGAGATACAAAAAAATAATACGAATGAGCATTAAACAAGGAGATACATCAATATACCAAGTTAATATCCTTTGACAAAAAAATTTGTTGATTAAGACATATCACACAACTGCGCATGTCGCGCATGCCTTGAGATGAAAAATATGGCGCTCGCTTATCTTTAGACATCTTTACCCACAATGGCTTGCAAACACGCAAATATCCAAATATTGTTTTTGGAGGGAAATCTCACTGATACCGTATATTTAGTGTTGTAAAGCTTGGAAACACTGCATATCTTGTACTTGGCCAGAGGGTTTTAACATTTGAAGCATTTAGTCACGTGGTCTAAAGTTCACGGCTATTTAACCACTACAGTTTTTGACAAATATCAATGTTAGCTGAGAAAACGTTTTCTTTTAAGAAATAAGTAAATAACTTAACGTAATTTAAGATTTTTAGGGAAGAAATTCTGCTGTTTTTTTATACTGATTTTCAGACCGTGAAAGACGGATCTAGAGTTCACCTCATGATGAATACGTGTTTGTTCCGTAACTCGTTTTTTTAAAATTTATTAAAAAATGCAACGCTATGTTGTCTGTAGTTCAAAAGTTTCTAAGTTCAAGGTTGATCCCAGCAAGACGCTTTGTGGTTTTGATTGTTTTCAGAAAGTTCAAAAACAATTCTCAATTTAGTTTGACGTGCAACTTGCGGATTTTCATTGTAACTGTAGCTGTGTTGATCAGAGCTGAATAAAACATAACCAAAATTGCTAAGAATATAAAAATGTTTTTAAGAGACTCAGTGAAGTCTAAAATTAGCCACTGGTGCCAGACGAATCCATAATATAAGCTAACTACTGGTAATAACATTAGATAACCTGTTCAATTTTGATTTGAACGAATTTCTTGACTTTAAACTGCCCAAGAATATTTTTTAATAGACACACTGATGTGAGTCACACGTGGAAATCAATAAAAATTGAGTGTCTTAAAACTGTTTCAGGTTGTTGAGTGAATCGGTACACAACACCGGAAATCGATTATTAATCTGATTTTTTATCCTGATTTTCTTGGAACTATTATATTTGCAATCTCTAGGCATAAATCACTATTAATAGTCAGTTTGTTGGACTTTACTTTACTTCCTTTAATTCCGACGAAGAACTAACGTTCGACACGTCGGTATTGTTACAAACTTTTTTTACAAGGTGTTTTTAAAAGTTTAAAAGTTTAGAAGTTAAACATTTCCTTCTTATCCCCTATCTTGTTATGCTTTCTAGATTTGAATATAGAGTGAAAAAAGGTTAATTGTGTTAAAACATTGTCAGTTTGCATCACAAACTTCTTTTTATTATCACTTCAGGAATTGTTACTTAAAATTCATAGTTTTTTTCCAGAGAATGGCGTGACGAAAAACAAAGTGATAAAAAAGAATGAAAATGGCAGCCTGGGGTGCTAAGGGCGTGAGTATTGTCCTCGGTAATTCCTAAAATCACTCTAGACAAACTAAAGCCAAATAGATCTCGTACAACTCCAACTTGGACACAAAAATCATTATTTCAATTGCAGATTCAAAGTTATCTAAAGTTTTTTTCCTGAAAAACTGAGATGCTACGTGATTCGTATCATGGAAAGTTGAATATTGGAATCAGTGTGCGGCCGGGTCTAATGTCATACCACTTACTGCGACTGACTCTTGTCTCTAGGGGTTAAAATGCAACCTATAGATATTGATATTTAACATTTTTATTTAACTTGAAACACGAAATGTTTCTTGGGAACTGAAAGAAGTAATACCGCTTATAATGATTGTTAACTAAATCAGTTTATGTTTAACTTCTTACTTTTTTCTTTTCACCTGCTGTAATATGTAGGTTAATGTGTGATTTTAGGCTTTTGGAGATTTATCTAACAATTAAGTTTATCTCAGTTCCCTTCGGAGTCCCCAAGTGGTCCTCCCACGGTAATACAGTGTCTTTGCATCAGAGATGTTAAAATAAGAATTCTTCTCTCTATAGTATATAGCTTGTGGTAGCTATATTTATGCGCCCTGCACGACTCCCATTCGTCATAGAGTGCCTAATTTAGCTGCAGTTGACGACAGAGGGGTTCTTAGAACATTCCAGTAGGGGCTTACAATTTGAAGAAAGCTGCCTTGTACATCTGGGACCTGCTCGATGACCTCTAAATGCTCCAAAATATGTCACACAATACTATTACGCTCGTACGAGTGCAAGGGTGTGTTTTGAACGAGCTTGCTATCGACGTGTTTCACCATGGTTTTATCGTTCCATCCGGGCGTTCCGAAGTTCAGAGAAAAAATTATAATTCTTTTTTATTGTTTTGTTTAACACAAACAAAAACATTAGCACGAAACCTGTCATGTTGATATTACAGTTTTAACCATTATTATATTAAAAGATATGTAAATAGTTTGAAACGGACAGGAAGTGATAATCCCATGATTCGCAAATGGAAAGAATCAGGAATATCCACTAAGATCCTGTCATCGTATCAAGACCCAATAAGATAGAAAGCACACGTAGGACCTTGATACTTTGTTGCAAAATCATGTAGCAGGTAACACAATAGGGTTGCTATAGCGATCATGACGTCACACACTTGTTATGATTCGCGGCGAAGGCTCTGGAAAGTTCATCTAAACGAGTTGCACATGAAGCCAAAAGAATAAAGTCAATGATCACACATCGTGACATGCATTTGTGAAAAACACTTAACAAAGATACATCGACATCACAGCACTGTTCTTGAACAACGTTTGTTATCCTGGACCCAACATTGGATAAAAACCCAGTAAGTCACAAATACTCGAAATCAAATAGATAGCTAGCCGGATTTTTTTTCTATTTCTTTTCATGTAAACGTGTAGTTGTTGGGTCTATGAGATAATTTTTGTTTTTTTCATTATTTTGCTCACAAAAGGGTTAGATAATATTCTAGTTGTATTTTCTCTTTATTTCTGATGTTTTAGGAGAAAGTGACACATTCTTCGATAGTTTTAGAACAATATTTAATAACATTTTACTAAGTGGATATCTGTTACGTTGGGTGTTGCGTGATGTGCACGAATAATATCCATCTTCGTATTGTTATTTATATCTTTTTCTGGAGTTAACGGGAGACTCTTATTATCACTGCACGCGTACAGCAAACCTCGTATCAGAGATTCTGTTTATTTATGTAGGTTCAGAAAGATAAGAGAGAGAGAGAGAGAGTTGATAAGACTGCTACACTGTATCAATGAAACTTATTTCAACTGAATCTCCTCTAAAATCCAAAAGAAAAGGATTTCATCACTGATTAGTACTCTTGAAAGAAACATCATACAAAATTTAATGCTTTGGAATATCATTTTTCGGCACTCTAGAAAGCGGTGCTCTCCAGAAATATTCATATTGCGTGCTTGGAATATTCCAGGTTTACAGTTTAGGACAAATAAACTTCACAAACAAAAATAACCCAGCGTAGAATTTGCAGATGAGTAAGCTTCTGACGACATGCTATCCTTGGTTGCACCGGTGCTGTACAACTAGTTAGGTCATAAATAGCTTCGCGAAGCTTCTGGGTTGGATCTGTTTGACCTCGTGGTGGCGGCACACGGGATAACGGCCAAAATAATTGTCCCTCCAGCTAGTACACAACGAGTCCCTACCTGTTTCGCACTTTGAAGTCGTACAAGGAATCACAGCTTATACTGAAATCAACGAGAATCGGGAATCCATACATACTTGAAAATTGGAAGTGATTGGCGTGGTAAATGTCATAGAGCAAAAACCGAAGATAGTTGAGTGTGGAAAATCACAAACCGTGGATTGCATAGATATATGTATGTTATATATGTATATATATATATATATATATAGCCTGTGTGTGTAACAAGTTCGATACAATAACTCTTTAGGTGAGATATTTAACGCTTGTGGCACGTTCTACCAAGGCTGGAACAATTCGATTGTTAGTTTTGAGTGATGAGTGACTCTTGAGGCTAGACATATTAAGAGCTAGGCTGTATTCTCTTGCAAAAAGAATCCGTTTGCTTGCAAACTTTGTTAGTTTTATTTATTTATTTCTTGGATTCTTTAGCTTTAGTTTTCAACCTGTTTTTGGTCGGTCAAATAATTCGTTTTCATGGGCTTCGTTGCCGCGACAACTTGCCATGGAAGATCGCTAATCAATTTGAGTTAGCTCAGGAAGGATTTCAAGTCGATGGACCTTTGGCTTACCAGCACCGGCAAAACGAGGAGTAGTTCTTATCTATAGTGTATAGATTTTAACATCAGATTAATCGTGGTTATCGAGTCATGATTGAAGTGTTATGTCGTTCATTGTTTCCTGTATTGACCGCAGTATTCAAGACTGAGTGGAGCTATCGCCGGTGCTGATCTGACTGGCTGACTTTCTCGGGAAAACAAGCTGATTATATCTATAAACAGCCTTTATTGCTCTCGTTAGTTTACGTGATTATAGTCAATACAGTTATAAAGATCAAAAGCCGCGAGCTTTATATGCTTACCGAATTGACATCGTAATTTGTGGTGGTAGGGTTTGGGTTAATCCAAGGTAGTTAGATGTACCGCAGTCCAAGCGAAGGGCCGTGCTGATTCAAAACCTTTGAGTGCACCAAGCGGGTTAGTTAAGGAACCGTGAAGACACCATCTACTGGTGCTCCAAGTAAAGACGCTTCAGTGTTTTGAATAGACGACGATAGTTTGCTTCGTTCATTGGAAATTTCAAATTTCATCAGTGTTGGATGATTTCAGTTAATCAGTGATGGTGAAAAAGCTTACACTACTAATTTGCGCAGAGTGGCATCTTTGTTAGATTTGAAAAACAACTTCGGCTGTAGCTGTTGTAGCAATTGTAGAAATTCGTGTCCCAACGCGAAGTAGATTTTAGCGATGTTATCGGTATATAGCCGTGCAAGGCTCTCTCCAAAACTTAAAACGCATCAGTGTTAGATTATTGAAGATATACCTTAGTTCCTTGAAGTCTTCGAGATGTATTAAATCGTATCAAGATTATTGAGATCTTTGTTACGCCTTTCTGGCTTTTTAGTTTAGACTATTTAGTTATACGTTTTAGCACTGACTTACACAATATCCGTATCACTTTGTTCAATTTTTCAGGAAGAGGAAATATCTCATTCCCTGATGCCTCCAATGAGTTTAACAGTCAACGCTTCATCTCATGCAGCAGCAGCAGCAGCAGCACAACAGCAGCAGCGCTCACCTAAATGTGCACGCTGCCGCAACCATGGCGTTATTTCCATCCTTAAAGGACACAAACGCTTCTGCAAATGGAAAGACTGCACTTGTCCTGACTGCAACCTGATTGCTGAGCGACAGCGAGTCATGGCTGCTCAAGTAGCTCTGCGAAGACAACAAGAAAGTGAAGAGAATGCCGCACATTTCCCATACGGCCAAGTACCTTTTTGCTACAATCCTTCAGTCCCAAGACCTCATGAACCAAACCATAACGAGCCTATGTCTCCAAAGGATGGCTTTGTACGAGCAAAAGCACC
The DNA here is from genome assembly GCA_964019055.1 of Anthopleura xanthogrammica. Lineage (NCBI taxonomy): Eukaryota > Metazoa > Cnidaria > Anthozoa > Actiniaria > Actiniidae > Anthopleura > Anthopleura xanthogrammica. The sequence goes on along the minus strand of OZ025212.1, from coordinate 314,181 downwards.
CATTTCGCCAGTTCCTAGTAGCGGTAGTGGGGCTTCATTCAGTGAAAGAGGAAGCTCACCTTGTTCAACACCTACTGCATCAAGAGGTATGGAATTTTTCACTATCATAAGCTGCGATTGCATGCTGGACTTTTTCAATACACCCTTTTAAAGTATATTTTACAAGTTCAGTTTTATTATGAACATTTATTCAAAGTTAGTTCACTTGTTATTGTGAACATAATTCTGAGAAACTGTTTCGTAAAAAAGTTTATGACTCCATAGTGAACCACCATGACGGCAGCAAAACATGATCGAACTTTAATTTGACGGAAATTCAGTAGAAACAAGTGGTTATGGTCTCTGGGAAGAATTTCATTCAGATTTGGGAACTTTTTACAACTTATTTTGCTATATATGTGTACTTTGAACCCATAAGCAGACGACAGTCGTTGAACTTTGGCATTCGAACTTGCATTATTGATAACTTGTATTTCTGGAACAAAGATATGAAAGAATACAGTAGCGTGGTTTGTGCAGACAAGTTTTATTCGGCAGTTTCAAACTATATCTTTTCCACTGTGGACGGTATTTGTTTGCTGAATTTAAATAAGTTGCAGTTTGAATTGTTTTTAACAGAGAGCTTAACTCGTTGAATGCATTTTCAGAGTCGGAATTCCATCACTCCATTCTAGTTCAACTTTCTATAGATTCCAAAAACATAGTAGAATTTTTATCAATTTTTTCAGTGTTTTGTTCTACGGAATTTTCCCCAATATTGGCGTTATCTTTGATTTGCACTGAACACAATTTCATTTTCGGACCTTTAGCCCTTAGTTGTATATTTTTTTAAACTAATTTTCTGGAAAATGTCATTTTTGAATACGATATTTATCGTGAAACGCAACCAAAAACAAATCAATGCAAAAACTCGCAGAAAAAAAAAACTTAAAAAACTTTAGTTCTGCTCAAAAAAATGTTAGAAAACCTCTTGACGTTTCAGGTTTCTTTCGCTTCGAACATTTTCAGAAAATTCAGTTCCAATTTTTCGACCTTTTTCTAGCAATTGTTCGAAGTATTTTTGTTTATGGTTCAATATGATGGACGTATTTTATCGCCCTCATCAAATTATCTTGTTCTAGAAAATAGCTGCAAGTGCCCGTGGGGGTGGGACACGATGCAATCACTAACCGTGTCAGAATCCTTCCTCATAGTACCCTAGTCGGGTTAGTTTTGACAATGTGTCTTTCAGCCTGGAGGCTATAAATGAATGTCATTCCTTTTCCCTTAGATAATGTTTTTCTATTCTTAGATGAGAATCATAAAATTCTAGAAAGAATATGAAAAAAATAACAAAAGAATATTTATCAGGGAAGTCCTCATGTTAGATAATTATAAATATTTTGAAAATTAATTTGTATTTCCGAGATTCCTTGTGGAAAGGTGGAAAGTCTAGCAACGAACGAAATTTCTAGAGTCTCGTCTTTAATTCCTGAAGGGGATTTGATGTAAGCATGGAATCAGTGACATCTTACCGACATTAGTTTTCTCTATTATTACCAGCCAACTGTGTTTTAATCTTAAATATAGAACTGTTATAGATACCCAGACTTGCAGATATTTTGACTTTTTACACGAAAATAAGAAAGAAAGAAAGAAAGAAAAAAAGAAAGAAAGAAAGAAAGAAAGGAAGGAAGAAAGAAAGAAAGAAAGGAAGGGAGGCAGGGAGGGAGGTAGGAAGGAAGGAAGGGGGGGGAAAGGAAGCAAGAATTGAGGCCAAAGGAAGAAAGCAGGAAATATGCGTGCACCAATCCTGAACGTGTAAGATGTACTTCGTCTGCTACACTCGACTAATCATACGACATGCAGTAGTACGTGGTCTGCTATGTGCTCTGTCATTGTTCTGTTCATGCGTATGTACTTGACTTTGAACGCTCAAAGTGACATGACACCATATCCGGGGGACAATTTCTTCACGAACTACCAACTATATATGCCCAGTCTAGAGCAAATATTCAGATGTTAATATTCTAGACTAAGATATAGTTTACATTCACGGATTAATAATTTCACTTTGAATGCCGGCCAGACACTGATAATCCTTTGTATTAGCATACTAAGTACAATATATTCAATTGGACGTCACTCTTGGTGTAAAAACACAGACGCACTGTCACGAAAACCATAAACAACGCTCATAAAAAGGTCGCCTCTTCACTTCAATTTGTCGTTTGAAAACTTAAAATCAACATTTAGAAAAGGTCAGTACTTTTTTTAAAAGAGAAAAAGGGACAGAATCATGACGATAAACAATTTTTTACTGATAAATTATTTAGATGAAGCGTGTGGACATCGATAGCCAGGACTAATAGTTTAGAAGCAGTCTCTAAGGTTAAATATCCGTCAGAAAAAAAGTGAACGACATGGAAAAATGTCACAAATGGATTTTATAGTCTTCTTCGTGTTTTCGCCGACTTTTTCCTTGAATTTTACAACTGCCGACAAAAGTATTTTTACCAAACAATTCATATTCGCTCGTCGCAATTATCCGCACTAAGTACGATATACTGACAAAAACCTGTTAGATTTCGTCTACTGCTGTTTAGGTTCACCTTGTTTTGAACTGGCACGGCTTGATTCTAAATGGTTTAACAGTTTTCCGTGTACCTCTAAACGCCTTGACTGATAAAATGAATACAAAGGAAGAAGTGATAGATTGAAGAGAATCGATCACGCGAAGCGCTAGTCTTAACTTCAACTAAACATATGCGAACTTTAGACATATAGGGTAAGTCAAAGAGAGATATATTTAATGTGTTATTCCTTTGCCGCATAAGTTTAAAGGCATTTAAAGTTCATGGAAAGATTTCACTCCTCATACGCTTATGTATTATTTCTGTCAACTTTTCGTAATTTTCGTCGCTGGAATAAAGAATGATCAAAAAAAATTCATTCCTGACATGTACTGAATTTTCTGAGTTTTTTTTCCTTTCGCAATTTTCGCCGCTGGAAAAAGAACGGATTGACAGGATTACATAGGTGTATTTTTCAGGGAAAATATGTAGCATTAAGGAAGTAAAGATAGGTTTTTACTCCTAAATAATTAACTAGGGCAACTCAAGTAGAATAACATGTTTTCTACAAAGTTAGTTTATTATTGATGCTGTTCTGAAACTAATAAAGAAAGTTTGAATACAAGGCGGCTCTTCTGTTTGCCAGCTTGGTTCATGAACTTCTTGAGTTTCATTCATTCTTGATCCCAGCTCGTTTGATAATTTCCCGTTCGACTTTTAGCGCTTTTCTTTTTAATCTACAACAACAACAATTCTTTATTTATTTCTTATTTTTGTTGTTCCTGTAGAATCAGCAATGGATAACAACTATGAGCACAGATGGAAACGCCAACGTTCCGAGGATGAGGAGTGCGTCGCCAATGGTGAACAAGACGGCCCTGACAGCAAACGAATGCGAAGCAGGAGTATTAACTTAGCGTATAGTGGCTACGACAGTGAAGAGGTCCGTAGATCAGAACATATGCGACATTTGAATCTCTTGATGCGGTTATTCCCAGAGCAGAAGAGAAATGTTTTGGAGTTGATTCTAAAGGGATGTGGAGGTGATATTGTCCAAACGATTGAATGTGTTCTGCCAAGCCACGAGGAAGCTAGAGCACGCGGTCATCTAATCCCCTCTGGCCTACCAGCTATCTATCAGACACAAACAAGCGCCCTCGGTAATGGTTTGTCAGCGTTTTCACCATATGCGCACGCAGCAGCAGCAGCAGCAGCACGTCAAGGTCTCCCTCTCAGCCCTACAGAATGTCACCCACCACAGCCATGTGCAGGAATCAAGTGCCCAACCTGCGTCTTCTACCCAGGAATAGGACCTGTACATCTGAGCCCAACTCAAATACGTGAACTCTCTGCAAGGGAGCTTTCAACTCGAAGACCTTCTCGCAGCTCACCAGAAGCTAGACCGCCATCTGCAGAACAAAAAGTTCCTCTGACTCATGAACGCAAACCAACACTTGAAGAGATTGCAGATTCTCAGCGAGTTCGTTCTGCAACAGCTGCCCTCATGTCCATGAGTTCTCTACCTGTCTCAATGGAGAGAAATTCCGTCATTAAAGACAATCACTCGATTTCTTCAGAAAACTCGCCAGCAAGAAGTGGAGAATCCAGCTCGCCAAGCCATTAAAGGAACACACAATTTGAATTTCTACCTTATAGACTTTGATTTTGATTACAGTCATTGCGGGTGAAGGATTCGCTCTTCAAGACATGTTTCAAAGGACATTGATTTTTCCCGAGGAATTCTCATTTTTGGGTTCTGGCATCTTGAATGAAAACTAATAAGGACCAACTCTCATTGTTACCAAACCAGACTCTTGTACAGATGTACTGAAAGACAAGCACAACTCATTCATACTTAACATTTTCACTCCAAGTCTCTGCTTCATTTCGTGTGAGCAGTTACCCTTTATATTTTAATGTTAGGTTACACTGCAGGGAAAAGTAACTAGTTTTGTTTTTGGAGGTCAGATTTACAAGTTTTGTAAGCTTAGGCCTAAAAATTCTTAAAGTTTTTAAAGATATAACGTCATCAAAATACCGTCGATAGAGTGTTTCCATCTCATTCTTTAACTTTCAGATATGTCAGTTTTCGAGTTAAGTTTTGATTAGAGGCGGAATTTCGTACGACTTGGAAAACCCATTTAAATGTTACTATCAAATGGCTTCCGTTTGAATGAACCAATGACAATGATGCTAAGTATGGCATCTCATCCAATCATAGTTCCTGAATATGACAGAAATGATGCTATGTCAGTAATCACGTATGAAGTCGTTTGCATCTGAATTCCTATAGGTTTGTGATATGAATAAGATGAAATCTGTAAATATCGCACCGTTTTTCGATTTTGTTTTGTCATGTGCGTAATTGACTAGTGTTCAAGAAAACTGTGTGTCAATCAAAATCAATGCAATTTTGTAAATATAACTAGTTCTACTAGTTCTACTAGTTAGGAATCTTAAAATACAATAAAATATGTTGTGTTACATTTGGTTTCAAGTTAACAGCTTTACTCACTTTTGCTTCAAAAGAATAAAGGGATGATTGCTTAAATAAGTGAATGCATGAATAAATGAATGCGCGAACGAGTGAATGCATGAATAAATGAATGCGCGAGTGAATGAATGAATAAATGAATGAATGCCCGAACGAGTGAATGAATGAACGAACAAATGTTTGAATACCCGAAAGAGTGAATGGACAGATGAGATCAATAAGTGATTGTAAGGTCGAATCAATGAATGCACGAATGATGGATGGCAGAAAAGGTTGGGAAATTAAACCTAAAACACTGCTACAGTATTGCGCATTGCGTGGATAAACCCCTAAGTTCTATATTAGTTCTTAGTTAAGAGAAAACTGCTTTGTATGTTTAAATTACGCTAGCTTTTTATCCAGATGCGTCTCTCTCTCTCATTGTGCGCTGTTGGGATCCCTGTGGTGGAGCGGCTTCGCAGGTGACGCATGCGTGTAGTGGTTCTTGTTCGCACGTGAAAACATGGCGTCCTTCAGAAGAGCTGCATTTGATGCGTCAAAATTCTTAAAACAGGTAAAGAAAAATACATTTATATTGCTTAACATTTACACACATCAATGAGCTTGAATAGGACTATTCTTACTGCTTTTATAGGGCACCTCAGTCATAAGAAAATGCTCCAAAACTGCTTTACAAGCTCAAGGTTTGTTATTGTAGTGACTCTTGCTTTCGTCAAACACATTTGGTTTTCTTTGCGTTATTCATTCATTTATTTTTATTTTCTCCCTGCAGCTAGAACATTAATGATACAGCAGTCATCGTTATTAAAAAGATCCAGCGTAGAATTGGTTATGTAAGTAGAAATTATTTATCATAATTTTTATTTGCATAATATGTCAAATTATCTTGACAACAAATTTAGTTGCTAATAGTAAAAGGAAGCAGGTTCACAGGGTTTTTAGCTACTGGCTATTAAGTGTGTTTCCCTCATAAAGCAAGGGCAATTTATTATCATAATCATCATCATCATCATCATTATTATTATTAATGATTATTAATCATTAACCAAATATATATCTTTGATATCTTTCATTTTATAGGGCAAAACAAGCTCAGAAGTTTTCTAACATACCAAGAATAACATCAGCTTTATTATCAAGTAAGTTACTTTATTATACATTTTACTCACTATCTCGCTTCTGATTGGCCAAGAGCACTCAGCCAATCCCTGATATCGTGTGAACACGACATGATAAATGTATTATCTGTAGGTTTTACCTACAGAAAATACATTTATCATGTTGAGTTCAAAAGTCACAATGGAAATGAAAATAAGTTTGCTATTTTTTCGAAAGCAGAATTAAATTTATATTCTTTATCACCTAAGAAAAATTTTCAGGTCTTAATCTTGAGAAACTAACTCTACTTTTGACCCCAGGTTTGGGTATAGATGACCAGGGGTATAGATGACCTGGGGTATAGATGACCAGGGGTATAGATGACCAGTATTAGTACAACAAAATCCCATAAAATTTCTCTTTTAATATGTTTCCATGTTTCAGACAATGTGTTATTCTATGCATAATAAACATTATTAATAAACATTGACAAGCATTACTGATAAACAAAGTAATGATTCTCAAGGCAATGACTCATGGTCTGAAATGCATAAACATATTATGTGTATTTCAACTCTGGGTTTTGGATAACACCATGCACTATTAGCTTATTATTTGTTTGCATTGGATTTTGGCATCTGAACTGGGCCTTTTTTCTCTCAACATGTTTATTAAGTATTATTTATTGAATTAATCCTTTTTTGTTTTCCCATTTTAGCTTAATATGTAGCATCCTCAGGAACCCAGGGGTAAAATTCTGTTGCTCGTTTCTCGCTACCAAAAGAAATACCCCTGGGCATGAAGTCTATTGGAACTTGTTCCGGAAGTTGAAATTCATCTCCCTTCTGATTGGTCAACCTCAGAACAACCAATCAGCATGAAGTATAGTTAGACAAAGGATACAATGTCATTACAGTGCGATGCACCTAACCGTGGCAGTCAAATTAATTTTTTTACAATTTCAATGAGGCATATTAGCCAGCAAAGAGACTAAAATCAATATCACCAACGTAAAGGTTCGGATTTTGACAAGAAAACTCACTCAATTATTTCAACTTGGCATGTTTTTGGTCCTTTCTGTTGCCAAAATAAATAAAATCTTTGTTGACACAACTTTGACCTCACGTGAAAATATACAAATTCTCATCGGCTGATTGGCTAACTTGTAAAAAGTTTAATTGGGTGGGGACAGTTAGGTGTGTTGCACTTTAATAATCGCCATATTGAATTTCGACTCTGGATCAGGTTCCAACGAACTTCGTGCCCAGGGGTATTTCTTTTGGTAGTGAGAAATGAGCAACAGAATTTTACCCATGGGTTCCCAAGGATGAATAAGTAGGAGGGCCATCGTGTAAACTACTGGGCAACCAGTAATGTTTTTACACTTGTTAAATAAAGTTATATAATAATTATTATTGACTTTGATTACAGCAATACCAGCAATAGATAACAATGGAGTACAAAATGATGAATCAGGTTCCAGTGAGGTCTTAGAAGGTTCTGGCAGTGATGAAGAAGGGCTAGTAACTCCGGCGCAGGATCCGATGGAGGATTTATGACAGTAATCTGCCTGACTGGTGAAAAAAGCATTTGGATAAACACTTACTGTGGTACTTGTTCATGTCATAGATATTAATAGTAATAGTCTATTATTAAAATATTTCTTACCTTGAAAACTAGTTTTTTAGGATTGTATTTCATTGTTTCTTATTCTCTCATTTCATGCTTGTCTAAGGTCTTTTTCTAGGGTTTAACAAATTTTCATGTTTCATGCTGCAGAGATTTAAAATACTTTGAACAATCTTTTTACACTTGGAAAATATAAAAATTGTTTTAAAATTTTCTTGGAATTCTGGTGATTTTATTGTTTTCAATCCAAATGTTTCTTGCACCACCAGGCAGGATGTGGTATATAGTGTTTATACTTGCTAAACAGCATGTGTTCCAGCAATAAAAGTGATCTCAACAAAGCTGTAAAACAAATTGTAATAGTGGAAAAAATGAAAACCATTCTTTAATTTGTTGATTTCATTCATTGTTGTTGTATTTGTTTGTTTGTTTGTTTGTTGATTTTTTTAGTTCCAAAATGCCCAAGTTTATAATAATGTTCTAATTTTGGTGTCTGTAAAATTGTAAGTGATCTTTTAGGTTTTTATTATGTTAATAATGATTAAACATTTGATTACAAATTTAATTTAATTTCTGTTTGGGGTGTACTGTGGCATACTGGTATAAGGCTGTAGATTTGGTTGTAGAATCGAAGAGTTTTTTGCTCTATTTTTCCTTCTTAAAAATCAGTGTTTTCTAATTTGCAATGTATGCAGGGGATGAAAATCCAAATATGACAAAATGCTGCTATTAAACATATATTGATTAATAATATATAAATAATACATTAATAATCATTACTGCAAGGTTGTTTTAGAGTGTATTTTTATTACAAAACGAGTACAGTAGTTTGATGTACTCATTCAATTCCCTATTTACACACATATCATTGTTAGGTTCTCATTAGTTCATTTCTTTAATGTATTGTTTTGTTTGGGATTTTATTCTTTGAATCCTTAGTCTGTCTGTCTGTCTGTCTGTCTGTCTGTTCGTTCCTAGAAGAAATACCCTCTAGTTGTGTTGTCAGTCTGTGTGTGTTTGTTCCTAGAAGAAATACCCTCTAGTTGTGTTGTCAGTCTGTGTGTGTGTTTGTTCCTAGAAGAAATACCCTCTAGTTGTGTTGTCTGTCTGTCTGTTTGTTCCTAGAAGAAATACCCTCTAGTTGTGTTGTCTGTGTGTGTGTTTGTTCCTAGAAGAAATACCCTCTAGTTGTGTTGTCTGTGTGTGTGTTTGTTCCTAGAAGAAATACCCTCTAGTTATGTTGTCTGTCTGTCTTTTCAAATCTGGAATAACTGTCTGTCTGTCTGTGTGCCTTGATTGGTCATTCCTATGGGGACGTCAAAAAACCAGACACAGATTTGAAACATTTTCCATTCCTTGACCTATTCCATCCATAGCATAGTCATGTGGGGTAATAAGAATTATCATATGCTTGGATAAGTTGCATGCTTTAAAAGTATTCACGTGGGTAAAGGAATCAAAATGCTTAAAGGTCCCCCCCCTCCCTTATTGGATCAATACACCATTAATATCCATACAAAATAACATATCTAAAATCAAATTGAAGACACATTAATATATTGCTAATAATCAGTCTGATATCTTATAATATATCAATAATATTCATTATAACACTGCGGCTTTGGCAACCTAAGTATACAGTCATTATAACAATTCACAATATCTACAGTAAAACATTGTTTCAAGATAAAAAGACTAATATTCTTAAACTATTAAAATGTATTCAATGCAATAATTGGTATTGTCACAGTTAACAGTTGGTGTTGGGGACGTTAGATGCATTTTTGGATGCATTTTTCTTTACATCATTTCTTGGTCAAATATGAAGCAAGGAAACTTCAAAGGAGTTTTCAAACCTTAACTTCTAACCAACAATTAAAGACTTTTCTAGAGATAGCTAACATGGTGCGTTGTGGTCTAGCTTGGGTACAAACATATTCTGTTCACCATGCCTTATATGGTGTTGTTTGTACCCAAAAAGCTATTTGCTTTGTGTTTGACCAAGGAATTGTCCATGTATGGAAAAGAATAAGTAAATACATTTGTCTTAAAATGAAAATTGTTGTACTTGAAAAGAGTCTGAAACTGTTGCTGTTAAACTAGACTGGATGTACATTCAAATAAATTCCACTCTGAACCAATCAGAACGCAAGTAAATCCCCACTATCTAATCACAATGCATGAAGCTATTTGAGAGCCATAGCATAGTATTTTCCCATTCATATAAAACTCTTCTCCTACTAAGGCACATGTGAAGATTGTTAGAAAAACATGTTAGGATTCAAGATCCTTATTTGAACCTTAAGGTTTTCCGGTATTGCCTAATATATAACAAAGCAAATTTTTGGGATTAAGTCTATGTATATTCTCATCCTGAAGTTGCAAAAAATTGGATGATTTTAACAACATTGCAGTATTTTGCTTGACTAATTCCATTCCATTCTTAAAACACATTTCTTGGTAAATTAAAGTTCCAGTATGCAAGTGCATTCCTCTTACATGGAGATATGCAACTTTGCATTATTGCTGAATTTTAAACTTTCCTAACCTTTTTTGAAGTCATTTCTACATGTAGATGTTATTAAACGTTAATAAATTTTTAAGAACTGCATTGAAAATCACAAAAAAAATATCTTGATTTAGCAAAAACATACTGTTTCTTCATAAAATAATCTAAAAGGACTAGACGAACCAGAAGCAAGATTGTCCCTAACACTGGCTAGCTCTTGTGGCATAGTACTTTTTTTCCAAAGTTATTACTCTTAGTTAGACAATGTTTTCAATTTAAACATGTTCTTGGGATATCTTGTGAAATATTATGATAGAAATAGAATAGTAGAAAGTTGCAACTAAAACATTGTCCTCCATAAATATATTCAGGCTAAAACACTATAAATTATAAGGGGTTAAACTTCTTACGTGAAAAGAAAAAAAGTGGCCCTGTTGAACAACAGGTTTTCACATTTAGTGCATTGTTGGTCTAGCTTCAATACAAACATTTGTTCCCTTATATGGTGCTGTACGTACCCAAGCTGGACCATAATGCATCATGTTTATTGAGCTCAGAAAAGGCCCTATCGTCATGTCTCACAAAACATGCTGTATGACGAATGGTTGATGGAGGGTAATAGGAGTAACATTGCCTTGCAAAATATAATGCTGCAATTTTGCTTAACAAGATGCAAGGAATTGTTGCCTTTGATGGCACAGTTTTGAATTCGCCAATTGCAAAACGAGTGGGGGCTTGGGGGCGAGTTGCAACCACAAAGCATGCATGGATTGTTTGGCTGGACGAATTCGCCATTGCTAGTTAGAGAACATGCCTCAACATTCAAATTGTTGTGTTCCTGGCTGCACAAATAACTTTAGAAACGCGCCAGACATCCAATATTACAGGATTCCTAAAAAAAACTTTTTTCTGTCCAGCCAAACAATCCATGCATGCTTTGCAGTCGCAACTCGCTCCAAGCCCCCACTCGTTTTGCAATTGGCGAATTACTGATGTTTCACTGTCAAATATCAGTTTAGTACCATGTTTTTGTGTTATGAACTGAATCAAAGAAAGGTGTTTTTATTTCCACATGAGAAGTTTAAACTTAAACACCATCCATAATCTATGGATATACTATACAATAATTATGATGAACATTATAATCCTCTTGAATACATTACTATCATGTCGGCGTCCACAACTCTATCATCTTGTCGAGTCCCCATAGATAACCATCCTCATGGTTACCCTCCTGCCATTCTGATCTATGATCTACAATACTACCTTCAGGTAGTGGAACAGTTTTGCCGAAATCAATCATCCAGATACTTGCATGGCCCTTGGAGTCATGAACAAACAGCAATGAACTACCAATGACCTGTAAATAGCAACACAGCTGTCAGAACCCTTGTGCTTTCAAAATGTTTAATAATCAATCTAATGGGCCATTTCTATGATGGCATTATGTTACTACCACTACCAAAATGTCTTGTGAACTTTCTTTCTTATTTAAATTTTTATTTCATTATATGAGAATAGTAAGTTCACAGTTCCCTGTGCCATCTTGAAAGGTAGCTGTGCCTTTGCATGGAAGTGAGACGAACGGTGAGCTTGCAATTATAGAGACCTTTTTTAACACCTTGGACAATTATTTAAATGTCTCTATCATTACAAGCTCACCATTCGTCTCCCTTCAGTGCAAAGGCCCAGTTACATAACTTTCAAGATGGCACAGGAACTGTGATGGGGATTATTGGTGCTAATTAACTGAAGGAAAGAAATTGTGCAAGGGATTTTAGTAGAGGTAGTAGATATGGCATGGTGCAAGTGGTCTGTTGCAGGTCATGCCCAGCATTTTTGTGGGCTTGGTTTCATTGATTGCTTTTAACTTTTGATTCTGTGAATTAAATGAAGAATACCCAAAATAAGATCCATGGGTACCCCCCTGGGGATCTGGAACTACTCCAGGAATGATGCCATTTGAGTGTGTCCTGGTTTGTTAATTTTTCTTTAAGATAAAATCTATTATTTTACTCAAATCAATTTCTAAAGGTTACCTCGTGAGACTTAAAAAATTTAGAAGCTTCAAGCGTTGCTCTGATAGCCTTCAGCCGTCTGAGGTATTTTGACTAAAAAATATAAAAATAAAGCAGAATATTATTAATAATTCAGATAATCTATAATTTTAATAACAATATGGATTACCTAATGACACTAATTTGAATAATAAGTAATGGTAGTTTTAATAACATTAGCTACATATGCATATTAGCTGCATAAATATTTTTAGTTCAGGTTTGCTTGATTGCCTTTCATTTTTAAAAGATTATTTAAACAAGAATCTTTTAAGGTTTTTATTGGTATTAATAAATTTAAAACTGCATGTCTAGACTATTTTCTTCCTTACAATACAAAGCCATTTGAAAGTGAAAAATTAAAGCTTTCTCTAATGCTAACCATATGCTGAAATGTAGTATTCTTCACTACTACTGAAACCTCAACATCTGACACTTCACTTTTTGTTGTCATATTTATTTCGTACTTACTCTTATTTGTGGGTCATTTTCAATATACTCTGTAAAGACCTTTGCCACATCATCTTCTGTTTTGGTTTTCTTGAAATCTTTGTTTGGTTTCTGATCACCTTTCTGTAAAACCACAAGCATAAAGCCTATCAGCAAAGTGAAATGATAAATAATACTCAAGATAAACTCCATGTATATACTTTATCTTTATCCCTTACCTTTATCCCTTCGATTCTGAATCCTAATGTAGCAGATGAGCTGAGTCGTTCTCTCCACTGCATGTAGCGTGGTTTTGTTATGGCTTTGTTCCTATTTTCAATTTCTGTTGGTTCACTTGGATCAACGTCTATCATTTTTTGGTACAAATCCTAAATAAGGAGTGTTCTAAGTGTTAGTTTGCTTGTGATGGGGTGCATTTGATTTGGAGCCTAGCTCTGTTGTGCTAACCCACCGACATGACAACTTATAAGCCCAACGTCTTACTAAATGTCATGGATAAAGCTACATAAATAAATAAATAAATAAATAAACAGATCTCCACCAGGCAATTTATTGCAATATCAAAACAGTAACGTAAGCAACTATAGCTACTCTAGATCTTCTGGCCATTTTCCTTAAGGGAATTATATTTTTGGAGGGAGAGGGGTGGGGATGATTTGACACATGCAGATATTTCAATACATTTAAAATAACTATGAGTTAATAATATTATAACTTCCTTCCTACTAAAGGAAGTGGTTGTCATTTAAAATTACTTTATATTTTGAACAGTTTTAGTAAATATTAGTATAATTTAGTTGATCATGAGTTGTGCAATCATCACAAACATTCATAGTAATTTGGGTTACATATTTAATTTTACCTTTCGTGGTTTGGATTTTGACTTTGCAAGGTCTTCTTCCAAATATGTTCTAGAATATGATCAGGTCAAAAACCGTTAGGTACCCGACAATCATGTATGAAGGTGCCAAGAATCCTCGAATTAGGGGAGAGACCTACTCACAAGTGAATAAACCAGGTACAGGAATAGAACCAGACACCCCTGAGATGAGAGGCAAATTAAATGCACTACAACTAACCCACCCTTCATTCCCAAGATGACTACAAATTTTTGCTTTTCCTTTAAGAGAAACCTGAATTACAAATTCAAGGTATTGGGGAGAGGGGGCTGAATATGAGAGGTATTTTGTTGGTGTGCAGGGGAGGAGTTTGGAATTTTCACCTCCACAAGCTCCCATAAATAATGATAGAATTCCTTTTGTTATTAATTTATGATACTACAGATGACATTACTCTTACTGCTTACCTAACACCCATTTTACAGTCCATAACACAAGGATTGTCAAAATCCTGTAAAAGATCTTGCATTTCAATATATTCTTTGATTGTTAAAGGTTGAACTGTTATATAAAGTGTTGCATGTATGCACTATGCACATGTATGCACTATATATATTAATTATGGTAACATAAAATGGCTACAGGAATTCTAGTTCAAAAGGATACTCTCTCCAGTTCGTTCCACCTCCCTTTGGTACTCTGGAACATAAGGTCTCAAGATGTCTTTCATTAATATGATTAAACAATCCTTCTCTTTGTCAGTTGTCTTCTTAAGGATTGTTCCATTCTCGCCTGCTTTAAAACTCCCTTGAAAAAATGTAATTTTGATTATATATTAAAAAATATATATTAATTAATATTAATAACTACAAACAGGATGTACTGTAGTAACTGCAGGAATCTACTTGATTATTTAAACCCCTTCAAATTTTATCGATACCCAGAACTAACCTCTTGGCTGATAAAAACACGACATGCATCTAGAGGGGTGTACACCCTCTGTGCCCCTCCCCTAAATCTGTCCCATGTTCCATTGCATCAGAGCAGCCATACACTAATGATATTCCTACCTTGGTGTCCAGCCAGCTGTACCCATGGATATTTCTTTTTGAAGTTTTGTACAAAAGGGGACCATTGGATCATACGACGGATCTTTTTCCAGTGAACTCCACGCTATGGACAAAAATAATCTGATGTAATGAACCAAAGTAGTTCAACAATAATAATATTCATGATAATAATAATAATCATGTATTATTTATATATAGTGCTATATCTTTATATGCTTTATAGAAGCTATAGCACTTGACAGGATAAAACTATTAATGATGTGAAAAGCCTAATCCTACAGCACAAAAAAAAATTTGCTGGTAACAATTGTTAAAACAAATGGCTTTATAATTTCCTCCCTCCACAAAAATCAACACTTCTCCCTGTCATTACGACAATTGTTGCAGTAAAACAATTGAGCTTGTTTGTTTTTTTGGCTGAAAGTTGAATGCTTCAGGTTTGATTGATTGCCAGTAGTACAAGCATAATATATACTGTATGTGCTTTGAACTTGAAAAATATTAAACACAAATAAGTAAAGTCAATAGGCAAACAAACCATCAAACCATTTCAAAGATGATCTGCATGACTAGACTTTCTGTATGTTTTGTACGAAATTGGACATGCAAACATACTTTGGTCAACATGCCCAAGTTTCTTAATTAGTCAAAACATGCCAATTTTCTGGTATTGAATACATTTTGTACCAATTTTTTTCCTCTATCAACCTAGACTGAAAAGTATATGGTTCTTCATATGGCAATCAAAATATATATGCATATATATGCAACTTGTAATTATAGAATTCTTCTGGGATAGGTATTTGTTGATCTCATAACATTTGGGAATCAAGTGGTTTCCCAACTACATTTTCCTATATATTCTTCAAGGTGGCATTCTTTAACCCAAACTTTTTCCTTTAACATTTTACGGACAAGGACATGCGCCATTTGTTTGAATGCGGGGAAAAATTTAAACTTTGATGAAGCATTTTACCTGGTGTTTAATTTAGTTTTAAAGATTGAAGTAATATTAGAATGTTTAATGACCACTTTCAGTCATGTGCTCATGAGAAAATAGATCAATATACGTACATGTTGCCATGGAGATTACAGTGAAGCAAAATCTAATTAACTTGACCAAACCGCTCTACTTCCGGTCACAATTGAATTTCAATTACGACTATTGAAACAAAATTTTTAGAGATATCTTTCACAAAACTTGCGTAATTTTGCAACAAAATAAAATAGATAAAAGACCTCATTGGTGTAGAATTAATAGATTGAAGATTTTTTAGGCTTCATGATCAGGAACCTGTGAGAAATCTTAGACCAGTTAGAACAGGTTTACTGTCAGTAGACTGTAGTCTAACGCTGAAGAATTCAATATCTATTCATGCTTACTATATATTCTGACATTTTACGAATTAATGACTCTGTATTAAAAAAAAACACCAGATATTGACTCCCACGATATATTCGGTGCTTTTCTATCATAATAAGTAGATATTTGAAGTTATACAACCGGGTTAAAAAGGTACCACTATGGAAGTTTTAATATAGTGTTTACATATCATAAGTTGAAGGCAGCTATCAAATCAAGAGACCAAACAGTTCGACAGAGAAGTACTTGGTGATTCTTCAGGCTAGATTTTGGAGTATCTAGGCTATGAAATACCTGTAAGCGCAATAAGTAATCTCACGTATTTATAAATTGGTTGCTACAAGATCCAAATCAAAGTCGAGCGAGGTTAAATTATGTGGCGAATAAACAGCAAGGCAAATATGTATACTAAACAGCTCATTTTGCTTTCATCGCCATCCCTATGAAAATATGATCTTTGGGATATCGTGACGCTCTATGTCTGTTGGATTATAAATGCAACTAATCGGCATCCTATCGCCAACTATGAGGTGTAAAACTACTAAAGGCAACAACAAATGAACAACACAACGTACAACCCTCAGATACCTAATAATCCCGCCATATTTCTGAAACCCTGAAAAGCACAAAAAAACAATCTGACTTACTTTTTCGACATTTTCTTCGACTTGCGATGCACTATCGCTCTCTGATGGATCATCATCTGTTAGAATATCGTCTTCGGACTTCTGGTCTTCAGAGCAAACGCTTGATAGTGAGCAGCTATCTATGCAATCATTAAGACCATAAACTCCATCTACATCTCCGTTCGAAGTCCCTATCTTTGAATCCATATCGGGTGAATCTAAAGTTTGTTCGCTCGCTGGAGTAACAACAACTATCGGGGTTATTTTACGTTCTAAGGGAGGTTTTCGCCGTACGCAGTTCTTCACACTTGCAACATCATTGTCAACCTTGCTCGTAGAATTCGTTGCATTACCAACACTGCTAGAGTTGTTTTGATCTACGTCTGACCCATGTTCTAAATTTTTAAAATCTAAATGAGTATTTTCTTCGCACAATTTAGAGTTAAGTGTAGCTTGAAGCTCTGTTTTTTCTTCGGTATAGATTTTTTCCTGCTTCAAAGAGACGGTATTTAAGGCGCCCGCATTGTAGACTCCACCGTATTTCGAATTCCCTCTGGAAGCCAGGCTGATGTTCGAGGGAGGAGTCACTCCGTGTGACGAGTATATCTTGCTGCTCATAAAGCAATTGGTTTGCTCAGAGCCTGACGTTGGTAAACTGTTTGCATTCCCTGAAAATACATGAGCCTTCAAGGAGGCCAAACGATCGGGCAACCTTTGATGGGTTACACTCATAAAATAATTTGGACTCGACGATGTCGTATATTTCTTTAAAATTTCATTAGTATAGTCACTCTCCTCCATATAAATAGATTCTAATCCCAAGCAATGATACTTCGGGACCCTTGTAGACCAATTATTTTTCTGTAATATTCAGCAAAGCCGTAGATATTATCGAATTAAGATAGAGGCACCGTAAGATAGAAATCACACATCAATGTAGTTGGGCCGGCCAGTGAACCGTAGACCACTGATTATATAGTAGATAGGTAAAATCGGTGTGAAAAATAACTTTTATCTTTAAAAACACAGTGTACAAAAGGAAGGATTTTCGTTGTTTGACTACGCAAATAGATAGTGTCACGCAGGATGTTTTTCTCTTCTACCGATCAACAAGATGGATTTGGTTGAGTTTTGAATGCTGCGTAGCCTCGTTCCGTATGATATCCCTTTGAAGTCCAATATACAGCTAGCTAATAAGCGTTTTTTTAACAGCAGAAATCACAGAAGCCATCTGCTCCGTGTTGAATAGAGTCGTGACCGTTCGATATCTTGCCGTACCAGCCATACGCTCCCAATCGACTGATATCACATTACAGTTTTTACGTACACGGTAGGCTGGTAGGCTAGCGATAAAGCATTGGAGGACCAATCAAATCTCCCAGACAATACCAACCAGCTCAATTCAAACTTATGTCCAGTGCTTTTGGACGTATTTTGTCTCATTTACTAACTTTAAAATCCCCTCTAACGGCTGTGCTGCTGGGTAATTCGAAGTGGAACAGCAAAAGGAAACTGACTTTGCCGCACGGCTGAAACTGAAGTAAAGAAGGAAAAAAAGTTTGTGACGTCATTGATTTGCTGGTTAAGATGCAGCAGGCAACAGCCCACACCGAAGAGACGTCAATCAACATCACTCTGACTAACTACCCAGTACATTACATACCGTCCATGATTGACGCAAAGAATCCGCTTTCTACTAACGAAATTCAGACTTTAATGGCAAAATATTTTTATTTTCTAACTGTTTTGAGTTTCTCTTATCGGATGGATTTGACGTGCATACAAGATGCCATATTAATTACTAGTAGCAAAACAGGCAAAAAACACCTGACCGTAATTCATTTACGCATTTTGGGCGTGCATGATAATTGATGTAATTTTCATCTTCTCCGGTATTAATTATCTTGTGAAATCTGTGAAACTAGAAAGAAGAAAAATGAAATCAATACGAACAAATTCCCTGAAGAGGGTGCACCCAAGAGAGCAGAAATGTTTATGCTCTCTTGGTGAACCATAAAGAAGGAGAGTGGGAAGGAAAGAGGGGACGAGGACTTTCTACTTCATTTAAAATATGAATATACAGAGTGGCTCTTTACCCACTTTACTTAGACTTTCAGAGGAGCGAAGATGATTGACGCACTGTTCTCTTTTCCATTACTATGGGGGGAGGGGATGGAGTGTTGGGTGGGGATAGAGGGAAGAGGTGTACTTGATTCAATGTGTATTTCTTGATCACTGTATTACGATGCCACGCATTGGGTATTTAAAAGCTTTCTCCCTTTTACTTTATTGTTACTTTTTTTATTTTCATTGTCTATTAAGTATCAGCGGTTGAATGAAACTTCTTATGAAACCACAGGAAGCCCACACAATACCAGTCGTCTATTATTCTAGTTTAGATGCTGTTCATAGCATACTTTTTCTTTCCTAGGGTATCAATTGAGCTAGAAATCCGTGTTTGATCATGATCCCGGGCAGATGTTGAAAAAAGTTGGCCAATGGTTTAAGGTGACTTGACTACAGAGGGAAGGGAGGTACAGTTGGGTTGCCTGTGGTAGTCTTCAAGAAGAGGGTACAAGATGGCGATAGTACAGAGTGAGTATAATGTGGTTATCCCTGAAGATATCAAATCTCTTCCTCGTATGGTACTACAGAGATTTGAACAACTTGGAGATAGAACAGCTATAGTAAGTATGGATTTCGTTTTGCAAATTGGAGCGTGTAGCTTACGTAAGCTTAAGTTAAAGCCGTACCAAGATTTCATAATCCTCTATTATAAGAGAGTGAAATAAAATAACGCGTAGCTGATTCTCATGTAGATGTACAAAATGCTTGACATATATATGTTTGAAGTCTTTTGATCGAGAAAGAAAATTTGATAACCACACATGATAGTTACAGAACTGATTGTGCAATAGGCAGTTTCATTAAGATATTTATAACTACTAGTTTAACTGCTAATATTGCACAAAACCATAAACTTGCGTATATTGGAGCAGTATTAATTTATTGTTTTGAGCATTTAATAGTTCACATGTTACAAGGGTTTGTTCTGTTGCAGAGTGTGCACTTCCATCAACCCCCTCCCCCCTCCCCCACAAACCTAATTTTGTTGAATCATTAATAAACCCTTTAATAAGAAGCTAATATTTCAATATTTATCAGGTGGATAGTGTATCAGGTCGATCCTACACATTCAAGCAGCTCAAGATCATGATTTCCAAATGTGGTTCTGCACTTGTGCATAAAGGTTTCAAGCCAAAAGATGTGTTGGGTATCATCTTACCCAACATTCCAGAGTACCCTATTGTACTTTATGGCGTAATATCCATTGGCGGCACTGCAACCACAATTAACCCTATTTACACTGTTGACGAACTCGCCTACCAGCTGAAGGACTCTGGTGCCACTTATGTTGTGACCATTCCTCAACTGCTTGAGAAAGTCAACAATGCCGCAAAGAAAGTAGGAATCAAAGAAGTGCTTGTGTTTGGTCAAGCAGAAGGGTTTGAGTCCTTTTCTAACCTGGTATTAAGTGATGACGGCTCTCTTTTTCAAATCTATGATCCTGTAGACTGGAAAAATGAGGTCGTATTTCTACCTTATTCAAGTGGGACCACAGGGCTCCCAAAAGGAGTTATGCTCACTCATTATAACATGATTGCACATACAGCAATGGGTATGCATGATGCATTTCTGTCAATACCAGAAGGTGGTGGAGTGATGCTTGGTTTGCTGCCCATGTTCCATAGTTACGGCCTTGGGGTCATCTTAGGTTTAGCATTGTATCGTGGATTCAAGGTTGTCAGTATGATTGGTTTTGAACCAGAGTCATTCCTTAAGGCTATCCAGAAGTATAAGGTATGTGCATGTATGCTAATCACCAAGTTCTCTGGTTTTTCTCCCTCTGTAAAAATATATACATTCTATACTTTTTCATTCTAAATATTCTGTACATACTATAATATACCTCTTTACCTTGTACGTAATGTTTTCCATTTGTAGACCACAAGTCATTCCTTAGAGTAATATTTCTTTGTCATAGGTGGTGGACGAGGGGGGCAAGGGTGCAATGCGATTTTGGCATTCTTGGTTGTTTTTTTTTTGCTTCAGTGTAAGTTTGGTGATTTCACTCCCCCCCCCCCCCCCCCCCCCACACACACACAAACTTTTCAGTTCCTTCCACATGCTGAATATGGGTACAAGTCAAACAAAGAACCTTGTTCTCAAGAGAATGACACATGGTCTGAAATAGGAAAACATAATACGCCCAAGGTTATGAGGTCTATCAGCCTGTACATGTTATAATTATAATGATTTCCTAGTCATTATGAACATCCTGGCAATTAGATATCCTTATAATAAAGCATATGTATGACTTTCCACCTCATTTCAGATTGATACTCTGTGTATAGTGCCCCCCATAGCATTGTTTCTTGCTAAGCACCCAATGGTTGACAACTTTGACTTGACTTGTGTTGAGCATATCTTATGTGGTGCAGCACCTCTTGGTAGTGACTTAATGAACCAAATGAAACAGAGACTACCAATGACGAAGGTCATCAGGCAAGGTAAGTAAGCTATTGTGCATGCATTCAGTGATTGCTGAGTCTGGCCATTATGGTTTTTAGTAAAATATTTTGAACAACTTTTACTCCATCTCTAACTCTAGCTAGCCCACTATCTTCTTTAATTTTTCTTTTCCCACATTTCAATCCCATGCACCCCTTCCAGTGATATATCTAGCATTTTCCAAAGGGGGTGCACAAATCCCAAAAGCTGCCATTTTAATAGTTTGTTTTTACAGGCACCCAGCTAGTTATTGCTAGCTGGATTGTTCAGGAGATGCTTGTGGACATTATAATATAAATCCCATTATTTTTGTGTCACTACAGCCAGATTGCTTTATTATTTATCACTACTTTCTACAAAGAGCATTGGGGGTTATGGGCACCCAAGGACCCTCCTAGATATGCCCCTGCCTTCTATTCTTCCTTTTTCCTTTTCATTTTGACTTTCTTTTCCTTGTTTGTCTTTACCTTTTCTGTACCATACTCTTCTGTCTATCTTCAGTCCTATCCCACCACCTTCTGTTGCTCCTTCTTCTGTCAATCTGTCCCTTTTCCCTCACCTTCTGCATCCATCCTTTATTGTCTCTTTCCCATATAACTCTCTTTACCCTCCCCTCCCCCTCTGCTGCATTCTCCTCCTCTTGTCTTCTGACCCTCATCCCCATTAGATATATTTTTCTCTGATTATCTTAAAAATATCCCAGGTTATGGATTGACAGAAACCTCTCCTGGTTGTACTTCATCAACTTCTAATCTGGTTAAGCCTGGGTCTGTTGGAGTACTCTTACCAAATCTTAAAGCTAAGGCAAGTACACTTTAACCATATTTATGGCTTCTTTTCAGTCGGTTAGTAATAACACAATAAAGTTATTATGAAAAAATTATTGCAAAATTAATATTTTTACTGCCGTTCCAGGTGATAGACCTCAAGTCAGGAGCTATCCTAGGACCAGATCAAGATGGAGAAATCTGCATAGCTGGTCCTAATGTCATGAAAGGTAAGTTGTGAGATTTGCAAAGGGAATTACTATTCGAGACAGGAACTCAAGGGTGGTGTAGCGATTGTGCACCCACCTCTCACTTTTGGGGTCTTGAATTAAATTCCTGAAAGTTTACGAAGATTACATGATAAGGATTGGACTTCTTTTATTATAACAGGATACCTGAATAAACCAGAAGCTACAGCTAATACTATAGACAGGGATGGATGGCTGCATACTGGTGACATAGGCCATTATGATAAAGATGGACACTTCTACATTGTAGATAGAGTCAAAGATCTCATCAAGTACAAAGGATTCCAGGTAAAACAAGCATTACAACTAAATGGGAACAATCTGTTGATATTGCAACAAACATTCCACCTTCATCATGAAGGACTGCGATCTTTATGGGGTTGGAAGTCTGATTGAGGCATATTTTGGCACTTTCTTGAAACCTAATATTGGTCCTTTTCTTTCGTAATCATAGGTCCCTCCAGCAGAGCTAGAGTCTGTTCTTCTGTCCCATCCACAAATAAGCGACGCAGCAGTCATAGGGATACTGAATATTGAAGCTGGTGAGCTCCCTAAGGCATTTGTTGTCACAAGATCAAACATATCAGAGAAGGAAATCATGGATTTTGTTGCTAAGAAGGTTGCTCCTCACAAGAGGTTGAGAGGAGGAGTTGAAATAGTCCAGAGTATTCCAAAAAATGTTAGTGGGAAGATCATGCGACGCCAGCTGAGAGATCAAGAGAGGAAGAAAATTGAAGCCCAGACAAAACATAAACTATAACTTTGTGATTGAGTAACACATATGATGAAATTTAATACATGCATAATGCAAATAATTATTTGTAATTGAAATAATAGATGGTATTTCCAAACTATTTTAAAAAAACTATGCTGAAATGTCATGACATGATATAAAAAGCTCTACATAACATCAATACTAGTAACCATACAAAAGCACATTTGGAGTTAGTCAATATTCATTCATTTCCAAAACGTTTTTATAAACCTTTAATACTTTTAAATAAATAATAAATACTCAAGAATTTCAACAACAAATGACTAGAGGTTGTAAAACAGGGTAGCTATAATCTGTTGCTGATTAAACTGTTGCTACTTTTATTATGATCATAGGAAGTGTACTCAATTCAATACAACTTGGTTTTCAGCAATACATTTATTTTGCAGTGCAGCACTGTCATTTGTATGACATTACAATCATAGTGTCTAGTCTTACAGTGACCTTTTAAAATACATCCAAATGGATGGTTATTATAGTGAATGATGGTACCCCATACTGCTTGTCAATCCAATGTCAGTCACTGTCAAGTGTTTTGTCTGTGTCTCATGGCTGTATTTTGGGCTGAAATAACTGTTAGCTATTTGTTGAGCATACCTTAGTGAGCTGTCAACCAACTACTGGTTGATGGCCAACAGGTAGAGGGTGCTGTTGTTTACTTTCACTCATACAGTCAAACAAAATCTACAGTAATTATGCTATTTACATGCCATTATAATAATAATATTATTAATCCATAGTAAATATCCTAGAGGCAATATCAGTTATTAACCAGTCAATGCCGTCCAGTAATTTTTCTCCAGTAACTGCACTGCATCCCTGGATCTGCCAGTGATGGCTTTTGATGGAATCAAGGTTAAGTGCCTTAAAAAAGGTGAGAAAGTCAATCAGCATTTTCTCTGAACAAAAATGTACTATAAATTTCATTAACCCCTGAAACAAACCCCTGGCATGATCTGAGTGAGGGCCCAGATCAAATTGAAATTTAAAGTGTTGGATTTTTGTGGAGGGAGGAAAACCAAAGAACCCAGAGAAAATACTTGCACCAAGGGAGAGATGTAACCAACTCTATGCATGATAGCAAATCCAGGAATCAAATCCAAGACCCTAGAGTTAAGAAGCAAGTGCACTACTTCTACATCACTCTCAGTTAACTCTAGGGGTATTCATTCTGATATCTATCCCCTACTCTACTTCCCTGCACCCTATGGGAGATATATCACAGGACTGAATTGGGTCCTCATATTCTGGGTTTTTTAATGGAACCTGGGGTATAGGGTGCAAGGGGTACAACAACAATATCCTTGAAGGTTGGTCTGTTATAGAAGTACAGTATGTGGTGTGGTACAGTACAGTACCTGTCTTATATCATCAGCTGTTAATGAACCAGGTAAGTCCTGCTTGTTAGCAAACACTAGTAGTGTTGCTCCAGCTAATCTCTAAAATACACAAAGGATTGAACCAGAATAATAATAAATACAACAACAGAGACACTCCAGGACATATTTATGAAGTTAACGGTATTTCACCTCTTCAACTAAAAGTCCCTGCAATTCATTTTTACAATCAGCAAGTCTTCTCTTATCAGCACTGTCAACTACCCATATCAGACCATCTGTTGTCTCAAAATAATTCCTCCAGTATGATCTCAGGGACCTCTGACCTCCAACATCCCAAATATTTAGCTTGAACCTGCAATGAGGGAAAAATTATACATCAAGCTAGAGTCTTACAACAGTGTTTACTGCAACTATTGCTATGCCTTGTGTTTACCATGGATAATAATTAACACAAAAACAATGAGAAGCCATTGTAGTGCTTACAGTATGTCAACCTGTAATTCTTGCACATTTAGTAAGTACAATGTTTCTGGGAAATGATATGACAAAATGGTAGCCATACTCAGGGCTCAAAATAACTGCCAGTCATACGCCAGTCAAGATGTCCGGCATATGATATTTCATTTATTTATTTTTTCAAATATGACCAGTCAACATGTCTATTCAAAACTGTATTTGACCAGTCAAGTGACTGTTGACCAACCATTATTTTGAGCCCTGCATACTGTAGCTGTGCCATTTCTTACTATAATGTCAGTCAGTACTATACACATTATGTCTTCCACTTGTATAACAACTACAGTACTATTTGATGTAGGGTAAAACGCAAGATCAATCAGAGTCCCAGATACCCTGTCTACCAACTGATAAACGGCTGACTAAAAACAGTTGTGGCATGGTCATGTAAAGGCCAGGACACAGTCAACAAACTGCTGACATATGGCCATGATGCCACCAATAGGTGTTCAACAGGGCATCTGGGGCCGAGCACTGATCTTGCATTTTATCTTGATCTAGTTTTCTTTTGTACTTACTCTCTATGTTCTAATGTCTTGATATTAAACCCTAAAGTAGGCTCTATTGTACTGATGTCTTCACCATTAAATTTCTTAAGAATTGTAGTTTTACCAGCATTATCTAAACCTCTGATAATGGTACATTTTGTCAAAGAAAATACAAATGTAATTTCGTACAGGGATGCAGGGCTTAATTGACACTAACATATCTACCAGTCTCAGACTAGTGAAGGTTTGCTGTTGACTAGTGGGGAAAAGACCTTGGGACTATCCACACTGACTAGCCCAAGGACTAGTACCTAAAAAAGTTAGTGTTGAGCCCTGGGATGTAGATCTGTATTTGGGATAAGAACTAACCTCCCTCCCTTCCATTCATGAATCCTATTTCACCCTGTTCTTATATTCCTCCCTTTTACAATCTGTGTAGTTCAAGAGAAGCTCCTTGGAAAAGAGAGACATATTATTTTATCCCTATAATTCCCCAGTGCATATTAATCTTCAAGATCAAGCAAATGTCAAACTTTCTTAGCTCAGCAAAAAAAGGATACAGCATCAATATCCGAACTTCCTTCTCTTTCTGCTTCATTTTCTTCAGTATTGTAAGAAGCCCCATATTTCAGCCGTTAAATAATCTCTCAAACAACCTGCTTTGACAATGGATGAAATATATAAATGTAGAAAAAAGAGGGACGTCTTACTTCACAGACCAACTTGTGGCCGCCATTTTGATTTATTGACCGCTGCCCAACACAGGAACCCCAAACCTCTTTTTATACTAACTAGACATCTACTAACTATCCATAATGACATGAAATATTACAGAAAGGCACATACCTCTTGAATTAAAGCTTAGGACCTGATAAAGATAATTTTCATGCTTTTTGCTTATGATCATATCGAAAGACCTAAAATAGAGGAGCCGAAATACTGTGCAGATATTGGGCTCCCTGTGTGTTCTTCACCTCCCGCAAAGGTCGTAGAAGAGATCCAAAATGGCGGCCATTGGTCGTGATGTGACCAACATTAGCCGGCTCTCTGAGGCTTCACAGTTCTTTAACCGTGAAGATATGGATACCTCAGGGGAATATCAAGGCGAGGATTCTACTACGGAGAAGGTATGATGATTTGAAGGGTGTCTTCTATTATTTATCGAACGCTGAACTTGTTGGAGTGACTTTGACACAAGACAAAATGGAATACTGATGGCACGTGTGCCTTCATAAACTTGATATTATCTCGTAGAATGGCGCTATATTTATTGCATTGAGTAGTTAAGTGTATAAGCATTCATTTTTCCTCAGAGTGAAAGCATTATGATACCATTCTAACAACCCTGTTAGGTGATATATAAAGATATAGACCTGTGTACACTGATAAGGTTATATTGTGTACAATAATGCTTTATCAAGATTACTTTTTATCCCATTTTAAATAGGTTATTGATTTACTAAATCAAGCACAGTTAGAAAAAGAAGGAAAACTCAGTTGCTTGAAGCAAGTAAGTCATTATTTTATGCATGAGAGCTATTCAGCTAAGGTGTAATGTTTTGGAGACCACATATCATTCCCTTGAGTATTATTCCTTTGTTCTCCAGTACTTCTTTTGAGGGTTTTCTAATATGGATGAGAATCAATCCAAGAATCTTATTCCTAAAGGAAGGGAATGATGTGGCCTGTGAGACATTAGAAAGCATTATGCCCAAGCTCTTTACTAACAGGGCAGACTGTGATATAACAAGACTGTGACACTTGATCAGCATCTTAATATGACAAATAATAGTCCTGCGTAAGGTATCATCTTGTTAAACAGCTCATTGTTAGCTAGTCTCCTTTACAGCCCTTCTTAGTGTCAATCTCAAAATCCCTCCCCACTTGTGGCTGCTTACTGCAGCCAGACATTCCATTCCAATTGTTTGATTTAAGCCAATCAGGTGACAGGCCGCCCTGTTGATTTCTTTCCAAAATATAATAAACAATGAGCTGTCAGCTTTTCTCTAACATTCAAAACAATGATTCAGTTAGGACTAGATCCGTGATTGGCTAAGCCGTTGGAATGGAATGACCACGACCATGCCATGTGTGGTGATTTTTTAATACCAATGTAATATCCACTTATTTATCTTATATCTTTGTTTCAGGTCCAAGAGTTCATCATCAACAAAGATCCATCCTTATTAGACAATTTTCTAGATGTAAGTAATTTATATAAGTGAGACTTGTACTGATAACAATTGAAAAATTTGTATCCTTTAGTTTATGCACACCAAGCAATACTCATGCAATTATTGTTCTTTGGTAAAGGAAATGTTAGTGTTTCAACAAGACAAGTCTGCAGATGTTAGGAAGTTTGTTGTTGGGTTTATTGAAGAGGCTTGGTATGTAATATGCACACTTTTTAATATTGGGCTACCTGTGGTAAAGCAAACAACACAGGGATCCCAAAATGAAAAATGTTCATATCTTTTTTGTTATGTTTCAGTAAAAAAGATGTTGAACTATTTGGAAAGGTTCTTGGGAATCTTGCGTTCATGTTGAATGATGAGAATGTTGCAGTGCAGAAACGGGTTATGTTGTGTATCACCCAGCTGTACAAGTATGCATTACAGGTAACATTGATCTATGTACCCCCACCCTCCCCTCCCCTGTACAATCATAGAACACAAGCCCTACCCACCCCTTCCATTTACTGTATAGTAATCATGTAATATACCATTCCCTTACCACCCCTCCCTCATATTACTCCTTTGCCAGAGATTATAATTAGAATATGCCATTAAAATAGTTTTTCTTGTGTTTCAGTATGTGTGCAAGAAAAGAGTCATTACTGAAGAGCTGGAACAGATGTGGGAGGTATGTAATAATAATAATGATGTCATACTATAAACCACAATGCTGTTGTTTATGATAGAAAAAAGACAACTGCTGCAGTACACACATTATCACAGTACACATAACATCATAGTACACACTTACATAGTTTTGAGTAACATGGGTATTTACAAGGGCAAGCCAGAGACTTCTCTGGTGACTGATTTCTATTTCATTCCTCATTAATTATTTGTAACAAATTTATACAAAATGCAATATATAGCATGTCATGGTATATGTATAGTTAAGAGTTTGTATTGATTTCCTTTTCTGCAGTTGTTGACTGACATCAAAAATCAGATAATCTCCATGCTTGAGTCAGACAATGATGGGTAGGTTTCATTGGTACTTGTTACCATGGCAACATCATATAATTATAATGATATATAATGATTGTAATTGACATCATTAGGTCCTGTAACTTTTTTTTATATGGGTGAAAAGAAGGTTACTGAAGATAACAGTTTTGCTTCCTTGCTTGTAGTATAAGAACCCATGCAATCAAGTTTATGGAGATGTTAGTCCTTGTACAATCCAACAAGACACAGGTATGCTGAACTTTGTCATTGTACAAATTGATTACAATTACTTAATAATTAACACATTATTATTATTATTATTATTATTATTAGGATTCTGAGTCATCAAAAAAGGGAGAGGCCGATTTTTCACTTGATTCCATACCAAGAAACCATCCTCTCGTAAGGATGCCTGAGCTGAGAGAAGAAGGGGGGACAACACTTGAAGCTCTGTTGACGCTGAGTGCCTCACCTACTATCTCAAGGTAAGGTTATGTTGCATGTTGTACATTCAATAATTGATATCAAATATTGTCATATTCTCAGAAGTTAGAAATGTTGATGTTAATGATGTTGATGATGCTAATGATGCTACTGCTGATGTTTATATCATTGATGTTAATCCATTTTCAGTGTTAACTTGATGGCTTCTCTCGGCACACTATCTAATATTGCTAGACAAAGACCAATCTTCATGTCAACTGTTGTTCAGACCTTTGAGTCTCTTCATGGTAAGTCATCTTATTGCTGGGCTTCAATCAGCTGATAAAAATCTCATCTGCTTCAAATGGTCAAACAAATGGGTGATCCCAGGGAATGAGTCAAAGGGCAGTTGTTTTCTCGGGCTAGCTAGTAACTCTATTTTTTCTTCTGCAGCCAACCTTCCTACTTCTTTATCCAAGTCACAAGTTAGTAGTGTAAGGAAAAACTTAAAGGTATGTTGTCTCCTGGCATCATTAGCTACAGTAGATAAGAGATGATGGGGTAAAGGATAATGTCAAGTCTTTAGTGACAAAACCTGTGGTACTTATGAACCTCCAAATCATTATCATTGTCATCATAATCATCATCAGATCAACATCACCAATACCATCATCATCATTGCCAGTATAATCAATCATTATTTTCACTAACATCATCATTATCAACAGCAATAAAACAACAACAATCGAGGACTCTGACTAGTTGCTTAACTAAAACTTTCAATTTTGCCATTATTATTACTTCTAAAACTTTGTTATTCTTTTATTTTTAGCTACATCTAATGAACCTGTTGAAACATCCAAGTTCAGGTAGCCATTTTTGTATTTTTTTTTTCTTTTCTTCCTTCCTTTCATAGTTGCTTGTTTTTTATTTATTATATGCTTTGTTTGTAGTTGAATTTCTTCCTCAAATAACAACACTGTTGACTGACCTGGGAGCATCACAAAATGAGGTACAAATACTTTGAGTATTGTGACATAATGTCCCTCATATTCTTGACAAGTTTATTCTTTTTTCTGCAGCTACAAAAGAACATGCCAAAGGCAACTCCTGAATCTTTAAAAAGAAGGTGAAGAAAAAGATTTGATTTTTTTTTCTTCGGGAGGGAGTTTTCTAAAACTAATGAAATATGGTTATCATCTTAGGGCTGAAAATGAGAATGCCGCAGCCAATAAGAAGTCCAAGATGCTGGATGTGAGTATGAACCAGTTTCAAAACTGATTATTATAACCTGTTATGAACAGTAAGTTGTGAACCCATTTTAGGAAGGCATACAGTGGTACTGACACTCAAATGGCTTTCTCTCTCAACCAATCAAAAGCCAGTAAAAATACCATCCAATCACAATGTTTGTTTCAGGATCTATTTTAATTAATATGATTATTATTTATTTTGTTTAAGATGGATGATCCTGATATTATCTCCATGACAAATGCTGAGGCAATTGACTTGACGGCACAAGACCTAATACCCCTCTTAGACAAAGATAATGTCACCAACCTTGTACTTATCAGTATGTTATCCCTACCGGATAACCTGCCAACAAACTTTAGTGATACCTACACACCTATTGCTGCAGCTGGAGGGCAGGCTCAAGTTGCTCATTTAGCTCGGCTTCTGGCTTCACAGATGACAACAGTAGGGGTCGGTGTGGGGTTTGAAAGGATGGAAGCTCTTAAGAAGGTCAGTTATAGGGATTCATGAGGGATTTCATGGCAACCAATGTTTAAGGGCAGGAACAATGTCAATGATATTTTTGCATGACAAGATTCATTTCCCAAAGGAGAAAATGTCTATTGTTTGCCCTCCAACATGGCCACCATTGAACCACTCGAGATATTGAGTGCTCAGTTAGGAAAATGACTTTTTAAATTCTTATTTTAACAAATTAGCGTGATTTTCTCCATCATTTCTTTTTTTAATTTTTATTTTTTTTAATAATATTTAAACAGGTTGTCTAATTCAGCATAGCTGGTTTAAATGGGGACCTGTATAACTAAATCTAATAACAATATAACAACATTAAATACAAATAATGGTAACACAAGACGAAAAGGAGAAATGAAAGAAATTGCAAAGATTTGAAGTGGCTTTTCAGTGCCGTTTTGAATTTGGAGAAATTAGTTTCGTGATCTATCTTTCAGGCTCAAGACCCAAGACTGAAGAAAGAATCCACTAAATCCATACCTGTGATTGGTTGCAGCTCTACCTGGGATGCTGATGCAGAAAATAATGAGAATTCTGGTGTAAGTTGATTCATTCTCTCTATGACCTTGCCTCGTGTCTGCTTAATAGAAGCTTCAATTTACTATGAATTTATGTGAAGAAAATTTCAGACCATGCAACTAGCTGTCCATTTAATGAATGGTGTCTGCTAATCAGTGTATTTTAATACAGATAGTAAAAAATAGAAAGTTCTAACAGTTTCTTAATTATTAATTTGCATTAATAACTTTTCTTCCAGGACAAAAAAGACTCCGCTCTTCAAAGAATATTAAGTAAGTACTGAATCACAGATTGTTTTCAGCCATTCAAAAGTTAATGAAAGTGGAGTAATATTGCCCATTATTGATGTTTCTTATTTTATTAGGTGGCCAAATAGATATTCTAAAAGATAAAGGAAAAACAGAAGGGAAAAAGGTACCATGAACCTCCAGATATATGTGGCTTTGCATATGAAAGGGCTCCCATTCCATATCCCATCCCTTCCCATCCCATCCCACTTATTTTCATTTTATTTTTATTTGCATTCAATACATCGAAAGGGCTGCATGCATACAATCATTTATAGTTCCCCCCATTCCATATCCCATTCCATATTCCATTCCATATCCCATTCCATATCCCATTCCATATTCCATTCCATATCCCATTCCATATTCCATTCCATATCCCATTCCATATCCCATTCCATATTCCATTCCATATCCCATTCCATATCCCATTCCATATTCGATTCCATCCCATCCAGTTATTTTCATTTTCATTCAATAAATTGAAGACTACAGGCCTACAGTCCTGTATAGTTCCTCCCATTCCATATCCCATTCCCATCCCATTCAATCTTCATTCTTTTTCATTCACTTTTCATTTTCATTCAAGACCTACCAACCAAAAGAAGCTGCTGTGCCTCAACTGGTGAGTTGTTCTCATTCAATTTACACATTCAAATATTTTTATCAGGTAATTATTGCAAATTTTTTGCTACTTCTACAAAATATTAAGAGAGTACTCTCTCTTATTTTCCTCAGCGAATGCGTAAAATAAAAGCATTCAAGCTGTCAGAGGTTACCATGGAGATGAGTTTCGAGGTACAGCACAACATGCTTATGGCTGCCGTCAAGAGAATAATTCAGGCTGAGAGTAAGTGGTGCTCCTTCTAAATGTACATCTTTTTTTCCTTTTTTTGTTGTTTCCTTTCAATTGAATTTGCACATTCGTAGCTGAGCTATAACATTGGCTTCTAAACAGTAGTATATCATGACTTGTTATTTTCTCATTTCAGACAGTGCACTAAGAAGTGGTGTACAACAGGTAGGTTGGCAACTGCTTCTTGTATCAAGATAAAGTGTTTTACAGTACATGCCATCTCATGTCAAAGAGATCCTGTTGTTCTTCAAGGCAGCATGGCTTATGATAAGAGATACTCAGATACTTTCCCTTTATTTCATCTTTCTTTCTTTTACTTTAGGAAAGAATCAAACTGCTGATTGGTTTGGCCATCCAGGCTGGTGGGGACGTCAGAGACGGTACAGTTTCAAATTCCTTGCTTACGTTCTGCATGTAAACAGTTTGTTGGGTCTCTCCCTTCATTTGAGGGGTTTTCTCCAGTTTCTTTGCTTTTTCTCCCTCTGCAAAACCTAACAAACTAATTCCCTATTTGATCTGTGAGTTGCTGTCAGCCCAGAGGTTGTTTCAGGGTTCTATCTGTAAATTAGCTGTGCCCTGACTTAGATCTACCCAGAGGTTGTTTCAGGGTTCTATCTGTAAATTAGCTGTGCCCTGACTTAGATCAGCCCAGAGGTTGTTTCAGGGTGTAACAAATCTGATATTCATACTAAATGCTCTCAAAGGGTCACTAGTAATGATTAATATTATCTTGTCAGTTCTCCATAATTACATCCAAGAAGACCCTCGTATGCATTACGAGTTAATACAGTCATGGCTATACCAGGAGTACTTGATGTATGAGATCAAGCAGGAAGAGGGCTATCCTCCAGACCTGTCCTTGTATGATGGATGCATGTGCAGGATATTGGAAGGGTTACAGCATCAAATGGACCCCAAAGACAAGTATGTATGACCTACACTCTTCATCAGCCCCTTGAACATGCTTTGCGGTGAATACCATCCCCCCCCCCCCATTCCCTATCTCCCTTCCATTTAGTTTCTTGTTATTAAATAACAAATTTTGTTTGTGTTCAGGTTATTTACCCGTGTGGTCTTGGAGGCTCCCATTGTCACAGAACGAGTCATGCTTATGGTCAAGATACATTGTGAAAATCCAGTAAGTCTACATGGGATGATCATAGTTATTAAACATTTCAAACCATGTGTCAGAAAAAGATTATTTGTTTATGATAAATTCAGAGAATAACTTGGTCTGAAATGGGAAAATATTATGTTGATGGTAAATGGACCTATTCTACATGTTTTTTTTTTTTAATTCTGTAACATTAAATAATTTCTGTTCATGATAGGACACTCTACAAGTGGGATTTGCTACCTTACGAGACTTGATACTCAAACGTCCAGCCACACAACATCAACACCTACAGACATTACTAGAATTAACTACCCATGAGAAAGAACAGGTCCGTGTTCAGGCTATACACTCTGCTAAGAAACTACACACAAGAGCTGAGTTTGCACTGGATATTGAGGTGAGATGAGACCTTGAATATTCCCTTCCTTTTGTTTCCATTTACCCATCCATCCATCCATCCATCCTTCCATCCACCCACCCATCCACCCACCCATCCATCCCATTCATCCACCCAGCCATACTTCCATCCATTCATCCATCCATCCATTGATTCATCAATTTATCTATCCATCCATCCATTGATTTATCTATTTATCTATCCATCCATCCATCCCATTCATACATTCATCTGTCCAGCCATACTTCCATCCATCCATCAATCCATCCCACTCATTCTTCTATCAATCTAACCCATTCATCTAACAATTTTCCATCCATTTCATCAATCTATCCGTCCATCCATTTCTTTTCACCTAGTTTCCTAATATTTATCTTCTCACTTATTTCCTTCTTCAGACTTATGCTGTGTCCTCACTAGAAATGTTACTCGGTGAGAAAGCGCCTGCCGAGGAAGGTCAAGAACCAAAAGGTATTGTTATCTGCACAAACCATTAGACAAACCAGCATCCTGCTTGTAGATCCAGCCAGGGATGACCTACTCTGCTTGCAGATCCAGCCAGGGATGACCTACTCTGCTTGCATTTCAACTCCATATTTAAAATACACATGTTTTGTATTTTGTAGAATGGACAGATGAGAGCATCAAGATTTGTTTGTATTTATACCTTGCTTTGTTACCTCAGAATCATGAGCTCTTCCACCAGTAAGTGAAGCTTGGGGATGGGGTGGTTATTACATCCTTTATACCATGAATTTGTATCATATTATTATTGTATCATTGAGTCCTTCTAAAGCATTACCTGTACAGAATGAAAATATATTTAAGAGAATAAGTGAGAATGAATACCGGTACATGATATAACTACATGATAGAGATTCTAGAACAATTATTTTCAATTGTAACCAGTAGAGAAAGAAATGATATTCAAGAGACAACATACTCGAACTACAAGAGTGAAAAAATATGCACTAGCAAACGCTTGGGAGTAAGAATCAATCATTCCTTCAAAACTTTACCTCTTTGCTAGTGGACTAAAAAGTAAACTTTGAGCCCTGAGTTGGATTCTATAATGGGATTATTGACAGTACTTTTGTTTGATATGTTTAGGCTTGCTGTTATCTACACTGCATCTTCTCAGATGATTAAAAGAGTTATAATACGACATCTAGAAACTCCAGTAAGTGTTCTTATTGTTTGCCCATCTATATTGGTTCTGTATGAAATGTAGAAAGTAATTTCAATGTCTTTTTTCAGATACGTGCTATCGGCATGGCATCACCTGACTTGCTACAGTTAGTAGAGAACTGCCCTACAGGATCAGAAACACTCATCGCTCGTATCCTCAACATCATCACAGACAAAGGTTACTTTTCTATTTTATCTTTTCCCCTTTTTCGCCTTTTCTATTTTCTCCTTTACTAAGTATGTCCCTTGTCATTTTCCACTTTCATTTTCATTCCCTTTCATCCATCCTTTTTTCCTCCACAGCCACGCCCTCGCCTGATTTAGTCAAGAGAGTCAAAGATTTGTACCACAGGCGTGTCTCTGATGTTCGTTTCCTGATCCCTGTGTTAACGGGCCTTGAGAAGCAGGAGATCATTGCTGTCCTGCCTAAACTCATCAAGCAGTCACCAAGTGTGGTCAAAGAAGTGTTTAATAGGCTCCTGGGGTGTTTTCATAGTAAGTTTTCTGGTCAAGTGTCGCCTTATATGTCCTCATGCACATTACAGTGAATTTCTAGTAAGTGTACTGTTCTCTACAGGCGATGTTTCCATTACAGCACTTTTTGCTGTCCCCCTTCGAGTTAGCGAGCATCTCTCAGTGAATTAGTGAGTGTAAATTAGTGCAATTCTACCTGTTCCTATACCCAGGACAAACTCCAAGCATTCGATGTACTTAGTAAAATTTTGATGGACAAGAGCTAAACGCCTAGATATCTAGAAGTTAAAAGTTGTTATGTGTTTCTTCAAGCATTTTTTCTCGGAAAAAAAATTGGAGCTCCTGGCAGGATTTGAGTTGTCAAGGCTGCAATGACACTTAAACAATCCTTATGTCCATAATACACTGCGCATGCTCCTTACACTTTTCTTATATTCCCAGGTGAAGGTAAAGTATCAGGTACCAGTCCCTTGAGTCCATCGGAGCTACTTGTAGCTCTTCACATGATAGAACCTTCAAAGAAAGCCAATGCAAACGAGTCAAAAGGAGACATACGTTCTGTTATGAAAGGTGAGCAGTCTGCTTTATGACATCAATGACTTCTGTCATCATTAACATCGATATTGATATCATCACCATCATCGTCATCACCATTGTCACCACCATTGCCATCAAAATCATCAACAGAAGCATCATGTATCAACATCACTATCATCATCAGCATGATTTATCATCATTACCATCAACCTTGTCAGCAGCATCAGAAACATCGTCCTCATGTATCATCATATAGCAACATGTATCATCACCACCATCATCATAATCATCATCACCACCATCATCAGTAGCAACACCATGTATCATCACCACCATCATCAGTAGCAACACCATGTATCATCACCACCATCATCATAATCATCATCACCACCATCATCAGTAGCAACACCATGTATCATCACCACCATCATCAGTAGCAACACCATGTATCATCACCACCATCAACGTCATCATCATTATGAGTAACGTGTCATCATCCCCATCATCCCCATCATCATCATCTAGTAGTATAACAGTACCCTGACAGACACATAAAGGTCATTATTTCTATTGATCTTGTTGTGCAGCTATCAGATACTGTTTCGATGAGAAGACTATCTACACACAAGAAGTACTGGCTATCGTGCTCCAGCAGTTGATGGAAGTCAATCCTCTACCAACGCTATTCATGAGAACCGTAAGTTGATACACGATAGGTGTTTGGTTACATTGACTGGTCTAGGGTAGATTTACTGGGAGTCCATTCAACCCCTACCCCATCCAATCCCCTAAAGAACCGTAAGTTGATACACGATAGGTGTTTGGTTACATTGATTGGTCTAGGGTAGATTTACTGGGAGTCCATTCAACCCCTACCCCATCCAATCCCAAAAGGGAGCAACAAGAAAAAGATGCAGCGTATCTCAAAGATATTTTATGTGTAGAAGAGGGGCAGAGATGGTGGATGTAGGAAGCCACATGCACGGGTATCTTGAATACTGCATCATAGCCACATAACCGTTATCACTGATGTATTGTACTTGTACACGTGTTTGTCTTGGCCAAATGTGTCAGTACAAAGAGGAACACAATCCTGTATTGACAGCAGTTTGATAGGATGTCTAATATAAGTTCTTTTATGATCATTTTTTTGTCCCCACAGGTCATCCAATCACTGAGTATTTGCCCAAGATTGATTGGCTTCGTCATGAATCTCTTATCCAAGCTCATTACAAAACAGGTACGTCCGTGTATCATAGTTTGAAAGATCAATAGATTAGTTAGATACGTTTCTTGTTATTGTTCATTAAAGGAAAGGAATATATATGTCTGCCTTCTTCTGCCTTCCTTCTCCTGTACCTGCCCCTTCCACTACATCTTCTCTTTTCTACTCCACTGCCTCCCCCTTTCCCTTTCTTTTGCCATGCCCCCCTGCTTTCCCTCCTCCCTACCCCCTGTTATTCTTCTCCCCGATTACAGAGAGTGCAGCCTCTTGTACTGTTAACCTCGTTCCAGATGTCCTTCAGTGTTCCCTTACTCATCGATTCTGGGTTATTTTCTCATGTTTCAGGTGTGGAAACAGCCTAAAGTATGGCAAGGGTTTGTCAAGTGCTGCCAGGTACAGTATGCATGTTGACATTTATGATATTACTCGTATGCGCATGCGTACATTCAGCACGTTTTCCAACAATTCAACTGCGTTTTCAGTAGCGAGAAAAAAATGTTCGTTTTCTCTGAATGTAGAAAACAAATCGTAGGCAGTCAGTTGTTCCAGTAACATAAACAGAAAACATAGCAATATATAGAGAGAAAATATTGAAACACCAGGTGAATTAAAAGCTCTCGTCACTAAACTTTCCCACTAAACTTTTTAAAGTATTTATAACTTTGATGTTTTTTGCTCGCAATTCAAGTGCGAACCGACTGTTGTCTGCCCAGCCCAGTCTCCAAGCGGTAGATTAGAGACAAAAGTGCATCAAATACATCGCGTTAATTAGTTAATACTATTTTGTTGATCTTCAGATGACAAAGCCCCAGTCTTTTTCCATCTTACTCCAACTTCCTCCACGTCAACTGGAGAGCGCATTTGAGGTGAGAATACACACTAAACTACAGCTTGTGGTTCGTTGAATATTGGAAAATTGCAATCAGGATTATTGATTTCTTCATTCAGCATACAGGTTATTCAGTTATCTTGGGGTATTTGGTGTCTAAACCTTTTGCCTTACTTTACCTACAGATATGTCCCGAGTTGCGTGACAACTTGGTAACACATGTGCAGTCATTCACTCCACATCAG
The DNA here is from genome assembly GCA_964019055.1 of Anthopleura xanthogrammica. Lineage (NCBI taxonomy): Eukaryota > Metazoa > Cnidaria > Anthozoa > Actiniaria > Actiniidae > Anthopleura > Anthopleura xanthogrammica. Next base: position 275,745 of record OZ025212.1, on the reverse strand, counting down.
GTCAGTAACACTTATCTTATTGCAACAGAACTTATCAATCCTCTTATCTGTCTGGTGATGTAGTTACTAGTGCATCCCTCACTAAGTGCCCCTTCTTGACACCTTAAAGATAGGTGCAACGCGGTCCTTATTCCCGTAGGTTGGCCCTCTAGTTAACGACCCTCTGGTTTATCTGAGACCTTGCTAACTTTGATCTTTTTTTATCAGAGAGCACACATACCAAGATCAGTGCTCCAGATTCTCGACAAGGAAAAGAAAATCGAACCAGAACAAATGGATAAAGAACAAGTGGATCCCAAGCAAGAAACCCCAGAGATCAAAGACGAATTATCCACGAAAAAATCCCGAACACAATCGAGTGAAGACCGAAAGGATCGACGAAAATCTCGTCGGTCTCACTCGGGATCGCCGCCGCCTAAAAAGGAGCGAAAAGATCGCGGTGAATTGAGCGAGAGTGAAGGAGAACTAGAAGACTCTGAGACAGAAACAGTACAAGTTAAACAAGAACCTGTTTGACCGACCGACGCAAGTTAAACATGAACCTGTTTGGCCGACCGACGAACCTGTTTGGCCGACCAACTTGAGTACAACATGAACGTGTTAACTGAGTCGGCCGCTCAAGTTTAACATGAATTTGTTTGAACAAGCAATTCCAATGAAACATGAATCTGTATGGTGGACCGCTTAAGTCAAGCATAAACCTATATATTTGATCGACCGATTCAAACCAAACAAGAACCTGTTTGACCGACCACTCAAGTGGAAGATCACCCTGTTTGACCGACTGACTCGAGTCCAACTTGAACCTGTTTGCAGTCAAATAACGATGTTTGGCCGACCAGTTATGGAATGACTCGAGTCTGTTTGACTGACCATCTCGGCAAAACAAAAAAACGCTTTTTATAACAAGCAAGTTTAGAAATTTTTGAAGCCCATTGTAAATAGTATCTGAAACACGACCAGTAAAAAAAATTTCACTTCCTATCCTTTAGGTTTTGCAGCTTGATTTTCCCTCCCCTCCCCCCTTGGGCTCGTTTCATACATCTATTTCCGGTTAGAGTTGCTTCAGTGACGTAATTCCTGGACGTGACGAGCTTGCATGAGAGCAGGATAGGTTTGTGGTCTGTTGTCTGTCCTTGTGTCTATTGGTATACCACACATTAAAATGACATTGATGATGATGATTGACTATCATCTCGTGCGATTGTGAACTGTGAACTGTATGTGAAAGATGATAGTCCTAAGTAACAGGCTAGTGTAAAAAACAGGTTGAAGTCGCGATATTTTTAGAACTATGGACTGGTGGTGTTTGCACAGGATTGGCGGCACAGTGTTTCGCTAAAGAGTAAACTGAAATTAATTCACGAATAATCAGTTTCAGATGAGCTGAACAGGATTATTGACGTCATTTGTACGTCTTTAATGTTTGTTTTACTGACTAATCGGCTTACTATGTCTTCACGACGTCCTTAGTTCACATCAGATCATTTTGTTCATTTTTTTTAATTCGATTTTCTTCCATTTTCCATACCGTCCTTTCAATTCTCCTTCCTTCCGTCTTCCAGAGGCCCTCTTCCATCCTTCTTTATGTCAGAAGTGGTGATCGTGTCGGATGGTGGTCAGTGATGAATGAAGCAACATATTTGGCAAGCAGATGCAAATGGACCAGCCCATGGAAATTATGAAGAAAATTTCAAGTCGACCAAATACCTGAGTAAATCCTAAAGAAGTTAGTGTATTAATACCATACCACAATATATCTGACACTATCCCATTGGTAAGCCACTTGAACGAGACAGAGGCAATCAATTAAAAAAATCCCTTATCATACGATGTCCAAACACCAAGGCCTTTGATTGGGTCACAAGAGTAGTGACATGAAACGCTATACTAAGAATGGATGTAATACTATCCCATGTAAACTCAAATATCCTTTTGGCTTTTGATTCAGTTCAAAACATGTTCGGTATGCCATTATAAAGGAGTGCTGGACCAGAACACACATGCTGTTGTTTTGAGCCAAGCTGTTAAATCAGATAATTTGTTTACTCTTCTAATAGTGGTTGAATTTTGACTAGGAAACCGAGTTGGAACAACTGTTTCTTGAGGTTGAAGTCTTCACAGCTCTGGGACTCTCTGGGACAAGTCGAATAGTTTTGTGTGACGATAAGCGAACGCAACATATACCAAAGTTAATTGAAGTCGTTGAATTTGCACAAGATGTCACGCTACAAGAACTCATCTTACCAATCTTCTTCTTCTTCTTTTGGAAGTTCTTTGGGCAAGTCATCGTTTGGCAGTGGCAGTAGCAAGTTTGGTTCGAGTACTACAAAGACGTTTTCAAGCTCTGGAGGAAAAGGAGCCTTTTCCATGACCTTTGGAGACAATGAACTGAAGAAGACCAAGAAAACTACACATACCTCAACAGCTGGTTCGACGACAAGCGGTGGCAATGAAAATATCCTGAAATCCACTCGAATAAACATCGATCAAGAAAAAATACCCGACTTTGCTGTAGCAAGACCGAGAATTTTGCCAGTCCTGAAACCCAAAACATGGGAGCAGTCTACCAAGGATATGTTGAGGAAGATTGACCCTAAGAAGCCTTCAGATATCCTGTACTTCCCTGTTAAAACCCTCCCTGGATCAGGACTTGGGTATACCCTAGCCATAGTGAACGAAGAGGGTTCGCTTCACTACATTCTGAGGAGCTATCTCGACGCCTGGAATATCCCAGAGAAGGTACTTAAGGATGTTGCTATTAGAAACCTTGAGCATCGACTCGAAAACCGTGGCTCCAAGCTATGGAAGCATAGCAAAGCTGGCGTTCATTACCTAGATAATCTAGGATCTGTATCTGCGTCTGTTATCCTGTTGCCTCAGTTTCTTGATGGCTTAGATGTCGAAGAAGGAGACCCTGTGATAGTAGCCCCGTCTGGAGACATTTGCATGGTCGGTGGGTCCAAAAGCGAGACACAGCTGTGCATAATGGGTGAGATTGCTTTACGCTACTCTAAAGATCCCCAGCGCTTTAACCTCGAGCCTCTAAGGTTTGCCAAGAACAGATTTCACGAGTACTCGCCGAAGATGTATGCCAAGGAACATAATGTTCCTCAGACGCTGGAAGAAGTCAGGACAATTAGGTTGAGACTAAAACCGCTCAAAATCAGCAGGCAAAAATAACACTTGCCCGGCGTTGAACTCGTCGGACATTGAATCAAAGGTTTCAGCAAGCATAACAAATTTTATTATCGAATATAAAAGTAGCACGAGGAAGGGTCTTAGATGATAGAGGTAATGTCAAAAAGATTTGGCGAGTTAAGAGTTAGGGATTATCTAAAGATAGAGAATAACATTACAATTTGTCTAGAGAACGGAACATGTTTTGAGTAACGTATTGACACTTGGATGACTTTAGCCACCAAGTGTGACGAGTGACTGACTCTTTTATTTCCATGACGAAGTTAATAAGGTTAATCAATGCAAGTTAAACATTTCACCATAAGTAAACTTTTTTTTTACTGTATTATTGAGGATTAAAATGGACTTTTTTAGAAGCTTTGAATTGATTTTCTGCCAGGGTCACGACAACATTGGATAAGGTTATCTGTATTAAGCTAATAGAGAAGTGAAAGACGTATGAAAGTTTGCTTTTAGGGTCTTGTTTGTAAGCTCTTTCCAAATAAGGTCAGAAAGGAAACGCGCGAAAAGTAGACCATAAATTGAATCGTTGACATTATTCGCTTTTCAAGAATTTGTAAAGATTGCAAACACTGTTCACCTCGTTCTTCCTTTTCCAAATTTTGCAACTACACGAATGTGTATTGAAAAGCTGAGAACTATTAACGAATAAGGACTGACGTCAGAGGGTCCCTTTTCCCCCTCGCTATCAGTCATGATGCAAAACCATGGGAAACTGAGCTACATCTGTAAACATGCAAAACGCTCTAAACATGGCTCACAATGGCATCACTATTAGAATGAATGTAATCCAAACTAAAATGAATTTTATCACGGTAATCACGTGACGCCAGTTTTAATCAAAATCATGCAGGGCCCTAGATTTACTGGCATTTGAAGGTCCCAAAGAGATGAAATGGAAACTGCGACTTGCTTATTATTTTGTACTTTCAAAGTATAATTTGATTTGCTAGAGCTGTACATACTGAGGAATTACGTCACCAGGGATGTGAAAGAGAATCAAGGAGATGGTTTTTCCGTAAGGTTCATCACTGGGACTGGGGTTTCAATGTGATCCTGTGCCTTGGGACACCCTATCAAAGCTGCATCCTCTCAACAACCTCCAGATTTCTGGGGTTTAAGTTTCCATCAATCAAAAAGTTGCCAACTTCCACCACTTTAAGTTTGATGGATGCAAAACCATGGGAAACTGAGCTACATCTGTAAACATGCAAAACGCTCTAAACATGGCTCACAATGGCATCACTATTAGAATGAATGTAATCCAAACTAAAATGAATTTTATTAACATTTCCCTAATCTTTATTAACCTTTACAAATTGATATCAATGCCATTTTGAAAGAAACAACTAAAAGCAAAAAGAAACAATACATTCCACCAATCCTGCCACATGGCAGTGTGGGTACCATCAACCTATTGTCATGGTAAGAGCAGGTCATCACCATGGCAACAGCACCTTAACATAAAGACTATGATGTTTACTTTTAAATCACAAGCTTGATATATATTGAATTCTAATGAATGGAAATATCTCCTGCATTTCAGTGGATGTTAACATATATTTCTATGATAATGGCAAACAAGGATTTTTTTTATTCACTTGACATCTTCATTGTTGTGGAATTAGAATTACGATTATCTAGGTACATTGCGTTAGTTTGTTTATCCTTAATGTTATCACGTTAGATTTCTTTTAGTGCTGCTAATGTGTTCTTCAGAAGTTGGTTGTGTGCCTGTTATAAGAAACAAAGAAGAACAATAGTCAGTGTTTCTGGTATCGAGTCGTGCACATGCCCGAGTCATCTTGATGTTAATATGGTAGCACAAGCAGACAAATTAATATTTCAAAATCATCAAAATCAATAAAATTATTCCTACCTTTGCATGTTTTAATTCTAACTCCACTAGCTCAGTCTGAAAGAAAAAAGTAAAAAAGATGTCCATTTTATATAACTAAATAACATACCTCGCAACTTAATGTTGTTTTTCCACTTCCTCCCAACTCTTCCCTCATTTTCCCATATGATTCCCATTACAACTTTCAACTCTTATTTTTCCTTCCAAAAATTGGCTGAGGATGCCACCCACATTTGACTGATCAACACTGATGTGATGTTGATGTGAATGTTGATGTGAATGTTGATGTGAACAGTCAAGTGAACTGGCCTATAAGGTGTTTGGCTGAAAGAAAAACTAATTTTGACCAAAATGTTTCCATTGACTGGCTGTTATTTTAAGCCCTAGTTGACTGATAGCAGGTAACAAAAATTGAATATCTATGCTCTAATAGCTTACCAAGTTCTTTCTAAACTGTTGTACACGTCTTGCCTTGAAGTCTGTCAGCTCTTGTCTCGCTACTTCTGACATGTGGTCGAATTTCTCACTAGCATTTTGCTGTGCACTCTCAGCCTAAAGAGCAAAAAAAAACAAAAAAACAAGAATTTTTAACTCTAATTCCTAGTGTAAATTTTTGAATGGGATTTTTTTCAAAATATTATAAAAGGTAAAATGTTGTAGTAATGCTACTTACAGCAGCTACTTCCTTATTTTTTAACCTGGCCTTATCCAAAGTCTTGTTGGCATTCTCATATTCTGAAAGGCACTTGGCTCTTCGGTACAAAAGATCTTTTGCAGCTTCAGTATCCCTCAGGTAATATCGTAGCAAGTCTACAAGTTTAAGGTCCTCATCTGAAGCCACCCTTCCCTCTAGCTTGCGAGCTCTTTCAAAATAATCAGCTGCTTTATTGAGGAACTTGTCTAAGCCAGTGTACTCACTGGTGCCCATGGCTGCTACACCAGTTGAAATCTTGATAAAGGTATCAGCGCAGTTCTTGTGGGATCTTGTCATCTGATCTCCTTTACGTGTAGAATCTTTCAGTCTATAATAAGAAATAAACACAAATCCATTATCTAGAGTGTTTTTACTTGACCTGTGATACAAAGTTGTATAATAATTATATTATATTATTAGTGACTAACAGTAATGTAGTATGTTTACTATTTTTTCACAGGTGATGTAAAATCACTCTAGATTGTTATTGTGCAATTACTAGAGAGGAGGCAATAATCTGTCTCTGAAATAGCAACTTACTTATTGTGGTACTCAACAAGGAACTTCTTCTCGCTCTCAAAGAACTCATCAACATCCTGAAAATGAAAGAATGAATAAGTTAAATCATAAACAATCGGATTATAAAGCAGTTCCATTTCATCATTTGACTATTGTTGTTCTTTCTACTACTGTTTTTGATGTGTTTTTGCTGCTCTAGTTGTGCTGCTGCTATTGTTGTTGTTGTTGTTGTTGCTCTTGTTGTTGTTGTCATTGTTGCTACTGTTGTCATTGTTGCTGTTGTTGTTGCTATGTTGTCATTATTGCTGTTGTTGTTGCTACTGTTGTTCCTGCTGTTGATGCTGCTGCTGCTGTTGTTGCTGCTGTTGTTGTTGTTGCTGCTGTTGTTGTTGTTGCTGCTGTTGTTGCTGCTGTTGTTGTTGCTGCTGTTGTTGCTGCTGTTGTTATTGCTGCTGTTATTGTTCCTATTGTTGATGTTGCTGTTGTTGATGCTGAAGCTGTTGTTGTTGCTGATGTTGTTGCTGTTATTACTACTGCAGTAGCCACTGCCATTGTTTTTCATGAACTGCACATGGGTCCTTTATCATCATTGTCTGTTTTCCATTATGATATTAGTTTTCTATATAATGTACCTTTTGACTTGAAAGTAGCACTTCATCAACACCTTTTGCCAAACCTTTGAAAAGGCCACCTAGTTTCTCCTTCTTATTCTTGCCACGCACATTTAACTGATATTCAAAGAGAATACTTTAATACTCATTCACTCAAACAGGAACTTAACAGTAGAGTAAGAAAGACTTTGTCTTTACCTCTCCTTTGTATTCCAGGAATACTTTAAAATTGCTATCTTTTCTCAAACTGGGATGTGATGCAATACGTGTCAGAAACACCTCATGCATTGCAACTGTTTTCTTGAATGTAGCAAGGTACTCACTAAAACCACAAGAACACACAACAATTATGGTATTCATAATGAACTTCTGGATTTTTGAAAAGCATTTGAGCCAGTATAAAGTATATTTTACTTACGCTTCTAATTCCTGCTTCATTTTCTGGAATTCCTCTTTGGTCATCGTATTTTCACCTGCAATCAAGGCATCAACATGCTTTAAGATCCCACTAACTCCCAATGTTGATATCACAAATAAAATAAAATGCTACATAGCTGAAGGAACTCATTCATGTCTTAGGTTTTTAGTACTGACCTTCGCCAAGCTTTTGCAGTTTTTCTCGTGACACATCAAAGTCTGGTTTTGGTGGAGCTGGTGGAATCTAGACAGATAGTGAAATAATAATAAATGATAATATAATAAAAGTAATAAATTCCATTTAAAAATACAAGTTATTTAAACTTAAATATTTCATAATCAATAAGTATATTTATGACATCATAAGTAAAAAAACTATCATCAAACACCAGCTATAAATAATAAAAGTTTAATCTTATTTTATCAATAGAATAAAAAAAGTTTTCAAAACACACAAGATCAAAAAGTTATCAATAACTCCTCCATTATCAAAAATTTTTTTTTATGATAAATGATGATAATACACAGATATACTGCATATTTAATATGTAATAACGGTATCTTTTTCCTTTATACAGTTATCACAGTAACTTTTTGACTCCTGCCCGAAATCAAAATACTTACAATTATCCCAGCATATTCTTCATTCTCTACCAAACGATCATGCAGCCAAATAAACTCCTCATGCTCTCTGACTACGCTAAAATCACTCTCCTTAAAGTCTGGTAATGTAGTCTAAAGAAAAAAAGAGATATAAGTCTTAGAACATGATCCACCCCTCTCCTCTTTAGTGAACCAGCCATTAGATCGAAAGAGAAACGACGTGTTTTACCTTCGTATGGACGGTGAATTTTACTCGATCTCTCTCACTCAAAGCATCTGAGATATCCACTACTAGTGATGTATCCGTGGAAAGGTCAACTGATTGAGTTCGACTCTAGAAAAACGTCAAAAACGTAAAGAAAATTAGACAACAATCTTGCTGAGAACAACAGGCTAACACTGACAGACACCAAAACTAACTCAAGAATTTCTTTTCTCTACCTTCTCATCTTCGAGCATATCCGAGCTATCTGCAGCGTCCTGTATTAGACAAATAATATGGGTAGTTATCAAGGGAATTAGAATAAAGAAAGTAGTTTTTTTCAGCTGTTTTTTAGAGGTGCTTACTTACCATCATGGTGGCCGATATACCGTGTACTCTCCTCAATATATCACGTGACACCATCCAACAGGCTCAACTACCCCACCCTTCCCTACTGGGGTCGTAAATTGAACTTAAACTTTATTAAACTTTTAAATATCTTAATTAAGCTAAAAAAATATACCAATTTTGATGATAAAAATGACCCAAAAAATTAATTGATTATTTTATTCGGTGGTAGAATTGGAACACTTTTGCTATGATAAGATATTTTATTAATAAGAAAAATAAAACTATCATTAATAAATTATGAACTTATTAAAAACGTTTAATATATAAGTCTCCAAAAGATAAGAAAGATTGATAATTATTTACCCCAAAAAATAAATATTATAAGAACTCTGACACAGGAGGCCCGTGAAGGGTTTTATTGCTATTACCCAGAAGCCAATGGGATCACTTGGTAACCAAGAAAAGACAAGAAAACATGGCGGACTCTGAAGGTGAGTTTGACAAGATCAAACAAAACAACATATTTTTCTATCTTTATCGTTTATTTCATCACTTTAAAGTGTGTTACTTCTTTTTTGTATAGTTGCACCGGAGCAAGCACCACAAGCTCCTCCAACAGAGGAAAATAACCAAAGTAAACCCGAGGTGAATGTTCAACTTTCATTGTCATGTGGCTTCTTTCAAAACGAAAATTTTGAACTTATATATAAAATTTTGTAGCTTTTTTCTTCTGAGAATGTAAAAGTATGTTCTGATTTATTCTGTTTTTATACGCTTTTCCTTTTGGTTGGTGTTTATACCGGGTTTTCAAAATATTGTTTACCAAAACAAAGTTATAAAAATGCGCATAAATATGAACAGGGAAATTCACTGTCCAACCTAAATTATCAATAACTACTCCTCGTCCTCCTCATCCTCTTCATCCTCCTCATCCCTGGGAATTTTTGATTCTTCATAGTTTCAATTCAAAAACTTTTCTAAGCCATTTTTGGCTAAACTCTAGGTTAACTCTTTTTTCTTTCTGTCATTTTTCTTAATTAAGAAAAATGACACTATTTAGTTGAGTATGAAAACTGAAAGATTTTCCATGACCTCCAGCCACAAATGGTTACCTTTACTCAGCTGATTTTGTCTTCCAGATTGAGTGTTTTTTTTTACTTTACAGTGTGGGCACTTCAAGGTTTTGTTGACATTTTTTTCATAACTATCCAATCAGTACTCTCTTTAGAAACAAAGGAATCAAGCAATTAATGATTTCTTAATGGCAGAAAATTTTTAGAAGTTTTATTTTTAGCTTTCTCATGTGAACTAATGTACTGCTAAATCAAATAAATTATGTGGTTTGTTAGCCATTTGTTAGCTTTTGTTGTGATTGGAATGGCAACTAAGAAAGGTTTGATCCATTTTTCTATGCATTTCTAACCCTAACCCTATTGGATAGTTATGAAAAAATATCAAAAACACCTTGAAGTGTTCATAGTTCAAGTGCTCGTACTTAAACTAAATTCAGCCAATAAGAGCCAGCTACAACTATTTTCTTTTGATATATCTTAATGTCTACCTTATTTGACAGGCAATGGAAACCTCGCCACATGCTGAAATAGGCCTGACTGAAAACTTACAGGTAGCTAAACACTAATCAATAGAAGGGTAACCTTTTTAAAAAAATGTTGACAATTTTGATAACTGTCAATGTGTGTAAAAGTAAATTTTTAATGTTACTTTCTAAGTTTTTTATTGGTTTACAACTTTGCACTTCAGAGCACAAGTATATCACTTTTCTTTGCCTTATTGTTTTCCTTCCATACTTCCTCACTCACTCACTCACTGAAGATCCTCTACATACCCTAAGGGGCAAAGGATCACAACTATCTGCTGCCATTGCAATCTCAGTTTCTTTGACAAGTAGTCCTTTACAGGATTTGGGTGGGGCTATTAGTCCTACACCCCTCCATGACCTGGAGTACCAGGTGTTATATATGTACAACCCTTCATCAAGATTGGACCTATGAGGGGCAAAAATGCCCAATAGCTACCTACATTTCTATATTCTGTTACGAGGTAACAGTTTTTAAGAGTGTAAAGCATTTTTATCATAGAAAGTAATAGAGAAAGAAAAAGAAGAAGCTGATAAACCAACAAAACCAAAGGTTGACTTACAGTCCTTACCAACAAGGGCATACCTTGACCAAACTGTTGTACCTATTCTTCTCCAAGGCCTTGCAACTTTGTCAAAAGAAAGGTGAGCTTATAATATTGTTCTTTTTTCTCATAAAACATGCCAACCCCTATTCTATTGAGACCTAAATTTACATATATTCTATTATTATTTTCAGACCACCAAATGCCATTGAATATCTGGCAACTTATCTTCTGAAAAACAAGTCACAATTCGAAGACAACAGTTCTTAGAGAATATATTGTAATGATCAGCTTTTCAGCTCTCTACTGTATATATATATAAGTTTCCTGGGAATGTATATCTTGTATGACTTAAATAAAGTACTGTTTTAAAGTATAAAAAGTCTGCTAATTCATTACTAAGTGTTCCTGTTATTCTTCACGAATGTCGCGAAAAGTCGTCGCGAGCCTCCTTAATTTTTTACCCAGAAATCCTTTCGGTCTCAACCTTAAGAATGGCTGCCTTCTGCAGCTAGTCGTAGAGGATAAAAAGTCTGTTAAAGATTAAGTATTTGAAAGATTCGGTCTCTATTTTTTGTCAATGCTGCGACTTATAACTCTGGATGTGAACAACACCTTGTTAAGGGTTCGTGGAAGTGTTGGCGAACTTTACAGTAAAACAGCTCAAAAATATGGCCTAAACTTTGATTCCAAGACACTGGACACAGAATTTAGAAAATCGTATGGGATTTATTACAACAAATATCCCAATTTTGGAGTTCGGGATGGTATGTCTACTGAGGGATGGTGGTCTAAAGTCGTAAGCAAAACCTTCAAAAACGTGGGCTGCGAAGATTATCAAGCTGTTCAAGAAATTGCAAGTTTTTTGTATATTGAATTCACTCAGGCATCAAAGTGGGAAGTTTTCCCAGAGGTTAAGACAGTACTACAACATCTTCAATCCAAGGGCTTTACTTTAGGTGTTGTGTCCAACTTCGATGAACGGCTAACAAAGATTTTAGACAGTTTAGATCTGATCAAATATTTTTCATTTATTTTGTGTTCAACTGAAGTTAAGATTGCTAAACCATCCCTAGATATATTTCGACTCGCTCTTGAACAAGGCGGAGCAAGTCCTAAAGAGGCTTTACACGTAGGAGATAATATTAATCTCGATTATTATCCATCAATAACTTTAGGCATGTCTGCTTATCTTGTTGATAGATACAAAGATTTGAAGACTGATGGAACTGGAATCACTCCAGATCGCGTAATACCTAATTTGAATCCTTTAATGAATCTGTAACTTGTATGTTTTTATATTGAATAAGTAATAAAACATTTTTCAACAAATGTACATATGATTTCTTTATTTTCTAATTCTCGCGAAAATATGGAAAATGGAACGGAAAGCCAAACAAAGGATTTGGGCTTCCTGTGGTCACAGTGTAGTCTGGGCCGGGTCTGGGTACTATTTTCAAAATGGCGGAACGGTAGTAACTGATTTTCTTTTGTCCTTTGAGAATAATTCATTTAAATTAAGCTTTGATTGGTGTTAAAAGTTATTTCATTTGCTGAAACATAATTTAAGGACCAGTTGATACTCCTGCTACAGCACAAAGAATTATTTCTTCTCTTTAGTTGTATAAAATGTCATCAAAGTCTTCTAGAACACCAGATTCAATTTGGTTTAGAGATCAAACAAACACAAAATGGAGTCCCAAAAGCGATGATTCAGACCCAAACTTTGAATCTGACGAAGAAAACATAGATATGGAGACAGATTGTGTTATGGACGCCAAGAATTGGAGCGGGACGAATAGCCAACGACCCAAGTTTGTTCTAAAAACTCCTTTGTTATCAAGTGTGATGGCCAGCAATGCTCAGCAGAAATCTCCTCAGTGTGATAGCAAGTATACTCTCTCTGGAGCCAGCTCCAAATCACTTGTAGTTGGCAGACCTATGAGAGCTGTAGGATTGAAGGACATTGACTTGACGAAAAATGCCAGAGCTGAGGAGATAAGAAGAGCTAGAGTAGCAAATAGATGTCTGGATAATAGACAGATAATAAACCCTATATCAACCTACTCTTCACTATCCCTCACATATCCCCAAAAAAAGGAGAAAGGCACACCAAGTGGTTACCATAGAAACATCTATGGGATTAATAATGTTGGCATTGATGATGTTATTCCGAACACACCTCCCCCAGAGTATAGCACTCTAGCCTTTCCATGCAACAAAAGCTTACCTGATGTTACTGTTGATGGTAAAAAATCCAAAGTTATGACTACAAAGAGCCAACGATCCAGATTGATGTTGTATTCAGAATTCATTGTAGATGATGATGTAAAGTGTGAAAGGGAACTTGAAAACAAGGATCAAAAAGATGTGATAGAAATTATAGATGATGAGGATAATGATTCAATTACTGCTTCATTTTATGAAGACTGCAATAGTACCCTTGATAATCAGTTGTCATGCCGACAGCGCCACATTGAAAATAAACCTACATGTAAGGAGTCTAGCTTAAAATATTTCAGTGATGATGAAGATGATGACAACAAAATGAAAGATACAAATGCACCTGTGGTTAAATCACTACAGAATGAAAATCAAACAAAAAGGACACTATTCAGCATGCTAGGATTATTCATAGTTATTGTTATCATATATTATTTACATCTATATATCAATCCTCTTGGAATGTGCGTTGAAAGTGAGTTCCAGGTTAACCTCACAGGGCTTGAAGAAGGTCTTAAACAAGAATTCTATGGACAGCACCTTGCAAGGAGGGTGTTACTGTCATCATTAAAGAGCCACGTCCAAGGAAAGAGGAACAAACCATTAGTATTATCACTACATGGATGGACAGGGACAGGTAAAAACTATGTGAGTGGAATCATTGCTAAACATCTCTTCAAACATGGAGCTCAAAGTAGTTTTATTCACAAGTTTATTGTCCCTCTACACTTCCCACATGTTGCTGATGTTAAACTCTACAGACGACAGCTGAGAGAATGGATTATTGGAAATGCTACAAAGTGCAACAAAGGAGGGCTATTCATTTTTGATGAGATGGATAAGATTCCAGATGGGCTTATGAGCATATTAAAGCCATTTCTTGATACAAGAGGATTGAAATCTTCTCTCAACTTGAATCAATTCGTTTTCCTGTTTCTGTCGAATTCTGGTGGACAACTGATAAACAAATATGTATTAGAACATTACAAACAAGGATATGCTAGAGAGACTATTGACCTTGTCAGCCTTGAAGGGCTACTTCACAGGTATGTAGAGACAAATCCAAGTACCTGGTACAATGAACTACTAAAGACTGAAGTGATAGACTACTTTGTTCCATTCCTACCCCTGGAGAGATCACATGTAAAGCAATGTGTATGCAGAGACATGAAGACCAAGGGATATATTGTACTGACGAAGATGGTCACTGAGGTGATGGATGAGATGAGCTATTTTCCTCAGGACTTGCAACTGTTTTCTGTTTCTGGTTGTAAGAAGGTTTCATCCAAAGTTGATGTAGCAATGGGATGAATTCAACAATGCTAAAATAATTTGTGTTAATATCAGTTTACAATTACTGTTTAACAATAAAGTAGTTTAAAAAACAATAAAGTACAAACACTAAAAACATGCAACATAAATTAGTACTAAATTTAACACTAAATAGTGACAAGTTTTGCATGCTTTTAGTGTTTGTACTCTATTTTGCAAGACAATATTAATTTTGTTTGAAGCCTAAATAAAATTTGCCATGAAGACACATGACTATGTTGTTAGTAATTTGTTCAACCAAAACACAGTGAATATATTGTTTGCTTCACTGATTACTGGAGTTTAATCAGAGCATTGACAACAAAAAGTTTACTCCACATTAAACATTTAGAAATTATACCGTTTGTTTGTCAAACTTTCATAGAGATTACTTCATGAAAAGCGCGCGCGTACGGGATTTTCGCACGAGTTAGTGAAGTATCTGAAATCGAACGAGTGAGCGCAGCGAACGAGTGAGATTTCTGATACAAAACCAACGAGTGCAAAAATCCCGTACAAAGCGCTTTTCATGCTGTAATTTATTTATTTTATACATACTGAGATTTTGTTGTTTTTAATTTATTCACATTTAATTGGTTTTCTAAAACAATTACAAAACTCGTGTAATAATTTCTTTTCGAAAAATTAAGCTTTTACTAGAAGCTATGATGTAAAAATATCAGTAATCATAACTAGTACAAAGTAAAATCGGTAAGCTAATGAAGTTTTGGCTGATTTTTTTTTTCTTTTGACTTAGTTTGTCACTGTGGGCTGTCTTCGTCTGACGACTCCAACACACGCTTGATGCGTTTAAAGCTACGTGTAGACTCTGTTGATTTAAATGAGTGATTTGCGGAATTCGGTGACTTGTTAACGGTGTTGATTGTTATATTAAACTGTCCTCCGTGAAAAACTGCTCCACTGAAAGGACCTGCTGGAGGCAAACTAGAACTTTTCATGAATGAAGATTCACGGCACTCGGTGTGCACTGCACTTTGTAAACTCGACACTGGCCTTTTTTCTATAGACGTACTTGTAGTATTATTTCCACTCAGAATCAAAGACATGTTTTTCTGTTGTTCGTTTGAGATGGTACTGTAGTTGTTGACGCTTTGAAGGTTTCTGTGGCCAGATAATTGCATTATATGAGTTGGCGGGACGTTGTTGTCGTTCAGTTTTTGCATCATAGTTTTTCGTGCGCTATGGTTGGTGAGTCTTCGCTTTTCATCAAAACCTGCTTTGTCTGCCATAGTTTTCATTAAACTATTTAACTTGTTGACTCCCATTGCATTGGTCTTGAACCATGGTTTATCAGGGTTCTTAGCATAATTAATACCAAGATAAAACGGTGAATCGCTATCCTTCATCGAGCTAGGTCTTTTCTCAGAATAAACTCACATCTCTTCGTGTCTTCGAAAGAGTATTTTTGTTTTTTTGGTCTTCTATAAACTTGTCTATAGGTTTGTCTAGAGACACAAATCTTCTTGATTGTTCAGCCATCCTCACAAATATCTCCTAGCTCTTGATAAGTTTGAAATACGAACAACTAGCGTACACCGAAAATATTATTTTGTGAAAGCTGCCCGACAAAGCTACCCGCGATGACCGCGAAAACACGATTCGCCTCGACAGTGGTTTGTGATTGGACGAAACGCTTTTTTCACGTGTGAGAAATTCATTTCGCCTCTCTGATTGGCTGAAAAAAGTCGCGAACTGGTTTTTCACATAGGGAGATTTGATAAGAAAATCTCAGTATGTATAAAATAAAAATCTGTTTATCTGCCAATTTATTGCTTTCTTATTTAATCATATACATACAAAAATTTCTGCACTCTGATTGGCTGAGAGCACCTCAATTTATTCTAAATTTGCTAAGGCAGTGCAAATTTTGAAATTTTTGAGTGCAAATTTTGAAATTTTGAGTGCAAAAGTTGAAATTTTTCAGTGCAAAACGTGAAATCGATTCTGATTGGTTGGTTCATAGCTGTTGAATGGTTTTCCGCCTATATGATTAACAAATAATCGCATGATTTTTTCGTGCAATTTAGAATAAATTATGACTCGTAAATTTTTCAATGATTACAAATTGCACTCGCCTAACGGCTCGTGCAATTTTGTTAACCCTTTCACTCCTACGGCGCCCGAAACCGCCCGTAAAAAACGCACCTTAAATGAAAAATTCCAGCTTCAACAATTTTGATCAAGTTGACCTAAATACCAGTCTAAAATTTGAACTAGCAAACAGAACAATTTTTAAAATCAAAAAACCTGCACAAATGTCCAAAATTATAACGAAAAAAACTTTAAACATTTTTGGAAAACCAAAAACCACTGTTTTTGACGTCATTTCCCAAAGCCAAAAATCACGCTTTTTCATTGCATTTTTTTTCATGCAATTTTTATTTCTACTCAAACAATACCCTTACACAGGATAGTTTGGACCTAGTACTTGGCTTTTAGTGCTTTTTTTTCCATTAATTCCTTCTACATGGCGAGCGACAGCCTTTTTCCTCGACCCATTTCATCGCTTATCGATTTTCACTACTCTCTTTCGCAATGCATTCTGGGAAAAATGCCATTTTTTCAACAGGACAGTAGTCCGCCCCCACATTTCAAGCATTTTTTTCTCAAAATAGAGCCACTAGGTCCTACTGCCCAAATATCAGCTTCAGAGCATTCTCCACAAGCCAAATATTAAATAAAATCCCTCAGTAGGTCCTGGCTGTTCATTGTTTCAGAGCTCATAGGATAATCGCGCCAAAAATTCTAACTCGTACGAATGTACATGATCTACGAACTTTTGACGCTAAAATCCCTTGCATACTCTCAGTTCTTCGAGATCATGCTGATTTAAGCTGTCTTAGGGCTTCATGATGCCCTCCAGCACTCCATAGATGAACAAAATGGCTCTCAAAATCTCTAATTTTCGAAAATAGTCGAAAACAAGGCAGCCCAATTCCAAGAATAACGGCTTCAAGCGGCAACTAATTATGCAGCCAGTAAACGTCATCCCTCATTTACATAAAACACTGACCGAGTCAATCAAAACTCCAAATATGGTCTTGCTAGGGCTTGGAGAACGTTTAGGTCCAGAAAAACACTGAAAAACCTCAAAAACCTCCAGGAGTCAAAGGGTTAAACATTGAAAAATTTACTCGTCATAATTTATTCTAAATTGCACTCAAAATCATGCGATTACCTATACAAATTGAATAAGGATTAAGAAAACTTTCTAGGAAATCTTTATCCAAACAGATAGTCCAAAGGTCACCCAGTGAACCAATAGGCCATTTCAGAAACGAGCAAGGGACTGGGGACGAGTTTTGAATTTTAATCTAATTAGCAAAAAAAGTTTTGTAATTTGAAAGAGCATCACAAGATTAGTAAGTCTAGCAAATTTGAACAGGTTTGAATGACATGAACCAGAGTTAGAAGCTCTGAAAAGTGTCAAAATTTACAAAGAATGTATGGTTAGGGGGGACGCTTGTCCCCTGTAACCATACATTCTTTGTAAATTTTTGTCACATTTGAAAGCTTGTAACTCTGTTTCTTTCCATTCAAACCTGTTCACATTTGCTAGACCTACTAATCTTGGGAAGCTCTTTCAAATTACAGAACTTTTTTGCTAATTAGATTAAGATTTAAAACTCGTCCCCAGTCCCTTGCTCCATTCTGAAATGGCCTATGGCATTGCTTTTCCTAGAAATGGTTTTACGCGTTATTACCATTTCAGAAGATTAAGAAGACCACGTTTGGTTTCAACACTAACATTGATATTTTGTCACAAGGTAATGCATTAATTTTAACTTTCTTTTTATTGTTGTTCATATGAAGTCCCTACTGTAGATGTTTTTCTACAGTTTTTTTCCTCTTTTAGCTCTTTTGTGTATAGAGATTATCACATGTTAAGAGCCTGATATCGTTTTTATTCACGAGTTTCCCGTCATATCGCGAACAAGCGAGTCCGCGAGCAAAAACTGTTTATTACACATTTATTATATTATTATATATCGGGAGATTTTATTGGACAGTTTGCCGTGAAGTGATATCGTATCACTTCACTGATATGGTTTTTATTCACGGCTTTATTTCACGGATATCGACCCTAAATGTGTAATAATCTCTATTTATCAAATAAGATGGAATTTTCCGGTTTGCTTTATGCGTCCATTAAAAAAATGCTCTACGTTTCTCTACTACTTGTAGTTGGGCTCCAATGATTTTCACATTGAAGTGATTGGATTCAGTCAATAGCGAAAGTTCCGAATAAGCTAACTCCTGAGTAGATTTCTAAGAAATCTACTTGTTATATTTTTCCGTAAATTCCAATAAATAGATTTTTGACATATTTACTTAAACAGACCACTTGAGTCGTATCGCTCAAAGCAAGGGTGGTTCAGCGTCATAACCTGGAAGCTGGTAGGGTTCTCAAAACGTTCGGCTGCAGTTGAAGGACATCTTTCTACTCGAGTATTCCCAGCATTTTCAAGGTATGGACTGATATTTTAAAAAATACACTTTTTCGGTTGGAAGTTCCGAAAAAGTGACAGTTCCATTTGTATTCCAACCGATATTACTGGTTTTCCTGGACAAATGGAAAGCACCCCTCGTGTTCTCTCAGCTCAGGACTTTCACTTCACATAGCGCCTAGCAAGAGAATGCTGAAATAGTTTTCCTTCGTTTCAAACTTAGAAATCTGTCAATTTCGTGATTTTAAGTTTTGTTTAATGCTGCCTGGAAAAGCATCCCATATTTTTGGCAAATGTTAAATTTCACTCTCGTGATTCATTACATCAGCAAAGCAAAGTTAATTCTCATTATTAACACCGTGTAGCATTTGCAACCAGCCACTGCTGACTGCTTTAGTTACCAATGCAAATTTTGTTTCGATTGGACACAGATATCCACCATGTCAGCCCCTGAAATAGCAAAGCTAGCACAAGTTATAACCATGGAAGACGCGAAATTAAATATCCGCAAGGTGTCAATTGGGAAACCAGACAAATGCCGTAGGTTTTTTCCTCGTCAAGAGAAAGTCTTGATGCTCCTTGGAGAAACGGGTACCGGGAAAAGCACTTTGATAAATGGTCTCGTCAACTACATTATGGGAGTAAACTACGAGGATAAGTACCGATATAAGCTTGTTGATGACAAAACCGAGCGTTCCCAGGCGCACAGTCAAACAAAATGCATCACAGCCTACACTTTCCCCAAACAACCTAGGTTACCCTACACATTCACCATCATCGACACTCCTGGTTATGGTGACACAGAAGGGCTTGAGCGAGATAAGGAGATCACCAAGCAAATCAAAGAGTTCTTCTCTATCAAGGGATCAGAAGGCATTGATCATCTTAATGGTATTGGTTTTGTCGTGAAAGCCTCTGACTGTAGACTCACCGTAACCCAGAAGTACATCTTTGACTCCATACTCAGTATGTTTGGAAAAGACTTCAGCCAGAACATCTTCATGATGGTGACATTTGCTGATGGCGGTGATCCCCAAATTCTTGATGCGATAGAAGAGGCAAATTTTACATTTCAAGAAAGCTTCAAGTTTAACAATTCAGCTCTATTTGCCAAGATTGTTAAAAAAAAGAGCACATTTAATTCAATGTACTGGGAAATGGGTGTAAGTAGCTTCCAAGACTTCTTCAAAACCTTCAATCAAGCCAAAAGTGTAAGCCTGAAGTGGACAAAGGAGGTTCTCGAGGAAAGAGAACATCTAGAATGTGTTATCCAAGGTCTTCAGCAGAACATCCAAGCTGGGTTGTCAAAAGCGGACCAGTTACATCAAGAGGAGAGAATCATAAAAGATCACGAGAAGGATTTGCTGACAAATAAAGATTTCATATACGAAGTCGATGTACAAATACCCTATGAAGTTAAATTGGACATAGGTGAACATGTCAGCCACTGTTTAAAATGTAACTTTACATGTCACTATCCTTGTTATATTGCCGACAACGATCAAAAAGCTAAATGCAAAGCAATGGGAGGTAACCCAAACTGCAGGGTTTGTCCCAACCAGTGCTATTGGAGTAGCCACAAGAACCTCGGTCATCGCATCGAGTTGCGTTCTGCTAAAGTAAAAAGAACCTCAGAAGAGCTCAAGAGACGCTATTACGAAGCAGCAAGCAAGAAGACAGCAGCAGAAAATGTCACGTCAGGCTTGAAAAAAGACCTCGAAAATCTGTACCTTACCGTGTTTGGTATGCTCAGACAAGCCAATGGAATCCTTCATCGTCTAGAGCAAATAGCCTTGAGACCAAATCCTTTGTCCGAGATACAGTACATTGACCTTTTGATAGAGGCAGAGAGGAGGGAAGGAAAACCAGGATTTCAGCGGCGCATTAGTGCTCTCAATGATGTCCGTGAAAAAGCCAAGATCGTTTCAGAAATCAAAGATGAAAGGAAAATAAAACAAATGTTACAGGATGCTGCTCAGTATTGCTGGAGTAAACTAAAGATCTGGTAACTCATCAGCAATATCAAACTGTATTGTTTTGCTTTTTGATGTTGTCGTTTGTTGTTCAGTAGCACAACGAAAGTTTACTCGAGCTCGCTAATAACAAAAAAAACTTTTAACAAAAAAATGACATTCATTAAGATGTAGCTAGCTAGATCATGGGTTATTACTGACATTCAAACAAAGAACATTTTTCCAAAGACAATCAAGATAAACTGTATCCAAGATGCACTGACAACAACGTGAAAACGATGCCTTTAAAAGATATTTTCTTTTTACTATTAGCATTTCCGTCTTGATTAACAGTTCAACAGTTTGCTATCAAATATCTTCATTATTCATTTTTTAGTATTTCTTGTATGCTATATTATCATGTTATTAGTTCATGGTATAGTTTTTACAACATAGTCTTTGATAAGTTCTAATCATTCAAGGTGTATTTTAGCACATCTTGTATATTGTAGACTAGATATCAGTACTTACCTAATATTTGATTTGATATGGATGGATATTAATCCGGCAGTGAATTGTAGTTAAAGTATAAGAATTGGTTTTAAATGATTTTAATCAAACTAAACAAAACAAGTATATCAAAGACATTGACAAGGATACAGCAGTGTCCAAGGTGAGCATGAATAAGCATAACCTGAGTATAATCAACATATACCAGTATAGTCTACTAGAACTGAATGTAATCAAAGTGCTTTTTGTAGGATGTACAAAATAAATTACTAAATAACGTTAAATCAGTAGCGTTGGAAGGATTTTCTATATATTCTATTTGTCGGTCAAATGTCAATATTATTTTCTTTATTTTGTTTGTTTGTTCGATCGTTTACTGATATTTTTTCTTATTTTATTTGATACGTGTGGTACTGTTATCCCGTTTTTGACCTTCAAATTTGTGCCACTTTTAATAATGGCGCTTCATGAGAAACTAAAAAAGGTTTGTATAAAGATTAACATATTTTGAATTTTGGCTTTCATGCATTTTTAGCTTCTTATTTATTTCTGAAAGCTAATAACCTATTATCTTTGTAATGCCCCTAGTATGAAATATTTGTAAGAAAAAATCTTACGTGTGTAATTTGGGTTAAAACCGAATAAAACGAGAAAAAAGTTAAACTGCATGAAGGTAATAAACACTATGTAAACTTTGAGGGGAATTAAAAAGGTAAAACCAAAGCTTTTGTATGAGAGTGAATACACCAAGCAAGGTTGGATTCTCAGTGACTAAAGCCAGAAATGAAGTGTGCGCAATGATTACCAGGTGAAGAAACAGAAACTGAAGGTGAATGTTATTTATCTGTATAAAAGAAACCAAAAATAAGTCTCTTGGTATTGTTCCGTAATAATCATTTTTCATTTTACAATCAATACCTTTCATTCACTTCCGTCTCATTAGAAATGATTATGTTACGAGGTTCTGAATGGTCTGACCATTCACACAGCTAAGATTTTGGCAAAACAACTGTCCTAGTAATGAATTTTGGATCTCATATTTGCAAATAATTGTATACATCGAGATGCAATGAAAAGTGGTATTTAGCAGTTGCCTTGGCCAGCTCCCTAAGCCTTGAAGGTCGATTTAGTAAACAGAATTAAAGTCAGGGTTTCCTACCCACTGAACGCCATGGTTTTGAGCTACCTTCTCTTGCTTAGCCTGGCCTCAGGTTTCTATCAATTCTAGATAACCACTGATCCTCGAGAAGTCCTCCCCAGACGACAAGTGCAATAGGGTTAATCTATAACCTCGTAATGTCTTTTCCTGAAAATGTTTAAGCTTAAAAAAGGAAAACTTGTTCAAAGTTTCAATTTCCTTCTCAAAATCGCTTCCAGAAGTTCCTCTGCAACATAACAAAGTAGACGTTAAAGACCTGACCGGTCATTTATGTAACACCCAACTAGGTATAATCTGTAGGACCATCCATACTGTCCCATACACCCGTCCATCCTCCCATTCATTCATTCATCCATCCATCCATCCATCCATCCATCCTATCCTTTCCACCCAAATTTATCAGTGATCTTACCTCCCTTGGCTACTAGTGTAATAGCATTTTCATTAAAGATCCATGTGTTATGAGCAACTTCAATCCTCAAACGTTCATTTGGTAGAACAGCCTTGATGATCCCAGTATGTCCACAGCACTGCAAATCAAGGTACACGAACGTGTGTTTTTTTTAGAAAAAGAAATTTTTTTATGCTATGTACATAATTTGCGCTCGATTGCAGAAACGAGTGCCTACCTTTTCCATGCCTTTTACCCATCCTCCATGATTAACCTGCAGCTGTTTGACAGACTCCACGTCATCCATTACTAACACAAAATCTCCAGCTTCTTTCTTG
Organism: Anthopleura xanthogrammica; assembly: GCA_964019055.1. NCBI lineage: Eukaryota > Metazoa > Cnidaria > Anthozoa > Actiniaria > Actiniidae > Anthopleura > Anthopleura xanthogrammica. Next base: position 252,794 of record OZ025212.1, on the reverse strand, counting down.
GCATTAGGGTCAGGTTCCACCTTGATCAGCAATTCAGGGTTGAAAGTCCAACTGCAAATTCAAAATTGACATAATTAGAGAACAGAACTGACCATGGAACTTATACCTTATCGTAAATAGTTGTACTTGTCAGGGTAGACACTGAATTAATATCCAAAACGTTTCATCACTGCACCAGTATCTTCTCCATGTTTATCAGTCTTGTACTTACTCATCACCATTAATACACTCCACGAACACGTCTCCATCTTTGTCCACTTTGTTGACCAATCCCTTGATCCCCAGACACTGCGATAAAAAACGATAACACGGTTAATTAACAACCTTATTTGGCTATATACAATCCCATACATATACCTTGGGTCTCTGCTGATCATCTTTTGGTTTCAAGGCTTCGCTTAATTGCTAGAAAGATGACCGAACGTCTTTCTGCCAGCAGTGAAACAAGGAGTACCCTATTTCCCTGTTCGGGCCGCTGGTGCCCAGGAAAAAATAAGGAGGGGGACCGGAATGGGAGGCCAGCGTTCCCTTTTGAACTTATAAGAAGAACAGAGGTAACATGCATTGGCTTTACTGGAAACAGCCAATTAGCCCCCTTCCCCACCCACCCACCCAAAACAATACCCTTGCTGGATCACCACTATCATACTCACTAGTTTCATTCTACCTTCCCATCCACCGTGTCCTTTTTGCAATAATTCGACCACGCTCTGTTCCTTCGGTATTTGGACCACATCAAATCTATGGAACAGCCCTCGAACAACCTGGAGAAATTTGTAAGTATATGTTGCTGCAATTTAGTCTAAGAAAACTGATCAGGGGAAACTCTTCATAGAATCATCTACATGATTCTATGAAGAGTTTCCCCTGATCAGTTTTCTTAGACCGCCCGGATTTCAACGTAGCCGAGGTACCCCATGAATATTTGACTCAATGTTATTACAAACAAGCACTAAAGGCATGATGGGTTACCTCTTCTCTTCTCGACTTCCTTGAATCTACAATAGGAGTGCTAGAGCCATCACAGTTCACCTTCTCGAGTAAAGATGGGTTGTAGGACCACCTAATGGAATGATGATGATGATGATGATGATGATGATGATGATGATGATGATGATGATGATGATGATGATGATGATGATGATGATGATGATGATGATGATGATGATGATGGTAATCAAAAGAAGGATATTATTATTAATATTAATACTGTTATGTTTAGGTTAGGGTTACTATTAATAATAATAATAATAATGATAATAGTAATTGTTAGCGTTACTGTCATATCTTGAAATATTTCGTAAAAAGGAATGGACTGATATAAGAGTAAATGAGCATAAGAATACATGTACATACAAAATTCCATCCGGGAACTTGACCTTGATTACATGAAGAACCTTCCCCTGAACTTCACCTTCTTTACCAAGGTACTGTAAAAATTAAAATGTAAATGCAGCTTAAAAAGCCAAAACAAACAAAGAAAAACAAACAAATATTCAAGTCGTCTATTCGCGATGTCTTCTCACCTGTTCCATTGCTTCGTTCCAACCACCGTAATTTTCTTGAAGCCGTTTTGCCCTCTCAACATCACTCTCAACAACACGAACTCTATCTCCCTTCTTGAGCTAAAAAAAATGGAAAAAGTTAAATTTATGTTCTAGCATTTAGTTATAGACCACAAAATCTTATACTTAAGGCAATGGGCTCGCGCACTCGTGCGCATCTTTCTGCGCATTTTTTTATTTATTTAGAATTGTATAATATATTGACCAAAATGTGAAACAATACACTGTATTTATATAACTTGACAATTAGTCGCATGGCAGTCATTTTGTGTATGTTCGATGACTCGAGGCATGCGCGACAAAACCCATGGATTGGGCTACCTGTGTGCTTTCCGTTTGTCGCTCTTCATTTTGCGTTGCTTTACGACTTATATCTTGTAAATGAATACGGTGACCTATACAATTTTTTCCTGAATTCGATGTCTTTTAACTAAAGCTAGTACATATCGAAAAAAATAAAAAATCTATCGGTTTGTTTTCGAGAAAATCGTGAAACATCATCTAAGAAAGACTTGACATTCGCACGTAATTTCGACTGTTTTTCAAGTTGGAAATGTAAAAACTTAGCATTTTTCCTGAACTTTGTGACATTAAACTGTTTTTCAAGGAAGTTTATTTACTTTAGTACCTCTGAAAGCCTCTGTTTTTCATATTGCAGCCACCAGAATTAAACTAGACGTAATACTTTGAGAAGCGTTGTTTTCGTTCTAGACTCGCTGGGGAGTGCCGTGTTCAAGCTAACATAGCGCAAAATCTATGTCGATGACCCCCGATTTTTGTTGTTGTTCTGTTTTGTCCATCTCAAAAACTATCTATATGCAAAATCATAGGAAAATCTATCGGTTAAATTTGCGCGAGCCCATTGCCTTAAACTAATATAAACTGGACGGTAATTTTTTAATTTGACATGTGGCTTTTATTTAAGGGTTCGTAAGAGCTAAGAAAAAAATATAAAACTCTGTATTAAATAGGGAACTTCCTAAAATAAACTTCATTGATTTTTGAGAATTACCCATTACAGAATTTCCCCCCGTTCATATCAAAGATTGGATCATAAAGTTTAAACATGCCAATTTTTAAACGATTTTCACCGTGCGGTTTTTGAGTTATGATTTTTTTAAATGAAAAGCTTTGGTACATTTAAAGTGTTCTATCGTCGTCATAGGAGCGTGTTACGTAATATTTTTATTTTCATTTTAATCTTTACTTTATGGTCTTTGGTTTCCTGGTTCAACTTAGTGTCATATTTAGCCATATAAAGTTTTTCAGGGTCATTTTTGTTAGTGCATATCAAAAGTCCATAACTAGACTTCTGTGTATATGCAAGTTAAAATACCCTTTCTAGCCTCCTTAAGCTGACAAACTTTATCTGCTTGTGAATATTGTTTTGCCCTTTAACTAGTTATGCTTAAGCTTACTATATTATTATTTTCCAATATCTAATCTTGGGCGTGTACTCACTCCTTCAGGCAATTGTTTGTCGTCGTCGTCTCCTCCTTCTCCCAATGCCTGTAATAACAGCATCTCCAAGAGTGGCATCCTGCCAGCTCCCAACAAGTCCTTTTGATCATTGTCTTCTTCTCCTGGCCTTCCCTTTTCCTAAGAAAACAACAACAAAAATACCATTGTTTGCAGATAATAATAAGCTTATAGTTTTATATCTTATGTCCATCTTTCTAGAGCAAAACGAGCAAAACTGAACCCAACGAGCCAACGAGCTAGGCGAGAGCGCGCCCCTCCGTTTGGTACGAAAATTGCCGCCAAAACCACAGGAAACCAGCCCATCATTGTAAGTCTTCCAGGGAACCATTTACTGAGTTGTAAGTGTCTTTTCCTTTATCCGGAACTCGGCTTCTCTCACACTGGTTAGTGATTTTTTTGTCAATGTGACAAATCTTAGTTAAAGTTTCAAGAATTTTTTTTCTCATTCATGTATTTCAATCACTTTTCTTGCCAACATAACAAATTCAAAGGAAAGTTTTAGTTGGTAAGGGCTTTCATTCTCCTTTGGCCGCCTTCTCTCGCCTCCTTCCTATGCCTACCTTTAACATTTGACCAGCAGCCTGCCTCAGCAAGTGGTAGCCAATGTCCCCCTCTTCCGAGTCGTCAATTTCATTATTAGGCCGATCATCTTCATCAGTTTCTGCATCTGTTATCTCGGTTGGGGGTGGAGGTGGGGGAGGAATACCGACCTTAAGTTTATCTGCAAAGATTACAAACATGCTTCAACTGAAACCTTTCTAACCAGCTGATAATGAGAATGATACCAACTAAGGGGTTGTCAGGACTTAGCTGATTCACCTTGAAGTCAGTATAGGTACTTTTGGATTTATAATTTTGATATTTAATGATTGGTCCACTGAAAATTAAAAACAAAATAACTCGAGGACATACTTCCCCAATGATACACCTACCGAAAATATTCTTGAATGCGGTGTGAACTTCCTGGGTTTTCATACGATCCTCTTTCTTAGCCGTTACCATTTTTTTGATAACTTCTTTTACTTCTTTAATGTCTTTCCTTTCGCTCTGTTTTATCTCAACAACGGTTGGTGGAGAAGAACTTGATTTCAGCGCCTGTGCTATCACCATTCCTAATGGCATCATCAAAAAGTCAGTCCCAAACACTGAAAAAAAGAAAGAATATGAATATGAGGTTGACTAGAATGCTAGAACGTACTTTTCCCTTCCTGTCCCCCCTCTTCCTCTCTCGTTCTCAACTTCACCCTACAGAGACCGCTACGCAGGCTAGCTTGATTAGTACTTGCCTGGTAAGATGTCGCCGTGGTCATCATAGTTAAGCATGCCTAAAAACACCAAACCAAGGGCAAACACATCTACAGAGGATGTGTACTTCTGCCTCAGAAAGAATTCTGGGGCCATGAATGCAGGTGTTCCTCCAATGGTCGACATCATGAAGGTTTTTGCAAGGTCAGCCTTGTCTTCGGCAACTTTAGCTAAGCCAAAGTCAGTCACTAAAAACCGAAACACACATGATGCTAAATATGTATCAAACTATCCATTTAAGTTAATGGCTTGGAATGCTGTGTTGGCTTTGGACGAGGGAGTCTGGGTTGACTGTCATGACGTAATAGTTAAGGCCATGTAGGGTAACTTTGCCTGTAAGTCTAACTAGAAGAAGTATGCGTGCACCAGTACCTTTAACCATAGGTCTGTCCCCAGTGTAATGCAACATGATATTAGCTGGCTTCAAGTCTCTGTGTATGATCGGGACAGGAAGACCATGCAAATGAGCGATGGCACTAGCTGCTTGTTGCATCAATTCAACCTTGGTCACAAAGTCTATTGGTTTGTACTTGTCAAAGTACTCCTTTAGATTACCAAAGTTGCAAAACTCCATGACCATCCAGAAGGAATTGGATTGGAAATGGAAGTCCAAAAACTTGACTATGTGGGGGTGGGACGGGAGTTTCTGAAAACAGCAAATACTATGAGTTAGCTTGGTCCTATGTTTATAGTCAATTCAGACCACGTGTCATTCCTTTGAGAAAAGCTGGATTCTTTTTTTCATTTGCATCCAAACAAAGAAATGATACTCAAGGGAATGACAAGTGGTTTGAAATAGGCAAAACATTACGCCCAAGCCAAAGAAAACCAATCAAAACAAGCGATGCAAAAATTGAACGAAAGAATGGGAAAATTACCTGCAAGTTCTTGATTTCTGTCATTGCATCACTTCCAATTTTGTCAGCCCCTGCCTTGTCTTCCTTCTTCAGCTCCATTTGTTTTACGGCGACTTTTATGCTTCGCCGTGCGTCCGTCCCTTTTGAAAAAAACAAAACTCCATCTAAACCTCTGAATAGGCATTACAGAACGTTTGAATCAGATAAGCTAAGACAATGGACATCACGTACCTCGAAACACGATTCCAAACACCCCCTGTCCTAACTTGTCAAGCAAATTGACTTTGTAGTGACCCAGAAAGACAATAGGGGCTGCCATGGCCATTGTACTGGAATGGAAGAACGTTTACAAGATTATAAACAGGCGATTGGCATGCAATCATTCACTAGAAGCACCAAAAGACGACAATGATGTTGGTCGATGTGAGAAAAGCCAGAAATCCAAAGGCGGAAAATCCTCTAGCCACATCCAGTGGCTTTGAAAAACAACAATAGAGAGCAAGGATAAATACTATGCGTCTGTCTGGATTCTTCAGACTCTAGTTCATATTAAAAGCATCGCTCTGCGCTAGCAGGTTATTCCTGCAGGGATGTGTAACATTTCAAATGATTTGACTGGATACATTAACTTTTTGAGTCAAAACATTGAAATGTTCGATAAACACAGGCATTATAATTATTAACAGCGTCGATCATTACTGAGCTTATTTTAACCTTTTCGTTAAGTTGTTTCGAAGGAAGATCTATACGTATACATCCGTAATCGATAGCGGCTCAAACGAGCAAGCACGAGTTACGGACCCCCGGTTTCTCATAATACGCTATGAAGATGCTATGACATTAAGAGGCGAAAGGAGTACACCTAAGTCGCTAAACTGTGTAGTTGTTCGTAGTTTATATAATTATCCAATGTGATTTTCGGCTGATGATCATATACTGAGGTGCTTGCGACATATAAATTAGGACTGAATTTCGATCAAATTAAACAGAGTCAATTGCTTTATATATATATGTAAAGACAGATAAATAAGGCGAGAAGTTTCAATCAAAGTGTTAAATAAAGACATTCGAAGTAAGCTCACTGTTTCTAGTTTGCTGGAAACCGAAAACAAGAAAGTTTTCAAAGACTTCTTACCTTTATTCTCGATAAGGCGCTTTTATGAAACCATGAAAATGATTGGAATCAGTAGAGTAAGCTAGCGAAACAGACAGCCAAAAGTGATATTCTAAAAGGACCAGGTTTTACCATCAATACTAACTAGATTTATACTTAATACACAAGCAAACGAAGTTGAGTCAAAACCAGGTAGACCTACGACTATTACGTTGATGCTCACCTCTCTACACGGATTTCAGAGATTCTAAAGCTCCTTTAAAGACCACTGCAGAGCGCTGAAGATATAGAAAAATATTGTAAACAACTACAATAGAATTGTAGAGAGCGAAACAGCGGATTTCTTGGAAGACCTTTCTTCCGGGTGAGCGGATTCCGAGAACTAGTTCAGGACGCGCATTGAACCGAGGCTGATAGAAATATAAACAAACCATTGTGTGACTTGAATATCAGTAAAGGTTATCAGAGTTGGGTCAATGAGTGTACAGTCCAGTGAAAACTCTCTAGAGATTAAGAAGTTCTAGGCTCTTAGATTAGGTTATATTACTTATATACTATACAAATGGTTGCAAGATCGGATTAGACTTCTTGTAAGATCACAATCTAAATTTGTTGGTACGCAATGCACTGTGGGTTTTATACGGTAGATTCCTCATCTGTTATCCCATGATGCATTGTATAAAGGTGAAGTGACGTGACGTAATGTAACGTTCTCGGCTTCTTCTAATGGACTTCTGGCTGCGTATATCAGAGCATATTTAGGTTACAGAAAAACGATTTTTAAAGCTTTTACTGATCAATGAGATGTACATTGAACTTTTGTTTCTTTATTGATCACACATTTAGATTAATGAATTACAACAGCAGTGAGCTATCATTGTTAGTGTTTTGCTGATCATCTGGCCCAGAGCTTACTAAGTCAGCCAACATGTGTTTGGGGATTCCAGATCCGCGTACTTCCAGGTTATAACATGCTCTCTCTACTTTATGTAAACTGGTATTAAGCACTCAAAGCTGAGAGGAATTTTCGTCCACTTTTTTCTTATTTGGACTGCTTTGTTTTGTCTTTTCGTAGGGGTTTTTTCTTCTCTCGAATTTATTGTCGCTGGACGCCATGTTGAATATAGCCGCAGATATATATAAGGACTGATCTTATTGGCTATCTAGTTTGATATGTTAACCAATCAGCAGCTGTGTAATATTTTAGCGCGCTCAATTCAAAATGGCGGCATTCAAAACATGACAGCGTGTGTTTTTCGGCTTCAAGAGTCTGTCTTCTCGTAATATATAAGAAGTATTCTTGGGATATTAGGTTAAAGATACTTGACGTGAGTTCTAGAACAGCAGGAGGGATAGGTAACTGGAGAGGACGTGGAAGAGGATTCAATATTTATGCTTTCTTGTAAAATCATAGCAGTCAGGAGTAAATTATACTAGCAATTCCCCCCTTATAGACCTCTTTCACGTGACGTCATAGCAGCTCAATTTGGAGGACAAAACAAAAGAATTTCAATCTCCTGAGAATTGGAAACTATTGTTTTGTCCTACAAATTGAGCTGCATTCCAACTTGCTGCAAGGGGTCTATAACCGTCGATCGGTGGCAATACTGTATAAATTAGCCGGGGAGATACAGGACCGGAGAGGGTTTTCCTGACAGTAATGGCTACGTCACTTGCCATTCCTAATCTACAGCATCCCTTCTTTTCCACTAGTATGGAGTCAGTGGATACAGATCTGGATATGTTCAAATTAGTTTCAATTTTCTTCTCAGAATGGCTTCAAACATTTCCTCTGCAAAAGAAAAAGCTAACCATTAAAAACCGGGTCATTTCACATATCACATGCCCTACCCATTTTCCGCGCAGTTTTGTAGTTGTGTCACAAAGTAGAAGCCAAAGCAGAAGGCTCAGAAAGTGTGGTGCACTTAGAAAAAAAGCCATCATGCAGAATAGTATATGGACTTTATAAAGACTTTAAACAGAACAAATGTGAGTGTTCTTACCTCCCTTAGCTACTAGTGTAATAGCCTTTTCATTAAAGATCCATGTGTTATGAGCAACTTCAATCCTCAAACGTTCATTTGGTAGAACAGCCTTGATGATCCCAGTATGTCCACAACACTGCAAAAGGGACAGTTGCATGCTATACTTTTGGAATCTTCAATCACTCAACTGACTGAACCTGTATCAACCAGTGCTTACCTTTTCCATGCCTCTAACCCATCCACCATGATTGACCTGCAGCTGTTTGACAGACTCCACATCATCCATTACTAACACAAAATCTCCAGCTTCTTTCTTGGCATTAGGGTCAGGCTCCACCTTGATCAGCAATTCAGGGTTGAAAGTCCAACTGCAGTAAAAATGGCAGTAAATAGTAATAATGATTTAAAATTGAAAGGAGGGAGCTATCTGCCCTCCCCTTCCTAGATTATACGGAATTCTATTACTCACTTGACACCGTTAATACACTCCACGTACACGTCTCCATCTTTGTCCACTCGATTGACCAATCCCTTGATCCCCAGACACTGGAATGAATACGAAATGACTTGTTGTACAAATTATACATAATTAAAGATGATTGTGTGTGTATCCACTGGATGAGCTTTTGGTTTTAAGGGCACTCACCAGTTTCATTCCATCATTCCATCCACCATGACTTTGCTGCAATACTTCAACCACACTCTGTTCCTTCGGTATTTGGACCACATCGTACCTATGAAACAGCCCTCGGACAACCTGAAAAGTATATTATGCGCGAGGGTAAAAAGTCGCGTAGTCGCGCTGCAGCAAATGCTGGAAAATACGATATTAGAGTGACTGCAATATATTCAGATGTCAACAGAGTCAATAAAGGCATATGCCAATGAATGATCTGTATGTATTATCATATCAAGATATATCATCACCTCCTCAAGCCTTGACTTCCTTGAGTCTACAATAGGAGTGGCAGAGCCATCAGGGTTGATCTTCTCGAGTAAGGAAGGGTTGTAGGACCAGCTGGGACAAGAATATATATTTTTAGTTTGGTACTATGAAAACGACAAACCGCTGACGACTTTGCTGTACATTTAATAGCTGTTAAGGATATTGTTGATCAGATCTTAAAAAACCTCTCTTATAAGGCAAAGCTAATGCTGAACTTATGGGTGACGTGCACTGCTAATGCACTACCTCTCACCACTGTGGTCATGGGTTTGATTCCTGGACCAGCTATCATATGGTAGAGTTGCTTATTGGTTCTCTCCTAGATCCTCCGCGAATTCCGATTCAATCATGGAACGAGGTTATTTAGCCACCTGCTAATTAAACGCCACTCTCGAAAAACAGTGAAAAAATCTGACGAGTTCATTAAAGACGAAACCTCATATTTTTCTTTAGGCATAAAAATACAAACATGTACATACGAAACTCCATCCGGGAACTTGACTTTGATCACGTGAAGAACCTTCCTCTGAACTTCGCCTATTTGACCAAGGTACTGTAAAAGATTGAAAATGCAATACTCGTTGCTGTCGTAGTCCCATACGTTAAGAAATTTGATAAGTTGTCTTTTTTCCTAACAGTGTTTAAAATACATTTATCATGCTTTCGTTCCAATGTCTTCTCACCTCTCTCATTGAATCTACCCAACCACCGTACTCTTTCTGAAGGAGTTTTGCCCTCTCAATATCACTTTCGACGCGGACCTTGTCCCCCTTTTTGAGCTAAAAGAGAAAACATCTAACTCAATATACAATTTGTATGTTGCAAATTATAATTATTATTATATTCCCATACTCACTCCTCCAGGTAAACTTTCGTCGTCGTCTCCTCCTCCTTCTCCCAATGCCTGTAATAACAGCATTTCCAAGAGTGGCATCCTGCCAGCTCCCAACAAACCTTTTCGATCATTGTCTTCTTCTCTGGGCCTACCCTTTTCCTAGGTTATGGAAAGAAATATAATGTTATAGGAAGTTCAGGACCATAAGGAAACTGTTGTGAGGATTTTCCGAAATCTCAGCTTCGATTATGGTACATATTATTCTATATAAGGGGGAATTACCGAATTATTATTGTTGTTTTTTTCTTTGCGGAAAGAATTAGATTCGGACGCTCTTAGCTCTCTCACACCTAGAAAGGATGCGCAGATTTGTATTCGTAACAGACATACCTCTAACATTTGACCAGCAGCCTGCCTCAGCAAGTGGTAGCCAATGTCCCCCTCTTCCGAGTCGTCAATTTCATTATTAGGCCGATCATCTTCATCAGTTTCTGCATCTGTTATCTCGGTTGGGGGTGGAGGTGGGGGAGGAATACCGACCTTAAGTTTATCTGCAAAGATTACAAACATGCTTCAACTGAAACCTTTCTAACCAGCTGATAATGAGAATGATACCAACTAAGGGGTTGTCAGGACTTAGCTGATTCACCTTGAAGTCAGTATAGGTACTTTTGGATTTATAATTTTGATATTTTATGATTGGTCCAATGAAAATTAAAAACAAAATAACTCAAGGACATACTTTCCCAATGATACACCTACCGAAAATATTCTTGAATGCGGTGTGAACTTCCTGGGTTTTCATACGATCCTCTTTCTTAGCCGTTACCATTTTTTTGATAACTTCTTTTACTTCTTTAATGTCTTTCCTTTCGCTCTGTTTTATCTCAACAACGGTTGGTGGAGAAGAACTTGATTTCAGCGCCTGTGCTATCACCATTCCTAATGGCATCATCAAAAAGTCAGTCCCAAACACTGAAAAAAAGAAAGAATATGAATATGAGGTTGACTAGAATGCTAGAACGTACGCTTTATTGCTCTCGTGCGATTCCCAGGTGATCAAGATTCGGCTTCGAATTTTTCTGATAGGGCTTGGTTTGGATGGGAGAACTACTCTCCAGTACTGCGAAACACTAATTGAGAAGGAATTAGGGAGGATTAGGGAGGAGGGCCCTCCCTTTTCTCTTCCTGTTCCCCCTCTCTTCCTAGTTCTCAACTTCACCCTACAGAGACCGCTACGCAGGCTAGCTTGAGTAGTACTTGCCTGGTAAGATGTCGCCGAGCTCATCATAGTTAAGCATGCCTAGAAACACCAAACCAAGGGCAAACACATCTACAGAGGATGTGTACTTCTGCCTCAGAAAGAATTCTGGGGCCATGAATGCTGGTGTTCCTCCAATGGTCGACATCATGAAGGTTTTTGCAAGGTCAGCCTTGTCTTCGGCAACTTTAGCTAAGCCAAAGTCAGTCACTAAAAACAGAAACACGCATAATGCTAAATATGTATCACTGAACTATCTATCTAAGTTAATGGCTTGGAATGCTGTGTTGGCTTTGGACGAGGGAGTCTGGGTTGACTGTCATGACAGGTTACTGGGTTGCCTGTTAGTCTAACTAGAAGAAGTATGCATGCACCAGTACCTTTAACCATTGGTCTGTCCCCAGTGTAATGTAACATGATATTAGCTGGCTTCAAGTCCCTGTGTATGATCGGGACAGGAAGACCATGCAAGTGAGCGATGGCACTAGCTGCTTGTTGCATCAATTCAACCTTGGTCACAAAGTCTATTGGTTTATACTTGTCAAAGTACTCCTTTAGATTACCAAAGTTGCAAAACTCCATGACCATCCAGAAGGAATTGGATTGGAAATGGAAGTCCAAAAACTTGACTATGTGGGGGTGGGATGGGAGTTTCTGAAAACAGCAAATACTATGAGTTAGCTTGGTCCTAGTTTATAGTCAATTCAGACCACGTGTCATTCCTTTGAGAAAAACTGGATTCTTTTTTCATTTGCATCCAAACAAAGAAATGATACTCAAGGGAATGACAAGTGGTTTGAAATAGGCAAAACATTACGCCCAAGCCAAAGAAAACCAATCAAAACAAGCGATGCAAAAATTGAACGAAAGAATGGGAAAATTACCTGCAAGTTCTTGATTTCTGTCATTGCATCACTTCCAATTTTGTCAGCCCCTGCCTTGTCTTCCTTCTTCAGCTCCATTTGTTTTACGGCGACTTTTATGCTTCGCCGTGCGTCCGTCCCTTTTGAAAAAAACAAAACTCCATCTAAACCTCTGAATATGCATTACAGAACGTTTGAATCAGATAAGCTAAGACAATGGACATCACGTACCTCGAAACACGATTCCAAACACCCCCTGTCCTAACTTGTCAAGCAAATTGACTTTGTAGTGACCCAGAACGACAATAGGGGCTGCCATGGCCATTGTACTGGAATGGAAGAACGTTTACAAGATTATAAACAGGCGATTGGCATGCAATCATTCACTAGAAGCACCAAAAGACGACAATGATGTTGGTCGATGTGAGAAAAGCCATTAATCCAAAGGCGGAAAATCCTCTAGCCACATCCAGTGGCTTTGAAAAACAACAATAGAGAGCAAGGATAAATACTATGCGTCTGTCTGGATTCTTCAGACTCTAGTTCATATTAAAAGCATCGCTCTGCGCTAACAGGTTATTCCTGCAGGGATGTGTAAAGTTTCAAATGACTTGACTGGATACATTAACTTTTTGAGTCAAAACATTGAAATGTTCGATAAACACTAGTATTATAATTATTAGCAGCGTCGATCATTAATCAGGAGCTAGGCAAACTCAAAGAATGGTGCGATACAAATAAATTATTAATAAACACAGCAAAAACGAATTTTATGATAGTTAAGTCTCCACAGAAAAAAGATCTCCAAATTGATATAAAAATCCCTATAAACAATGGAGTGGAAATGCCCATTGAGAGGAAAAACTTTATAAAATATTTGGGTGTTATGATAGACGATTCAATGAGTTGGAAACATCACATTTCGTACATATGCTCACGCATATCCCGTAATACGGGGATTATTGCAAAATTAAGGCACTATCTTTCAGTTAAACAGCTAAAGCAGATATATTACAACCTTACTTATCCCTATATATCCTACGCTATCATGGCTTGGGGAAGCACATACACAACACATCTTACGAAAAACCAGACAAAGCAAAATCACATCATACGCTTAATCTTTTTTACCACACTTTACGGTAAAGATACACAAAGTGCTAAGCCTTTGATGAACTTGCTGGATATTCTTACAGTAAAAAAACGTTTACTACTTACATGTACTAAAATTTATGCACTTATGGCGTATTGGGGCGCTCCCTAGCATCTTTAACACTATGTTTAAATATGCTGGAGATATGCACAATTACAATACAAGATATGCAAGTGACCGTAACTTATATAAATCGAAAGTTAGGACAAATATTGGCAAACAATCGATTTCGTTCATGGCAATCGATATTTGGAACAGTATTCCCATTGAACTTAAATCTTGTAAAAAAACATATTCTTTCTCAAAAAATCTCAAACAGTATTTACTTGATCAACAAATTATTGAATGTAATGTATAAATGTATACTACAATTATGCACTTATACATTGTATGATATTTTCCAAACTATATCAATCATATCATATGTCTTAAATTATATCAATATTATTCTTTCTTAATTGATTCAATTTACCTCATTATCAAATTATCTAATTCTATTACATATAACCATATTGTAATTATATTCTATTTATATATATATATATTTTTTTCTTTAAACCTGAATTACTATTGTAACTAAAAGACTGGGGGCTAACTAGAAAACCTAACAGTTAACTTAGCCCCCAGGCTCTTCTTATATTCAAACAAAACTGTAAAATCATTTTAGTATTACTAATTCTATGTATAAAAATTGTAATATTTAAAGAGAGCAAAATAAACTAAACTGTAAAAACTGTAAATCATTACTGAGCTTAATTGGACCTTTTCGTTGGATTTTACCCCCTTTATGTCACCTGAAAGAATTACCAATAACAAGTTGTTTCGAAGGAAGATCTCTACGTATACATCCGTAATCGATAGCGGCTCAAACGAGCAAGCACGAGTTACGGACCCCCGATTTCTCATAATACGCTATGAAGATGCTATGACATTAAGAGGCGAAAGGAGTAGACACCTAAGTCGCTAAACTGTGTAGTTGTTATAATTATTCAATGTGATTTTCGGCTGATGATCATATACTGAGGTGCTTGCGACATATAAATTAGGACTGAATTTCGATCAAATTAAACAGAGTCAATTGCTTTATATATATATGTAAAGACAGATAAATAGGGCGAGAAGTTTCAATCAAAGTGTTAAATAAAGACATTCGAAGTAAGCTCACTGTTTCTAGTTTGCTGGAAACCGAAAACAAGAAAGTTTTCAAAGACTTCTTACCTCTATTCTCGATAAGGCGCTTTTATGAAACCATGAAAATGATTGGAATCAGTAGAGTAAGCTAGCAAAGCAGATAGCCAAAAGTGATATTCTAAAAGGACCAGGTTTTACCATCAATACTAACTAGATTTATACTTAATACACAAGCAAACGAAGTTGAGTCAAAACCAGGTAGACCTACGACTATTACGTTGATGCTCACCTCTCTACACGGATTTCAGAGATTCTAAAGCTCCTTTAAAGACCACTGCAGAGCGCTGAAGATATAGAAAAATATTGTAAACAATTGCAATAGAATTGCAGACAGCGAAGAAGCGGATTTCTTGGACTACCTTTCTTCCGGGTGAGTGGATTCCGAGAACTAGTTCAGGACGCGCATTGAACCGAGGCTGATAGAAATATAAACAAACCATTGTGTGACTTGAATATATCAGCAAAGGTTATCAGAGTTGGGTCAATGAGTGTACAGTCCAGTGAAAACTGTCTAGAGACTAAGAAGTTCTTGGCTCTTAGATTAGGTTATATTACTTATATACTATACAAATGGTTGCAAGATCGGATTAGACTTCTTGTAAGATCACAATCTAAATTTGTTGGTACGCAATGCACTGTGGGTTTTATACGGTAGATTCCTCATCTGTTATCCCATGATGCATTGTATAAAGGTGAAGTGACGTGACGTAACGTGACGTTCTGGGCTTCTTCTAATGGACTTCTGGCTGCGTATATCAGAGCATATTTAGGTTACAGAAAAACGATTTTCAAAGCTTTTACTGATCAATGAGATGTACATTGAACTTTTGTTTCTTTATTCATCGCACATTTAGATTAATGAATTATAACAGCAGTGAGCTATCATTGTTAGTGTTTTGCTGATCATCAGGCCCAGAGCTTACTAAGTCAGCCAACATGTGTTTGGGGATTTCAGATCCGCGTACTTCCAGGTTATAACATGCTCTCTCTACTTTATGTAAACTGGTATTAAGCACTCAAAGCTGAGAGGAATTTTCGTCTACTTTTTTCTTATTTGGACTGCTTTGTTTTGTCTTTTCGTAGGGTTTTTCCCCGGGGGGGGGGGGGGGGGGTACTCCCTATAATGGACTATACGGGGATGCTCCGCCCGAAAGGGGTACGTTTTTCAGGCCGCAGGTATAGAAAAGGGGTGGCAATTTGGGAATTTTGGTATAAAAAGGGGTAGCTTTTCTTCAAAAGTTTATGAAAGGGGTACCTTTTCAGGCAAAAAAGTGTATAAAAGGGGTACTTTTTTGCTGAAATTTGGTATATCAAAGGGTAAGGGGTCGAGAGTCCGGGCGGAGCATCCCATATGAAACGACCCGAAGTACCCCCCCGGGGTTTTTTCTTCTCTCAAATTTATTGTCACTGGACGGCATGTTGAATATAGCCACAGATATAAGGACTGATCTTATTGGCTATCTAGTTTGATATGTTAACCAATCAGCAGCTGTGTAATATTTTAGCGCGCTCAATTCAAAATGGCGGCACTCAAAACATGACAGCGTGTGTTTTTCGGCTTCAAGATTCTGTTTTCTCGTAATATATAAGAAGTATTCTTGGGATATTAGGTTAAAGATACTTGACGTGAGTTCTACAGGAGGAGGAAGAGGGTTAGGTAACTGGAGAGGACGTGGAAGAGGCTACAGAAGATGAGGTAATAACGACTTGATTTTCTTTTTAAATGTTAGCCTTTAATCACATAATGAATAAGAATTATTCTCGGTATGTTAGAGTAAACATGAGTCTTACATATAAATATCAGAGAATAGCTATGTAAAAGTACATAAATAAAAGTACAATGACCCACTTTAAAGTACTCATTCGTACGATCCTATTTGCCACTTTTAATTTGATGGATCCATCACTACAAGTTTTGACTGATTTGACGAGATGCAAGAAAACCTACGGGGAGTCCCTGTCAAGTGCAATAATGAAATAATCAAAATATTGAAATTCAAGAGAGCATAAATATTTATGCTTTCTTGTGAAATCATAGCAGTCAGGAGTAAATTATACTAGCAATCCCCCCCTTATAGACCTCTTTCACGTGACGTCATAGCAGCTCAATTTGGAGGACAAAACAAAAGAATTTCAATCTCCTGAGAATTGGAATCTATTGTTTTGCCCTCCAAATTGAGCTGCATTCCAACGTGCTGCAAGGGGTCTATAACCGTCGATCGGTGGCAAGGACCGGACAGAGACCAGAGACAGGACCGGAGAGGGTTTTCCTGACAGTACTGGCTACGTCACTTGCCATTCCTAATCTACAACATCCCTTCTTTTCCACTAGTATGGAGTCAGTGGATACAGATCTGGATATGTTCAAATTAGTTTCAGTTTTCTTCTCAGAATGGCTTCAAACATTTCCTCTGCAAAAGAAAAAGCTAACCATTAAAAACCGGGTCATTTCACATATCACATGCCCTACCCATTTTCCGCGCAGTTTTGTAGTTGTGTCACAAAGTAGAAGCCAAAGCAGAAGGCTCAGAAAGTGTGGTGCACTTAGAAAAAAAGCCATCATGCAGAATAGTATATGGACTTTATAAAGACTTTAAACAGAACAAATGTGAGTGTTCTTACCTCCCTTAGCTACTAGTGTAATAGCCTTTTCATTAAAGATCCATGTGTTATGAGCAACTTCAATCCTCAAACGTTCATTTGGTAGAACAGCCTTGATGATCCCAGTATGTCCACAACACTGCAAAAGGGACAGTTGCATGCTATACTTTTGGAATCTTCAATCACTCAACTGACTGAACCTGTATCAACCAGTGCTTACCTTTTCCATGCCTCTAACCCATCCACCATGATTGACCTGCAGCTGTTTGACAGACTCCACATCATCCATTACTAACACAAAATCTCCAGCTTCTTTCTTGGCATTAGGGTCAGGCTCCACCTTGATCAGCAATTCAGGGTTGAAAGTCCAACTGCAGTAAAAATGGCAGTAAATAGAAATAATGATTTAAAATTGAAAGTAGGGAGCTATCTGCCCTCCCCTTCCTAGATTATACGGAATTCTATTACTCACTTGTCACCGTTAACACACTCCACGTACACGTCTCCATCTTTGTCCACTCGATTGACCAATCCCTTGATCCCCAGACACTGGAATGAAAACGAAATGACTTGTTGTACAAACTATGCGTAATTAAAGATGATTGTGTGTGTATCCACTGGATGAGCTTTTAGTTTTAAGGGCACTCACCAGTTTCATTCTATCTTTCCATCCACCATGACCTTTTTGCAATAATTCAACCACGCTCTGTTCCTTCGGTATTTGGACCACATCGTACCTATGGAACAGCCCTCGGACAACCTGAAAAGTATATTATGCGCGAGGGTAAATCCTGGAAAATAATAATAATAATTACGGCTTTTCCCGTTTTTATTACGCATTTCGAAGGCCTCAATGCGTTTACAGTATATACAAGAATTGAGCTTTAACTTTTTTAAATAATTACGGATTTTAAAAGAATATATACGATATTAGAGTGACTGCAATATATTCAGATGTCAACAGAGTCAATACAGGCATATGCCAATGAATGATCTGTATGTATTATCATATCAAGATATCTCATCACCTCCTCAAGCCTTGACTTCCTTGAACCTACAATAGGAGTGGCAGAGCCATCAGGGTT
This sequence comes from Anthopleura xanthogrammica, assembly GCA_964019055.1. Lineage (NCBI taxonomy): Eukaryota > Metazoa > Cnidaria > Anthozoa > Actiniaria > Actiniidae > Anthopleura > Anthopleura xanthogrammica. Next base: position 234,551 of record OZ025212.1, on the reverse strand, counting down.
GATCTTCTCGAGTAAGGAAGGGTTGTAGGACCAGCTGGGACAAGAATATATATTTTTAGTTTGGTACTATGAAAACGACAAACCGCTGACGACTTTGCTGTACATTTAATAGCTGTTAAGGATATTGTTGATCAGATCTTAAAAAACCTCTCTTATAAGGCAAAGCTAATGCTGAACTAATGCGTACACTACCCATACTTTCTGTAGGAAAGCACGGGTGGTGTGCGCTGCTAATGCACCACCTCTCACCACTGCTGTGGTCATGGGTTCGATCTCCTGACCCACCATCATATGTGAGTAAATTGCTTCAGTGTGTTAGCAGCACGGGTGGTGTGCGCTGCTAATGTGCCGCCTGTCACCGCTGCTGTGGTCATGGGTTTGATCGTGGATTCGCCATCATGCGATAGATTTGCTAGTTGGTTCTCTCCTGTGCTTCGAGGGATTTCTCCGGTTTTCATCCCTCCGCAAATTCCAATTCGATCATGGAACGAGGGCCACTGGTTTGTTAACCAGGCTAATTAAGTGCAACTCGAAAAACAATGACAAAAACCTGATAAGTTATTGAAGATGAAATTGTGTTTTTTTTAATTCTTTAAATTTAACTTATTTCTTTAGGCATAAAAATACAAACATGTACATACGAAACTCCATCCGGGAACTTGACTTTGATCACGTGAAGAACCTTCCTCTGAACTTCACCTTCTTTACCAAGGTACTGTAAAAGATTGAAAATGCAATACTCATTGGTGTTGTAGTCAAGAAAAAATTCGATAAGTTGTCTTTTTTCTTAACAGTGTTCAAAATACATTTATCATGCTCAGATCGGCCGGACAAAACGCACGAGCAAAAAAAAACCCGGTTAATTCATCATGTATATCAGGTGCGCAGTCCTTAATGTCCTTGAGGCGCCATACAAGAGCTATACTCATAACATTTAAACCTCTCAGACACACAGATGATTCATTGCTCGCATCAGAAAACCGAGCTTTCGTTCCAATGTCTTCTCACCTCTCTCATTGGTTCTGCCCAACCACCGTACTCTTTCTGAAGGAGTTTTGCCCTCTCAATATCACTTTCGACGCGGACCTTGTCCCCCTTTTTGAGCTAAAAGAGAAAACATCTAACTCAATATACAGCTTGTATTTTGTATTATACATTATGTTCCCATACTCACTCCTCCAGGTAAACTTTCGTCGTCGTCGTCGTCGTCGTCTCCTCCTCCTTCTCCCAATGCCTGTAATAACAGCATTTCCAAGAGTGGCATCCTGCCAGCTCCCAACAAGCCTTTTCGATCATTGTCTTCTTCTCTGGGCCTACCCTTTTCCTAGGTTATGGAAAGAAATATAATGTTATAGGAAGCTCTGGACCATAAGGAAACTGTTGTGAGGATTTTCCGAAATCTCAGCTTTGATTATGGTACATATTATTCTATATTGTAAGTAATATATACAATATGAGTGGCCGTGTTGTATTAGATATACAACCACGAGCCAAATACTTATGAAACGTCTAGGTGTATACATTCATGTTCTACTAATATTTTAAAGATAAAATTGAATTTGGCTGAGAAAATTGGAGTTAAAGTTTATGCAAATCAGGACGTTTTTGTATCAGATATACAACCTCCTCCACAGACAATGATTTCTATTGTGTTTTCCTCATTAATTATTCATGAGTTTTAGAAGGGGAATTATTGTGGTTTTTCCTCTTAAATAATTAGATTCGGACGCTCTTCGCTCCCTCGTACCCCAACAGAGAGGATGCCGATATATACCACAGCTGAACCTACCTCTAACATTTGACCAGCAGCCTGCCTCAGTAAGTGGTAGCCAATGCCCCCCTCTTCCGAGTCCTCACTAGCTTCATTATTAGGCTGATCTTCTCCCTCTGCCTCGCTGATATCGTTGGGGGGTGGGGGTGGTTGAGAAAAACCGTGGCGGGTCTTAAGTGTATCTGCAAAGATTGCAAACATGCTTCAATTGAACCTTTCTAACCAGGTGATAATGAGAATGAAAACTGATACCAAGTAAAGGGTTGTCAGGACTTAGCTGATTCACCTTGAAGTCAATAAATAAGATGGTCCAAAAAATTCAAAACGTAATAACTCGAAGACATAGTTCCTCAATAATACACCTACCGAAAATATTTTTCAATCTGGCGCGAACTTCTTGGGTTTTCATACGATCCTCTTTCTTAGCCATTACCATTTTTTTGATAACTTTTTTTACTTCTTTCGTGTCTTTACTTTCGCTCTGCTTTATCTCAACAATTGGTTTTGGAGAAGAGCTTGATTTCAGCGCCTGTGCTATCACCATTCCTACTGGCATCATCAAAGAGTCAGTCCCAAACACTGAAAAAAAAGGATATGAATATATATATGAGGTTGACTAGGAAGCTAGAACGTTTTTATTATTCTCGTGCGATAAACGTGTTCATACAGGTCATTAAGATCCAGCTACTTGCCTTTTCCAATTCTATAAAATTGCCCTAAACTCTTCTGTGATAGGGCTTGGTTTGGATGTGGGAACTACTCTCCAGTCCTGTGAAACACCAATTGAGAAGAAATTTGGGAGGAGGCTAGGGCCCTCTCTTTTCCCTCTCCCTCTCTCGTTCTCAACTTCACCCTACAGAGACCGCTACGAAGGCTAGCTTGATTAGTACTTGCCTGGTAAGATGTCGCCGAGCTCATCATAGTTAAGCATGCCTAAAAACACCAAACCAAGGGCAAACACATCTACAGAGGATGTGTACTTCTGCCTCAGAAAGAATTCTGGGGCCATGAATGCAGGTGTTCCTCCAATGGTCGACATCATGAAGGTTTTTGCAAGGTCAGCCTTGTCTTCGGCAACTTTAGCTAAGCCAAAGTCAGTCACTAAAAACAGAAACACGCATAATGCTAAATATGTATCACTGAACTATCTATCTAAGTTAATGGCTTGGAATGCTGTGTTGGCTTTGGACGAGGGAGTCTGGGTTGACTGTCATGACGTAATAGTTAAGACCATGTAGGGTAACTGGGTTGCCTGTTAGTCTAACTAGAAGAAGTATGCATGCACCAGTACCTTTAACCATAGGTCTGTCCCCAGTGTAATGCAACATGATATTAGCTGGCTTCAAGTCTCTGTGTATGATCGGGACAGGAAGACCATGCAAGTGAGCGATGGCACTAGCTGCTTGTTGCATCAATTCAACCTTGGTCACAAAGTCTATTGGTTTGTACTTGTCAAAGTACTCCTTTAGATTACCAAAGTTGCAAAACTCCATGACCATCCAGAAGGAATTGGATTGGAAATGGAAGTCCAAAAACTTGACTATGTGGGGGTGGGACGGGAGTTTCTGAAAACAGCAAATACTATAGTGAATAGCCAATTGTAACAAACCATGATCAAGCTTTGCTCTAGCTGCACCTGTACTTTGGAATAATCTGCCTGATGCTGTAAAGTACTCTGACTCTGTTCCTGCCTTTATATCTGCACTCAAGACTTTCCTGTTTAACACTGAGGAGTTTTTGAACTATATTCTTCATTTACTCATCGCAACCTGCTGTCTGTCTGCTCCTTTTGTTAAAAGCATCGAGACTTTTGTTAGGTGCGTTTTCAAGAACTCTATATTATTATTATGATGATGATGATAAAAATTGAATGAAAGAATGGAAAAAATGCTTTAGGTCTCACCCTTGATTCAAAGGTTTTTTCTCCAGGTTCTCCGGTTTCCCTCCCTTAAAAGCCCAAGCTTTGAAATTCCGATTCTATCTGTGAGTGAGATAGCTGTGCCATGCATGACTTAGATCGGCCCAGAGGCTGTGTATCCATGAAGTTTTTTTCTTACCTGCAAGTTCTTGATTTCTGTCATTGCATCACTTCCAATTTTGTCAGCCCCTGCCTTGTCTTCCTTCTTCAGCTCCATTTGTTTTACGGCGACTTTTATGCTTCGCCGTGCGTCCGTCCCTTTTGAAAAAAACAAAACTCCATCTAAACCTCCGAATACGCATTACGAAGCGTTTGAAAAAGTTAGTCGTGGAATTCAAGACCTCGCACTAGTCTAAATGGATGATTTCCAAGTGGTCATAAACACCTGTCCCTTAGGGTCTCTTAGTATTTTTACGAGGTTTTCCCAAATCCAGGGATTAGCCAGGGCCGTTTTTGAGGCAAAATCCTGGCTACGTCCCTGTACTCCCCCACGACCTTAATCCTTTTTGGGCCTGGTGTGATTAAGCTAAGACAATGGACATCACGTACCTCGAAACACGATTCCAAACACCCCCTGTCCTAACTTGTCAAGCAAATTGACTTTGTAGTTACCCAGAACGACAATAGCGGATGCCGTGGCCATTGTACTGGAATGGAAGAAATATGAGAAAAGCCAGAAATCCAAAGACAATTCTCTAGTTTTAGTACATCCAGTGGCTTTGAAAAACAACAATAGGGAGCAAGGATAAATACTATGCGTCTGTCTGGATTCTTCAGACTCTAGTTTATATTAAAAGCGTCGCTCTGCGCTTGCAGGTTATTCCTGCAGGGATGTGTAACATTTCAAATGATTTCATTGGATACATTAACTTTTTGAGTCAAAACACTGAAATGTTCGATAAACACCAATATTAGTAGCGTCGATCATTACTCAGCTTAATTAGACCTTTTCGTTCGATTTTACCGTTTCTGTCTCTCCTGAAAGAATTACCAGTAACACTCTTTCGAAAGAAGATCATCTTCTATATATCTATTTTCCTATGTATTCGATGATATCGGGTCAAACCGGCGAGGAAAGCACAGGTTACGGATCCCCGCTTTCTCATGATATGCTATGACAAGGTGAAAAGGAGTAGACATCTTAGTAAAAAAAAAAAAAAAAAAACCCACAGTCGCTGTTGAAAATGTCTAGTTGTTATTCGATGGATTTTTGGCTGATGCCATAGGTTTTTTGCGACAATATAGATTAGGAATTTCGATAAGACGAAACTACAGAGTCAATCAGTTTATATATCCAAAACAGATGAATAAAGTGAGAAGTTTCAAGTGCTAAATAAAGACATTCCAAGGACTGTTTACTGTTTGCTAGGAACTCAAACACAAGAAAGTTTTCAAAGTCTTCTTGCCTCTTTTCTCGATAAGGCGCTTTAGTTTATGAAACCAAGAAAATATTGGAATCAGTAGAACAAGCGGGAACGGACAGCTCATAACGATATTCTAAAAAGACAAGGTTTACCATCGACAACAACGAAAAATACTGACTAAGTTAAGACACAAGCAAACGAAGTTGAGTCAAAACTAGGTAGACCTACGACTATTACGTTGATGCTCACCTCTCTACACGGTTGTCAGAGATTCTAAAGCTCCTCTAAAGGCCACTGCAGAGCGCTGAAGATATAGAAAAATATTGTAAACAACTGTAATACAATTGCAGACAGCGAAGAAGCGGATTTCTTGGAAAACCTTTCTTCCGGGTGAGTGGATTCCGAGAACTAGTTCAGGACGCGCATTGAGCCGAGGCTGATAAAAATATAAACAAACCATTGTGTGACTTGAATACTAGTAAAGGTTATCAGATTTGGATCAATGAGTGTACAGTCCAGCGAAAACTGTCTAGAAATTGAAAAGTTCTAGTCTTAGTTAAGTGATATGCTAATAATACCATACAAAATGATCGCAATCTTTCGCAATCTAAGTTTGTTAGTGCGCAATGCACTGTGGGTTTTATATGGTAGATTTCTACTCTGTTATCCCATGATGCATTGTATAAAGTGACGTTATATCAGAGCACATTTTGGTTACAGAAAAACGATTTTTAAAGCTTTTACTGATCAATGAGATGTGCATTAAACTTTTGTTTCTTTATTCATCACATATTTAGATTAATGAATTACAACAGCAGTGAGCTATCATTGTTAGTGTTTTGCTGGTCATCTGGCCCAGAGCTTACTAAGTCAGCCAACATGTGTTTGGGGATTTCAGATCCGCGTACTTCCAGGTTATAACATGCTCTCTCTACTTTATGTAAACTGGTATTAAGCACTCTAAGTTTAGACGAAACGTCTCGGTTGATATTCCCCAGTGCAACAAAATCATCATGGATTTGTCTCAGGAACTTACAGACCTCAAAGGGTGTGTTAGTGTCACCATTAGCAGCAGAATTCAAGCAAAGCCGCATTAATTCACCTGTCAAATCCGCAATTCCAAGAGCGTAATCGAAAGGGCTAAGATTTAGCACTATAGTTTGCTCATTTAAAGAAAACCGTAGCTCATTTTGGACTTCTTGGTGAGAAATTAAGCAAAGATGTTTGTTGTAATGATACAACGAGAGGGCTTCCACATATTCTTGCACTCCAGGTGAAAATGCTCTTCCAAACCTGTACGGATCTTCGTCCACCAGCTCCAAGGCAATGCCCTTTAAGTATTCCTTAACTTCCACCAGCTTCTGTTCTGCTTCTTTAAGTATATCATCTTTGCTATCCGCCCCAGCAACACGTTGTAACAAGAAGATAATTTTCTTACTGTGGATGGTCAGATCTCTGCTTAACTTCACTATTCTCTCGTGCTTGTCATAACGCGAATCAAGCTCTTCTTGGATCTCCTTGAAGAATACAATCATAGGGGAATTTTCGTCAAGCTTTTTCTTATTTGGACTGCTTTGTTTTGTCTTTTCGTAGGGTCTTTTTCTCCTTCTCTCGAATTTATTGCCACTGGACGCCATGTTGGATCTGGCCACAGATATAAGGACTCATCCTATTGGCTAACTAGTTTTGGATATCGACCAATTAGCAACTGCGTAATGTTTGAGCGCGCTTAATTCAAAATGGCGGCGCTCAAAACATGACAAAGTGTTTTTCTTGCTTCAAAAATCTGTTTTCTCGCATAAATAAACAGTATTCTTGGGATTTTAAGTTAAAAATGAAATACTAATGAGTTCTAGAGGAGGAGGAGGGAGAAGCAACTGGAGAGGACGTGGAAGAGGCTACAGAAGACGAGGTAAGTTCCCCAAACTAGATTTCCTCTCAAATAATGTCAGCCAATAATCGAAAGACATTTTCAATGAAAATGCTCAGTAATTTTTTCTGCTTTTAAGGCAATAATAGTTCTTCTGGTAGTGGAACAGCAAGCCAACTAAACAATAGACCTCCACAGCCCAGGCCAAGGCAAGCACAACAGCAGGCATTGGTTCCTTGTCCTTACGAGAAATGGAGTTTGTATTTTCCTGACGAGGGTAAACTTTATTTTTATTTGAACTAAAGAAATAACATTGCTCAACCAGGGAAATTTGTGTACAATTACCAAGTTAATGTTTTGAAAAACTGGATAATTCACTTTTTCACTTTCATTTCCATCCCCCTGGTACTCAAGGCTGAGAATTCAGAAACTAAATTCTCTCCCACTTCTCCCTCCTTATCTTCTCATTTATTTGGTAGTTCAGCTTACATAGATTTTGGAAAGTACAAATGCTTTGCTTTACTAAATTGAACTAAATTAATTACCCTGTTTGTTTTAGCTAATTTCTACTGGTTAATTAATAATAATACATTGATATGTTGTATACATATTGCAGATTATGTACCAGGTTCTCCATTAATACCAAAGATAGAAACTTTCATATCATACTTTGAAGAGCATTCAGCTGAGTTTTCAAAGGTAAGTATCATTAGCCAGTTATTCTGCAGTACATGTATTGTACAATTTTTAGTAAATTTGAAAAATCATAATTATATTGTATTTTTTTTTGTAGGATGATATTGAAAGAAAAGGGTCTGTTACTTTGGAATATCCAGACATAATCAGTGATCCTGGTAATGTACCAATGATAGCAGAGAATTGCAACTCTGCATCTGTAAATGTTTAGCTGAATTAGTTTGCAAAGTAATGTGTTTTCACATGGCAGTATTCACATATGAATATGACTTGAATGCCACATGGCCTAAAATGGGAAAACACCATGTAAAACACTGACAATTAATGTGTGCTAGGTTGATTGAATTGATTGATCATAACATTTAGACAGGGAGCCCATATCTCCAAGAAATTTCTTAAATGAGGCCTTGCAAGATAAATGGGCAATATATAAACATGAGCATGGTTTGTGAAAATTTTTTCATTTCTCCCAATATTTGTATTTGTGTTATCTAGGTCTAGCAGCTAATCTACCATCATTTATTACTGAACTGAAAGAAACACCAGAAAAAATCCTACAATGCATTGGAATAGCCATGTATCAGGTATACAGTTATTTTAAGGTATAAGATTTTATCAAGCACTCTATGATAGTGCTTATGTTCTTGTATTCACATGTTTATTGATGTCAGGTTTTGGCTACCACTGAAGACAACCCAGTCTCCGTGGCTCCTATGTTTGATTTCCCATACATCCAGGCAAGGTATGTATAACTGCTGCTGAAGCATTCCTTATCACATATCATTGATCTCTATTGCTTGAAGTTCTAAGAAATTATATTATAAAATTAGCAAAAGAAAGAATTTTGTAGCTCAATCTCTTTTGTTGCTGCAAAGAATCAAGTTAGAGAATAACAAGGTCTGCTATGATTATGCATTCATCAGTCTATTCACCCACCCATTTATCCATCCACCCATCCATCCACCCATCCATCCACCCATCCATCCATCCAACCATCCATCCATCCATCCATCCATCCATCCATCCATCCATCCATCCATCCATCCATCCATCCATCCATCCATCCATCCATCCGTCCATCCGTCCATCCATCCATCCGTCCATCCATCCACCCATCCATCCATCCATCCATCCATCCATCCATCCATCCATCCATCCATCCATCCATCCATCCATCCATCCATCCATCCATCCACCCATCCATCCATCCATCCATCCATCCATCCATCCATCCATCCATCCATCCATCCATCCATCCATCCATCCATCCATCCATCCATCCATCCATCCATCCATCCATCCATCCATCCATCCATCCATCCATCCATCCATCCATCCATCCATCCACCCATCCATCCATCCATCCATCCACCCATCCATCCATCCACCCATCCATCCATCCATCCAACCATCCATCCATCCACCCATCCATCCATCCATCCATTTATCCACCCATCCATCCATTCACCCATCCATCCATCCATCCATTTATCCACCCATCCATCAATCCATCCATCCATCCATCCACCCATCCATCCATCCATTCATTGATATTTTTGTATTCGTTTAATTTTAGGATTATCAACTATGACTCCATCATTCCACTTAAGAATCTTAAAGCTAATTACTTTGGTAAGTTTTCTCCATTCTTCCCATTTCCTTTCCCACCTTTCTTTCATTTCTTTCATTTCTTTAATCATCTTTTCTCTCACAGGTAAATTTGTAGCAATTCGTGGTACAGTGGTGCGCGTTAGTAATGTAAAACCCTTTGTCATCAAGATGGGCTTCTCCTGCAACCTGTGTGCTTACCACCAGGTTAGTTTCTATTGTCAGAAGAAGAAAAAAAAGAAAATATGAGGTTCATAATTGTTTTTAAAATTTCAGAGCATACCTTTACAAGATGGAAAGTACAAAATACCAACAACGGTAACATTGTTTTTTAAAAATATTTTTTTGTTAAAATTTCAATGAAAATTAATGCTATATTTTTTGAATAATTTTTTTAGGATCTTTTTAAGGTTTTTAAATCCTTCACCTGGAACATGAAATCCCTCAATTAAACTTACCACGCAATATTTAATAGTTCTATGGGCTGATTGCATTTTATTGTTTAGTGTGCATCATCTGAGTGCCGTGGAAGATCTTTTACTCCTGAGCGTAGTTCCTCTCTCACCAGTACTATGGACTGGCAGACTATAAGGTACAGTCCATTTTATATCGCACATCATCTTTCCCTTTATATTCCAATTTACACTACATTGGTGTATTTATTCAGGATACAAGAAATCATGGATGACAACCAACGAGAAGCAGGACGCATACCTCGTACAGTGGAGTGTGAGCTAACGGCTGACCTAGGTATGGGATATGTGACTAACAATAATGACAAATGAAATGTATGTGTTTTAGACATTAAACTTGAGTACTTGTCTTTGATATTTGAATCTTTGTTGTTTCAGTGGATAGTTGTGTACCTGGTGATGTTGTCACAGCAACAGGCATCGTCAAGGTTACCAACACTGAAGAATGTTAGTATAATAGTTCTTTGTATAATTTTCCTTTCTTTTCCTATTAAGTTTACTTTTTCATTTTCTTCTTTTGATCTCAGCTCGTAGCAAGTACAGCAAAGACAAGTGTATGTTCTTGTTGTACATCCATGCTAATTCAGTCAACAATAACCAAGGAAATGCAAATACTAATGATCCTGGTAGTGGTGTCTCTATTGAGTTTACTCTTAAGGTATCATCACAATTATATCTGCATGATTCCATCGATGATGATGATGATGATGATGATGATGATGATGATGATGATGATGATGATGATGATGATGATGATGATGATGATGATGATGATGATGATGATGATGATGATGATGATGATGATGATGATGAGGGTGATGATGATGATGATGATGATGATGATGATGATGATGATGATGATGATGACAATGACGGCGGCGAAGAGGATGATGATGATGATATAGGCAATGGGTTGATAAGTCTATAAATCTAGTAGCCCAGCATAGTAATCTACTAGCCCAGATGATTAGTAATCCAAAAACCTTACTAACCTATGGACTAGTGAATGCTAATTTTCACTAAGCTAAACCTGGAGTAAAGATTCACTAGTCCCAGACTAGTGGACTAGCATCAGTATTGAGCACTATGATGATGGTGATGTGATGAATATTATACCAATTACATTAATAGTGACCCTCTCTCTACTTTGCAAAAATACATCAATGTAACAACAACTTATACAATATATGATAATTGATATTCAACATAGGAACTTTATGCCATCCAAGAGATCCAAGCAGAGAAGAACTTATTCAAACTCATTGCAGGGTATGTAAGATTCTGAATACATGGGATTAATAAGTTTACAGTATTAATTGCAAAGGTTTCTTTTCAGGTCTTTGTGCCCTTCAATATATGGACATGAGGTATGTACACTAACATTATATGTCTGTACTAACTTCCCTGGAATCCCTTTTAGAAATCCCTAAAATTGGCCATGAACAATGCTTTCAAGTTTTAAGATATTTTTTTTAATAAAAAGACTTTTTCAAACACTTGATCCAAACATTTCCAGCACACTGGGGAAAGGTCTATTGAATTGTTCAATTGATATTTTATATATTTTATATTTTAGTTGGTAAAAGCAGGATTGATAATGGGGTTGTTTGGAGGAACTCAGCGATTCCTCAATGACAAGGTATCACACAGACAAACTAACATTGTGTTATTAGAGTTCATAATTCTCTTTCTTGATAACTTGGTAATTTGTTTATACATATAAATAATTTATTGTATTTTCAGAATCGTATACCAGTCAGGGGAAACCCCCATATTCTGGTGGTTGGTGATCCAGGATTAGGGAAAAGCCAGGTAATATTATTAGTATCATGGTATGTGATAGTTGTTATTATAAAATAATTTAGATAGTACGGGCACTCTGATTGGTCAAAAAGCGTGTTGGATGAGGCTATCTAAACATGCTCACGTCATCTGTGGATTGGTGGATGGCGCACGTATGGAGAATTGCTATTCTTATCAGCAATTAAAATGCCGATTTAGCCTCAAAAAATATTTTATAAAAGAAATATTTCTTAAATACAGATGCATGCAAATGAGATGCAAATGAGATGCAAATGAGATGCAAATGAGACAAGAAGCATTGTATTGACCCGATAGCCTCACTTATATGATTCTTAAAACATAAAATAACTCATTTCCTTGCATCCATAATAACAGCTATTATGGTACTTTGATTCATGCCGTAAAGTAAAACCAGTGGTTTTGTACCTGATTCCTGATTTTTAGATGTTACAAGCTGTGTCTAATGTTGCACCAAGGGGTGTATATGTCTGTGGTAATACTACATCAACCTCTGGATTAACAGTAAGTAAACCCACTATTCATTGTTTATTACAGTACAGTCATATAAATGGCATAGGCTTTGACTGATTACCTTAGGTTACACTGACTAAAGATGGTTCATCTATAGTCTTTGACTGATTACCTTAGGTTACACTGACTAAAGATGGTTCATCTATAGTCTTTGACTGATTACCTTAGGTTACACTGACTAAAGATGGTTCATCTATAGTCTTTGACTGATTACCTTAGGTTACACTGACTAAAGATGGTTCATCTGGGGACTATGCTCTGGAGGCAGGTGCTCTGGTGTTGGGGGACCAAGGTGAGTCGATTGGATTATTATCAGTTACATTAATAGAATTGTGTGATGATGATGCTAATGTTGATGATGATGATGTTTGTGGTGGTGTTGATGATGATAATGGCAGTGGGGTGATGATGATGGTGGTAGTGGTGGCAGAGGTGGATGTGGATGTGGCAATGATCAAGATAATGATGATGCTGCTGATGGTGATGATGATGATGTTTGTGGTGGTGTTGATGATGATGGTGGTAGTGGGGTGATGATGATAATGGCAGTGGGGTGATGATGATGGTGGTAGTGGTGGCAGAGGTGGATGTGGATGTGGCAATGATCAAGATAATGATGATGCTGCTGATGGTGATGATGATGATGTTTGTGGTTGTGTTGATGAAGATGGTTGTGATGGTGATTCTGGTCTTGTAGTCATGATGTTGATCATGGTGTTGATAAGATGATGATGAGGATGATGATGATGATATTCTATTTTTTCCAGGGTGTTGTTGCATTGATGAATTTGATAAGATGAGCAACCAGCATCAGGCCTTGCTTGAAGCCATGGTAAACACCTTACAATACCTGTCCTCTTGTTTCCTTGTGTCTTGTGGATAATCAAATAATCATTTGTTCTTTCCCATAGGAACAGCAGAGTATCAGTATAGCCAAGGCTGGTATAGTATGCAGGTAAATATGACCTGTTTAACCTGTCAATTCCATGGATTTTGATTTCTGTCTACCTGCGCATACCTCCATTATAGGGTCTGTGTCCCTGGTTTACTTCCCTCCATCATCTTGTACTTCCTTGGTTAATTCCCTGGATCATTTGATTTCAGTCTACCTGCTCGTACCTCCATAATAGCAGCTGCTAACCCAGTTGGTGGTCACTACAACAAGGCAAAGACAGTCTCAGAGAACTTAAAGTAAGAATGCAGTCTATTTTGTCAGTCTAATTCCTGCTCTGCGGCAAATTTGTTTGTCCTTGTATGGGGCTTGAAGAGCAATGTCCATTGGTTTGGTGGGAAAAACTGTCGTATGGAAGCCATTGGTGTATAACAGCAGTGAAAGTACAAAGGTCTCATCATGATGATTTAATAACAACTACTATAGAATTTTTTGATCCTCTCAGGACTCTGTTTTGAGGGCTTCTACTTTTGGTTCTCTGCATTAATTCCTCCATAAAACCATTCACTCAGTCATTGTAAGACAAGTTACTGACCTTGCCTACTATTCTGTGGCTTTCAGGATGGGTAGTGCTCTTCTATCTAGATTTGACCTGGTAAGTATTGATCACCCCACCCTGGTTGTACTAACTACCCCTTCTGGACTTGGTCACTCCACCCTTATCACCCCACCCTGGTTGTACTAGCTACCCCTTCTGGACTTGATCACTCCACCCTGGTTGTACTAGCTATCCCTTCTGGACTTGATCACCCCACCCTGGTTGTACCAGCTATCCCTTCTGGACTTGATTACTCCACCCTGGTTGTACCAGCTATCCCTTCTGGACTTGATCACTCCACCCTAGTTGTACTAGCTATCCCTTCTGGACTTCCTACACTTTAGAATACAGTTTGTCAAGAGATTCTTCCATATTATATCAGCTATTCCAAATAAGAACTTGAAGTTTTACTGTCACAACTATGATCTACTTGATCTTTAGATCTAGCTGATTATTATTTTGTTTATTTTTTTACAGGCTTTCATTCTCTTGGACAAGCCTGATGAGGTTTGTACTCTTTAAAGAATATTCCGTACCCATGCTGTGATTCTATGGATAATGTATGAATCTATTTGTAATGTTTAATAAAAGCCACTAAAGTGTTATCATGTGTTTGTTTTGAAGGAAATGGACTGCATGCTGACGGAACATGTCATGGCTCTACATACTGGAAAGAAAAGGTATTATATAATATAGTATGTATAATATTTGATTCAATGTATCTTTTCAATGTATCTTTTCAATGTTAATCAAGTGGTGGCCAAGGGTGCCTCAAAAAACATCTTTAACAGACCTTGTCCACTGTGGAATGTTATGTCTGTTAAATGTGACAACGTTTCCAATCCTCTACACTCTACCCCAGTCCACTCAAACAATGTAACATTTTGGAACATTCCCTTGAACCCCCAAACTATTCCATGGACCCCTCCCATGACCAACATCCTTTATCCATTTCCGTGGTTTCCTTCCTTGCATTTGCTCTTGATGTTTGACCCTCTATTAAAACTGTATTTTAGTGCTTTGGAAAAAGTGACGGCAAGACGACCCAGTGAGGTAAGTGAATCATGACCCATGGCACATGCACCCACAGACCATCTTTATTGAATAAGGGAATAAAAGTGTTGTTGTTGTTGTCTAGGGAACCAGTGAGGATGAAGATGAAGCAAGACAGCAATGGGAAGCAGACAAACCATTATCTGAACGACTCAAGGTTTGTTAGCTTCTCTTTATGTTGATAATGATTAATGATAAGGTATTTGACAACACCCATTGCTAGTTAGAAGAGAAAGTGCTTTTCTTGCAAATTTCCCATGCACATTACCTATACACCTGTTGTCTTTCACAAATTGACATCCAGTTAGACTGATCCCCTATTCTTCCTCATGATCCATCTTATTAGGTGTGTATTGGACAACACTCTTCATCTCTATTTGTCTTATTAATAGGTTAGCCCTGGTGAACAGTTCGATCCAATACCACCACCCCTCTTGAGAAAGGTAAGTAAGAACAAAAAACACCATTATTAAAACAACATGACCATAAATGCTGCAGGAATAAGAGACAATGCTATTTCGATCATGTGGGGGGACGGGATAGTACTATCTGGATCCCACGGGGGAAGGGGACTGAGTACTACCTGGATCCCATGTGGGAAGGCCCGGACAGTGATGTCTGGATCCCATGGGGAAAGGGGACAGTAATGTCTGGATAGGGTGTGGCAGGGACTACTTTCTCGACCTTGGTAAAGAAAATAGTGTTGATCATTCCTGCAATAACAATCTCATGCAGTCTACTAACTCATTGTGCAATGTATCTTTTATTGTAGTACATTGGTTATGCAAGGAAATATGTTCATCCAAAGCTGACATCATCTGCTGCTAAAGTATTACAGGTGAATCAATGTTAGTAGATGTTCGTGTGGAGGTGCAATCATGGTTATTTATCAGGCAATGCCGGTGGATTACGTTAGGGAAGAGTGCACTTTCTCAATTGTATCAAAGGGAAAGGGAGTAATTTTCATCATGTTTTAGCCCAGATAGGTTGGTTTGTGGGTGAGACATTCACTAGTTAGTGGTTTAATCATGGATATTTTTTGTACTTCAACAGAAGTTTTATCTTTCACTAAGGCGTCAGTACCAAGCAGGAGACTCCACCCCTATAACAACCAGACAACTAGAGTCTTTGATCAGATTAACAGAGGTACAAATAATTATTCAACCTATTTGTTTTCTGTATCTAAGGCACATGTTTCCATGGTTTCTGTATCTAAGGCACATGTTTCCATGGTTTCTGTATCTAAGCCACATGTTTCCATGGTTTCTATATCTAAGATGCAGGTTTTCATAGTTTCTGTTTTTGGACTTTGTGTTTCTTTGGTCTAAGTAACAATGCTCGCAAGTTTCCATTGGTTTCTGTATCTAAGGTACACGTTTTCATAGTTTCTGTATCTGAGGCACACCAAAGAAACACATGTTTCCATGGTTTCTGTGTCTAAGTCACGTTTTTATATTCCCTTATCTAAGGCACGTGCTCGCCTTGAGCTTCATGAGAAGGCTACAAGTCAAGATGCAGAAGATGTGGTGGAGATCATGAAGTATAGTCTAATGGACACTTACAGTGATGACTTTGGTAACCTGGACTTTCAACGGTCACAACACGGATCAGGCATGAGCTCCAAAGCTGTGGTATGTACAGTGGTTAAAACCTTTTTCAATGATTTACTCTGACTGAACTGCTAACTATTTGTTATCTTGTATGTTTGTTAAGGGTAAGCGATTCATTGCAGAGCTTGGTCGTGTTGCTGATAAGGAGTACAATTCTCTCTTTACTATCGACCAGATGAGAACAGTAGCCAAGGTACTGTAATAGATCACATGACCATTATCAGCCATGTTGGATGATATATGTTTTTATTTGTTTATTTATTTATTTAATTTATTTATTTATTTATTTATTTATTTATTTATTTATTTATTTATTTATTTATTTATTTATTTATTTATTTATTTATTTATTTATTTATTTATTTATTTATTTATTTATTTATTTATTTATTTATTTATTTATTAACTTTACAATTAGATACAAATATCTAATTGAGGGCATAATTAATAGGACATCAAAAGTCCCATGTAAAGAGTAGCCTATGTTGTCCTCCAATATGGTGTACATGGACCAGTAACCTATTGTAACGAAATCCTCATGACCATTATCATCCATGTTGGATGGTATATGTTGTCCTCCAATATGGTGAACATGGAACAGTAACCTATTGTAACGAAATCCTCATGACCATTATCATCCATGTTGGATGGTATATGTTGTCCTCCAATATGGTGAACATGGAACAGTAACCTATTGTAACGAAATCCTCATTATTTTATTCACCTTTCCCCCCAGGATCTTCGCCTTCACATTCCAAGCTTTGAGGATTTCATTTACTCGCTCAATAATCAAGGATTTTTGCTAAAAAAAGGAGCTCGTGTTTATCAGCTGCAAATAGCAAACTGCCTCTGATTTCACCACAAGTCAACACAAATACCTAAAGTCACAACTATAGTGCTGAAACTCAATTAATAAGAATAATAATAAATCTTTATTAGGGTAGTTATGCAGGTAAAAACAGATTCTTTTTTTCAAATCTAGCCCTATTTTAGTAAGGAATAGTTATCTGTGGAACTGTCTGTGGAACCTTTGGACAACATTGTCAAGCTGCAGAGCAATTATTTCTTGTGTTTCCATGCCTGAATAATTCTCTTTGTTGCATGAAGTAGCAACTCTCTCTAATCTTTACAACAACAACAACTTGTTCCATGCAGATTATTGTAACAAGTAATATTCACTCTGCTCCCTGGCATGCAGCACTGACTATCGATACGTTTTTTCCTCCAATCCCTCACCATCCACAATGAAGACACAAAAATATATCAGATCGTAAATCTAAATCCAAGCTTTCAGTAATTTAGTTTTAATGTTAAAAGACGTCCAAGCAAACATTAAATATCATTTTAAACTAATGTTTTGCTTTTTTATTTTAATGTGAACAGTGCTACATTTTATCTCTGTTTTATTTATCAAGGATGCAAAAAAAGCCATTTTCGACCAAAAAGCATGGACTATAGCCTAAGGTTTTCATTGAATTTGGGAGTTTTTCACAACTCAAAAAAAATGCATTATTTATGAAGGATGCCAAATTTGTCCTTTTTCACCTCTTAGATAAAAAGAATTCATTATAGCCCATTATAAACCACTGCTTTGATCAATTTTCGCTTCACTTTCTGACCCCCAATAATAACCAAGGTATATATTTAAAAAATGAATGGTTTTTTCCTTCACTTTCTGACCCCCAATAACCAAGGTATATATTTTAAAAAATGAATGGTTATTTCCTTCACTGTCTTACTCCCAATAACCAAGGTATATATTTAAAAAAATGAATGGTTATTTCCTTCACTTTCTGACCCCCAATAACCGAGGTATATATTAAAAAAAATGAATAGTTATTTCCTTCACTTTCTGACTCCCAATAACCAAGGTATATATTTAAAAAAATGAATGGTTATTTCCTTCACTTTTTGTCCCCCAATAACCAAGGTATATATTAAAAAAATAAATGGCTATTTCCTTCACTTTCTGAACCCCAAAAACCAAGGTATATATTTCAAAAAAATGAATGGTTATTTCCTTCACTTTCTGACCCCAATAACCAAGGTATATATTTCAAAAAAATGAATAGTTATTTCTTTCACTCTCTGAACCCCAAAAACCAAGGTATATATTTCAAAAAAATGAATGGATATTTCCTTCACTTTCTGAACCCCAATAACCAAGGTATATATTTCAAAAAGATGAATGGATATTTCCTTCACTTTCTAACCCCCAAAAACCAAGGTAAATATTTCAAAAAAATGAATGGATATTTCCTTCACTTTCTGAACCCCAAAAACCAAGGTATATATTTCAAAAAAATGAATGGATATTTCCTTCACTTTCTGACCCCCAAAAACTAAGGTAAATATTTCAAAAAAATGAATGGTTATTTCCTTCACTTTCTGACACCCAATAACCAAGGTATATATTTAAAAAAATAAATGGTTATTTCCTTCACTTTCTTACTCCCAATAACCAAGGTATATGTTTAAAAAAAATGAATGGTTATTTCCTTCACTTTCTGACCCCCAAAAACCGAGGTATATATTAAAAAAAATAAATGGTTATTTCCTTCACTTTCTGACCCCCAATAACCGAGGTATATATTAAAAAAAATGAATGGTTATTTCCTTCACTTTCTGACCCCCAATAACCGAGGTATATATTAAAAAAAATAAATGGTTATTTCCTTCACTTTCTGACCCCCAATAACCGAGGTATATATTAAAAAAAATGAATGGTTATTTCCTTCACTTTCTGACCCCCAATAACCGAGGTATATATTAAAAAAAATGAATGGTTATTTCCTTCACTTTCTGACCCCCAAAAACCGAGGTATATATTAAAAAAAATAAATGGTTATTTCCTTCACTTTCTGACCCCCAATAACCGAGGTATATATTAAAAAAAATAAATGGTTATTTCCTTCACTTTCTGACCCCCAAAAACCGAGGTATATATTAAAAAAAATAAATGGTTATTTCCTTCACTTTCTGACCCCCAATAACCGAGGTATATATTAAAAAAAATAAATGGTTATTTCCTTCACTTTCTGACCCCCAAAAACCGAGGTATATATTAAAAAAAATAAATGGTTATTTCCTTCACTTTCTGACCCCCAATAACCGAGGTATATATTAAAAAAAATAAATGGTTATTTCCTTCACTTTCTGACCCCCAAAAACCGAGGTATATATTAAAAAAAATAAATGGTTATTTCCTTCACTTTCTGACCCCCAAAAACCGAGGTATATATTAAAAAAAATGAATGGTTATTTCCTTCACTTTCTGACCCCCAAAAACCGAGGTATATATTAAAAAAAATAAATGGTTATTCATTTTTTTAAATACATACCTTGGTTATTGGGGGTGAGAAAGTGAAGGAAATAACCATTTATTTTTTTTAATATATACCTCGGTTATTGGGTGTCAGAAAGTGAAGGAAATAACCATTCATTTTTTTTAATATATACCTCGGTTATTGGGGGTCAGAAAGTGAAGGAAATAACCATTCATTTTTTTAATATATACCTCGGTTATTGGGGGTCAGAAAGTGAAGGAAATAACCATTCATTTTTTTTAATATATACCTCGGTTATTGGGGGTCAGAAAGTGAAGGAAATGGATATTTTCTTCACTTTCTCACCCCCAATAACCAAGGTAAATGTTTAAAAAAATGAATGGTTATTTCCTTCACTTTTATTTATTTCAAATGTGCATGGTTATTTTGTTCAGTTTCCGTCATCAATAACAAAGCCATATATTATCAAAAATGAATGGTTAATTGGCTTCACTTTCTGACCCCCAGCAACCAACGCATATATTTTCAAAAATTGGTGGTTTTTACGAAAACCCATGCACTATAGCCCATGGTTTTTGATCAATTCTTTTCCACAGCTTTTTAGAAGATTTGTATTGTATATTAAAGTATAAAAAATAGTTTTTTTGTGTGGCATTTTCATCCAAAAAGCAATGACTATGAATAGTCCATGGTTTTAATTGATTTTGGGTGTTTTTTACACCTTTTGAAAGAATATGCAGTATTTGTGAAGGATGCAAAATGTCATTTTTTGCCGTGGGTGTTATGGTGACTCCTCATCAACAGCCAAGAATATTGTAAGAAAATTGTTTATTTTGTTTTGTGTTATATAATTTGTCCTTTTACAAAATGTTTTCCCTCTAAAAATGAAACAGTTATTGTTCTGAGAGATGATAATTATTCCTGACAAACGATATTGGAGCATTTATAATAAAATTCAAAAATAAATCTTAGAGTAGAATAAGTACTGTCCTAGACAGTCTTCATTTGAAAGGCTTTTCCTTTTCCTACAGTCTATGTTCTCCTACTAACAGTCTTCTACAATGATCTTACTGGGATATCATTAATGGGATATCTACTAAACAGTGTGCTTATTTGTGTGGTATATTCCAAGTTATACACCTGTATTATATTCAATAATATTACTCATTGTTCACACCATGGTGTATTTAGTATCATTTAGTATGTCTCTCTAGAAATCATTATTTTTTTGACTTTGGAGGCAAGGCAGGAGGTTTCAACTCAT
Organism: Anthopleura xanthogrammica; assembly: GCA_964019055.1. Taxonomy (NCBI): domain Eukaryota; kingdom Metazoa; phylum Cnidaria; class Anthozoa; order Actiniaria; family Actiniidae; genus Anthopleura; species Anthopleura xanthogrammica. The sequence continues at coordinate 213,813 of OZ025212.1, read as the reverse complement.
CGTCAATGACAACTGGTGGATCAATAATCTGAGATGATCGAGGCGGAAGAGGTGGTGGACCATTGGAAGAAGAAGAAGGACTTCTGAGTGGATGGCGAGGGGGTAGTGGTGGAGCTTCTGCTTCAGGTCCTTCAGGGGGAGGAGGTGGAGGTGGACGTATTGGCATTCTGATTGTCTTCTGATGTAATTCTTGTGAATCTTTCAAATCTTCAAAGTTAAAATTGACAAGAGGCATGGAGTTCATTCTTTTTATTGGTGAAACCTCAGGCAGAGGCCGATCTTCAACCACTGAAGTAGTTCTCTGTTTAGCTGGCCGTGGAGGTAAGAGAGGTGGTAATGGGGGAACAGCAGGTGCTTCTTCCTGAGCAGCAAAATTTTCAATATTTTCATAATCTGGATCATGTTCATCCATGGGGGTTTCTGGGATAAGCGGGGTAGTATTCCTTGGGGTGAAAGTGTTGGGAGTGAGTGGTGGTCTTGAAAGGTGAAACGTTGAAGATGATGTAGGAGTTGATGCCTCGCCATAATCAGCATTGAAAATTGATGATGTAGACATAGTCCGTTTATTAAGAGTTGACTGGGAACTGATTGAGAGTCGTGAAAGCAGGAAGCTTGGTTTGGTACCAGGTGACTTGAGGGGGACGTCTGTTACACGTGGCTATAAAAATAAAAGTAAAAAAATTAGCATTACAATGTGAAAAGAAATGTCCTCCAAGTAATAGAGTCAGAGCAGGGCCATAGCTAGGGGAGGGCACTGCAGGCTCAGCCCCCCCCCCCCTCCCCAATAACTTTGACTGTTTGTTGACATTTAATGCAGGTCCATAGCAGGGAGATGGGCCTGGGGAAACTTGGGCTCCCCAATATTTTTGGCCTCGCTATAGCCCAGCAGAGAACCATAACTCTTTAGGCTTCATCAAAACTACCCAATAATACAAACTTTAAACGTGTTGTCAAATACTTACAAACTTGGGTGGCTGTTTACTGTTTCTGGGCTCAATTTCCAAGGAAAGTTTATACAAATAATCAACCATCTCCTTTTCATCTTTACCTTCAAGTGGATCTAAGTTTTCCAAGTATTTCTGCAAACAATAAGATATTAATAGTTAGTCAATAAACATGCTAGATAGAACAGCTTGATGTGTATGTGTATGTCCTTACCCTAATGAGGGGATCTGATGCCAGACAATAAGGCTGGTTCTGGTACTGCTGAATCTCACCCGTTATTTCAGCTACTTTCCGCCTAAAATAAAACAAATGTAAACCAAGGTAGGTTGTCAGTAGGGTGTTGGTAGGTGGTCAGTAGGGTGATGGTAGGTGGTCAGTAGGGTTGTCATTAGGGTGTTGGTAGGTGGTCATTAGGGTGTTGGTAGGTGGTCAGTAGGGTGTTGGTAGGTGGTCAGTAGGGTGATGGTAGGTGGTCAGTAGGGTGATGGTAGGTGGTCAGTAGGGTGATGGTAGGTGGTCAGTAGGGTGATGGTAGGTGGTCAGTAGGGTGTTGGTAGGTGGTCAGTAGGGTGTTGGTAGTAGGTCAGTAGGGTGATGGTAGGTGGTCAGTAGGGTGATGGTAGGTGGTCAGTAGGGTGATGGTAGGTGGTCAGTAGGGTGTTGGTAGGTGGTCAGTAGGGTGATGGTAGGTGGTCAGTAGGGTGTTTGTAGGTGGTCAGTAGGGTGTTGCTAGGTTGTCAGTAGGGTGTTGGTTAAGGGTTTTGGTATTGTTGCTGTGTGTATGGTGTCAGAAGGATAGTATAGTAGGTTATTTGTAGGTAGTTTTGAATATCTTTACCTTTTACTGAAGTTAATGATTCCTTCAGGATAGTTGGGTAAGAAGTCAGGGTTTCCGTCTTCAATCTTCAATATGTTTGACATATACATTCCTTAAATAACAGAATAAATTAGAAGGTTAATATCACCAGTCACCTGCTGACAGATACTTTATATGTTATAGAGCTTTTAAGTGTGATGTCAATCGAATTGAAAAATGATGTCCAGGTCCAAAACGAAGAGCAGTCCTATGAAGATTTTTCTTACTTTTTCTTCATGACAGGATTTGTTGTCCAAAGTTCTAATTGTTTCAAGTGGAGGTGAAATAATTGGGCATGTTTTTTGCTTTATTTTAGTGGTATTTTTGAGCAATTGGACCCAGAAATACAGCACTACTTTACAGCTCTATAAAAGATACCCACCAAAGAAAGGAACACATGGAGGATTGATGGAACGAAGCTTTTCAATGTATCTCTTGTAATGATCACTTGTGAGTTCTTTTGCTTCTTCCAGGATTTGTTGTCGTTTTGTAGATAATTCCTGACAAAACAAACAAAATAAGAATTGGTCAATCAAAGAGATGGTGTAGACAAGTTATATATTGAGTATTGCATACTACTACTAATAACAGATTTGTAAGAAAATAGAGAACTAATTGCACAAATACTTACTGCAAATGTATGCTGCAATCTGTAAATTGGTGAAGAATTCAGAGCACTAACTACTTCTAATATTCCATTAAAATTATTCAGTTCTTGAAAAACCTATCAAAGAATAAAGGAAGTCTAATTTAACCAGAAGTTAGATGAAGTGTGATGAAAAATGGTTACAATTCTCACTCTTCACATCTTTTCATCCTAATTTCCTCTCATCATTTTCTTTTCCCATATCCAATCCTTCTCATATTACTTCTCCACTTTCCTTTCTTCCTTCTCTCCCTTCCTTCCTCTTACCCTGTTCTCATCTCTGCCCTCCCACTCTCCCTTTTCTCCCCTTCTCTCCCTTCCTTCCTCTTACCCTGTTCTCATCTCTGCCCTCCCATTCTCTCTTTTTCTCCCCTTCTCTCCCTTCCTTCCTCTTTCCCTGTTCTTATCTTCCTCTTCCCATTCTCCATTTTCTCAACTCTTTATCACAAATCTCTTGCACACCGCAAAAAGGGGCACTAAAAGTAAAAAAACAACAAGAACATGGTCTTACATTTAAAATATCGATAATTCTTCTAAGTACAGCAACCCTTTCTTCCAGGTTAGACATCTCACAGAGACTCTTTTCAAACCACAGTGTGATGTTGTTGGTGTGGTGGATCATTTTCAGTAGGTTGGGTGACGTGATATGTTTTTGGTCCTCTTTTGTCCATACACTGCCGACTAATTCTGATGGCTTGACCGCTCTATCATTAAGAATTAACAGGTGTTAGTACTAATTATTATGTTTCAGGGGAAAAAAGCTAATCTAGGAAGTGGGAGGATAGACTGGAACTATATTTTACAACCATCACTCCCTGAACAAGGCTCTTCCATGAGGCTCCTTCCACACTTGAACCCGAACCACAGCTGCGAAGGATGAGCAGTAAACCACTACGCCACCCATAACGATGAGACACAGTGTGTTATGCAACGACACTTACATTATTGGCTTCCCATTGACATAAATGCATACTAGATACAAGTAAGAAGTGATCTTGGTCAATTATCTACAATATATATGCATATCATACCTGTAGAGTTCTGATTCTATTATGGTTAAATGACGAGCAATCTCAATAGGATGAAGCTAAAATAACAAAAACAAGGATTCATTTCAGTATTAATACTTCAAGTACCCAATGCAAAATAATCGTGTCATTACCGTCAGGATGTCAAACTTGTCCATGTCATTATCTCTAGCCAGGTGCCATTCTATTGGAGGTGGGTCCTTCTCAAATGTGATTTCTGGAGCAGAATTTTCACTAACACTGCTCTGAAATATGAAAACAAACACTGCCATGAGCATTCAACAGATTTAATACTATTAAGTAACAGCCTGTAGAGGGATACTGTGCATAAAACATCCACATGTCCCCCTACAAGGAAGGAAAGGGAAGGGGGGTTGGAGAAAGGCATGTTTTGAATTTCTTTCTACACATATTCTGAAGTCTGAGAAGAAAATATATATCCCCTCAGATATCAGGTTGACATTTCTCAGAGGGGAGGGTATATTGTATATGTCCAAAAAAGATAAAGGAGGATAGATTTAGGAGGGTATTTTTAAACCTACTTTAGTCAAAAATTTTGATTACTGACCTTTCTACTGATAACCTTGTTGATGGATTCCACCCATCGTCTCATTGCTTTGCCGTTTACTTCAGACAGGAATATCTCTAGCTTCTTCAGCAACTGCTTGTCTCGTTCAAAATCATAGAAGTGTTGATCTACCCAATGACGGATGGCATTTAAAACTCTGTTAACATGAGAAAAGAGTCAGAGAAAAAGTCCAACAGATGTAATGGTGTTATACTTGATATTAAAGTTTGTTGGGGGTGAGGCTAGGGGTGGGAATGGATAGGGTATGAAGGCAGCAAAGGAAGATTAGAGGTAATGGAATACCTAAAGGACAACATTTATCAATAACTAAATCAAGACCAACCTCAGTTGTACTGGTTGGGTATATTCTTTTTTAAATCTCTTTAAATCTTCTCTAAGCACAGGCTTTCCTCGTGCCATGGCCTGACGATCCTCTTCACTTGGTGGAGGCTCAGGAATCTTAAATGTAACAATTGTTAAGAAAAAACAGCCTCTACTTTACACACAGAAACATTTTTGACCCCTCCCCTCACAGGAATAAAGTATTATTCATCATCAAAGGATATCTATCTATTAGGAGGTCCAGTAGTTCCCTTGGCTTACAGAATGACCGATAAGTTGTCAAGAAGGTGCGCACAAATGTAGGATCTGAAATGAAAAAGATGAAAACAAAATTTGGATTTTGTAACAATGTGGTATATGTAATAATATTTAGTTAGCATACCAGCATAATCATGACACATGTATATGTATGTATGTCTAGTTAGCATACCAGCATAATCATGGCACATGAATATGTATGTCTAGTTAGCATACCAGCATAATCATGGCACATGTATATGTATGTCTAGTTAGCATACCAGCATAATCATGACACATGTATATGTATGTCTAGTTAGCATACCAGCATAATCATGGCACATGTATATGTACAGTATGTCTAGTTAGCATACCAGCATAATCATGACACATGTATATGTACAGTATGTCTAGTTAGCATACCAGCATAATCATGACACATGTATATGTACAGTATGTCTAGTTAGCATACCAGCATAATCATGCCACATGTATATGTACAGTATGTCTAGTTAGCATACCAGCATAATCATGCCACATGTATATGTACAGTATGTCTAGTTAGCATACCAGCATAATCATGGCACATGTATATGTATGTATGTCTAGTTAGCATACCAGCATAATCATGGCACATGTATATGTACAGTATGTCTAGTTAGCATACCAGCATAATCATGGCACATGTATATGTACAGTATGTCTAGTTAGCATACCAGCATAATCATGGCACATGTATATGTACAGTATGTCTAGTTAGCATACCAGCATAATCATGGCACATGTATATGTACAGTATGTCTAGTTAGCATACCAGCATAATCATGGCACATGTATATGTACAGTATGTCTAGTTAGCATTTCTAGTTCATATATCAATATAGAGTACAGCTATGCCTTGTGTTTCTCTACCACTTCTCCTGTGCTCTACAGCTCCCAGCATGTTTATATCATGATATATAGACATGCCCACCATTATATTTTCCTAATATACATACCAGCATATTTGTGATGAGTCAGTCTTTCTATCAACTTGATTAAAGTTCCACCCCTTATTACAGGTGCCACTGAATTCTGGAGAAGAAAATAATCAATACATCAAACATTCAAGTATTGCAAGACTGCTAACTAACAGTCAATTATACTACCGACAGTAGTATATATACTCACTCCTTGTCCTTCTTCAAACACAATGTTGTCTTCTGCATCTTCAACTGCAAAACTACAACAACATTTATGATTAGTCTTAAATAACTATTCCAGAAATGGGTAAGAAACAGAAATCAATAGTGGAGCAGTCTTTACCAGTATTCATCAGGATTGGGTATTCTTAGTGGAATGGCCTTCTCTTCCTCTAGTAACATGTGGTCAAGTAACCGATCCAATGTACTGCAAGTACAAGATATATTGTGTTAGTGTTGATGATGTCATAGGAACACCAAGGTTAAAACCTTACCTTCTCATGTGTAATGTCATCAACATGGCCATCCATTCATTCTTTTCTGTCTCATTCTTACAGATGAACAAGGCTTTGAGCTGATCACGTTCAACCACCTCAAAAGCATTTTTGACATCTGAATGGGAATAGAAAAAAATCAAGAAAAAATTAGCCAATAACAAAAGAACTGAATCTTGGCTTATCTCTAAAGAAAAAAATCATGTTCAGACAGAGTAAATATAAATAAATTATGTAGTTACCTTCTGTGTCATCTAAATCATTGATTTCAGCTTTCCTTAGGAAATACTTTTCCTTTAGCCGGTACTCAGGGTTATTCTGACCAGACAATGAATGTCTTGTGTTCTGAAACAAACATGTTGAACAATGAGAAGCTGGCAGAAACTCTGAAGCACGGGGACCCAAAGTCTAGCCATGGATAGGCATTATATAGACCAGTGGTACTCTTGATAAAGTGGGAAGGTAGAATGGGAAGATAGGGTAAAAAAAGACTAAGACAGCAAAGAAAAAGAAAGGTATTTGAGGAGAATAAAAAGATATAAGGTAAATAGCAAGACAGTACAATACATTACCTGCTTACAGCATATTAATAGACCATCTAACAGAAACACATATCTCTCTGTATACTAAACAAAACAAACAACACCATCATTAATACACAGTTTTAGTTGGGCAGGCTTACTTTTAGGAACAAATTATAGAAGTAGATTTGTGTACCTTTTTATTAGGATGCAATTTACCAAGCATTCCCTCTGCAAAATAATAAACAACAATAATAAGTAACTAGTTGTCGTACAAGAATTAAAGAAATATCAACCATATTACTTGCCTTTGAGGATTTCTGTGCATGTCTGGGAAATATCTTTACCCTAAAAGAAACACCACTATTAATATCAACACAGTCATTAATAATGTTATTAATATGTGTCTGTCTGTCTGTCTGTCTGGTACTGACCTCCCAGCCATCAATGTTTCGTTGCAGCTCATTCATCACAGAAGCTGCAGACTTCAAAATTCCAGACTTTCTTTTCTGTGCTTTACTGAATTTATCCCTACAACAGAGCAAGTGCAAATAAATATTTATTATCACTAAACTAATGACTCTCTTGTAAGCATTTGATTCATGCCCACTACACAGCACATCGTAGAGTATTTTTTTCTTTTTTCTTTACACACATTATTTTACCCTAAACATTAGCCCCAAAATTGAAAGGGCTCATCACGAGTAGATTTAGTTATGACTGTTGAAAACCCATGGTACAGTGACTGTGATGGCACAGAATTCATTGAACAAACAACTGCAGTACTTAGTGTTGCTATCATACCACAAGATTTACACTTGAAAGCTTGTAACTCTGGTTCATTTCATTCGAACCTGTTCAAATTTGCTAATTTGCTTACTAATCTTGTGATACTCTTTCAAATAGCATTTTTTTGCTAATTAGATTAAAATTCAAAACTCATCCCCAATTCCTTGCTTATTTTTGAAATGGTCTATATACATACTCTTTTTTCTTGAGCATATTCCCAGAATAAATGATTCTTTCCATGTTTGCCTGAAACAAACTTTGGGCACTTTGCACCTGATGGATAGAACCAATGGATACAGTCAGTAATGGTTAGAAACAAGAAGTGAAGTCCAATCCCTAGCCTGCCTGTGATCTCTAGCGATCTCTAGGGTACATACCTGCTCTAAGCTCTCTAGATCATACTCATCAGGGCTCGTTTTCTGCAATAACTGGGTAAAGATCAAAATAAATTGTTAAGAACTATAACCAAATGATCTGTATTGTGTTTCAGAGGGTTTTTTATTCCTACAGCTTTGATATGCCACTTTGAACTTGAACTTGAACTTGAGTTTTTTTACGTGTCACCATTAACTTTCACTATAGGCAATTAGACATCCCCTCTTAAACACACAGATTATTTTTTTTGTCTTAAAATAATTGGGGATAATATAGAATTGAATTACACACATAATTTTTCTAGGTCTTAAGGTTCCTTTTGGTTAGACAGACAAATAAATTTTTTTTTGTTATTGTTATTTGAGATTTGCCCACAGGCTGGTGCTGTACAATAGAGCACGAGGTCCCCTTTGAGGTACATTGCACCTATTCCCAACCCTTAAAACTCTATTCCCCATCCTACTATCAACCCATTAAGAAATAATTAGTAAAGGCCAGACACCAAGGGTGGTCACTGCCAGGGTTTCTTTACGTCCTCAGTGGTTCTCTCACATCCCTTCAATGCAGGGTTAGGTAGTGTGGAGAGACGGGACCGCCATTTTATGTGGTCATCCAAGCCAGTACATTAGGTGTTTGACATTAATTTTTTCAAGCTTACCTTGATTAAATCAAAGTAGTGCATACAGTGCTGTAAAGGTATCATTAACAGCTTCGGCAAGCAGTACTGCACAGTTTCTTTAAACCGTGACCCTTTACTCTAAATAAGACAACAATAAAACCATAATATTTCAGTTTAATGTAACAATAACCTGTTATGTAGTTGGAAGGGAAATTGAAGAATCCTCTGCTTACAGGAGAATCACGCAATAAAAATCACTAGTATTCCCTCCTAAAACCTCTGACTCTAGAATAAGTTCAAATATTATAATGTTCAATAGGGTGCTTACAAAGTAGGGAGACAGTATTCATCATCTGGTAGGCAAAGTATGACCATCCCCAAAAGTGCTATTAAAAACTTTCATTTCTTTTAGTTGCCCTTACTATTTAAGTATCAATTCTATTGAACCTTGAAATAATCTCTGGGTTGAACTAATTTAGGATGTATATGAGAGACTTGTGTTGCATCATTGCTAGCAAATAATGTTAGTCTGCAGCAGAGCATGCTTGGCTGTCTTACCCTGAAATATTCAGCTACTTTGGGTCTTGCTAACAGCTCGTACAGTTTGCCTCCAATACCAAGGTGTCTGTACATCTTACTGGTTGACTCCATTTGTTCCTTGGCAAATTCCTCATACACTTCAAACTCATTTCCCTTGCAGGAAAAAATGACCAATGATCATTAATTTATGACCATATGATAATAATTATCTATCAGAAAGTACAAAACCAAAAATACCACAAGAATGGTACATGCTTTCCATATCACAGTGCTAGCACAAGACCTGTGCCTTATAAGTGCTGCAAGTATGTACGATGATCTCTGATAATAGGGCACTTGAAAGTATACAATGGGTCACTCTATTGTGGTACCAACAAACCATTGATAGACTATATCAATCTTCTAACAATATGCTGATACTCACCTCAGCCATATCTTCAAAACATGTGCCAATAGCAGGAGGTTTTCCTTCATCTGCAACCTCTATGGCCGCTTCAAGAAGACCATAGAAAGAGACAGAGAAGTCATAGATATCTGTGATGTTACTGAAAACCTTGTCAATGTCCTAAAAACAATGGTTGATAACAGACTTTTACGTTATGGAAATTTGAAAACATCAATAAATAACTATAATAGCAATGGAAAAGTAGGAGTACCTCTTTTGTAAACAAATCCTTGGCTTCAACAAATGGGGCTCTGAATAACTGAGAAAGTATAAGGAAGATCAACACTATTTCGACCAATCAAACCTGTTACAGCTTGAAAGCTGTTGTTTCAGATCTGTTGTAACTAATTATAATGAAAATTATACTTCAGTCTGGCTTCATTTGAATAAAATTTGTACATAAATATAATATTTATGTACAAATTGTGTACTCTTCCAAAAACATAAACATATTGATGTATCATAGGATAACAGAAAAGCATGCACATTATAACCAACTATTATTGCTACTTGATTGGACATCAATTGACAATAAAATGTTATGTGACAGAAGCAAACAAGCACAGCAAAACTAACCAGACTTTGTTTACATCAGTCAAAGATTTGGCTGTTGTCCAACAATAGAACAGAGCTATAGACTTCCTGTGATATAGTACTAATAATAACATTACATACCTTGATAATCATGTTCAAGTCTCTGATATATTTTGCTTCTGCAATCATCATTTCTTTTACAACTTCATCATACGTCAATAGCTCCTGATGATTATTAGTCTATGAGCAAAGATACGACATGATTTATGCTACAGCAAAACCTCATCATAGGTTATGAGAACATATTGGAAAGAATAAAAGCTTGCGGTTTCAGTTTCAATAGAGTGTATCAATTCTGGGTAATGGAGACCATAATTAGTTCATATGAAATATCAAATTGAACCATGAAGTAACAAATAAATCTAGCTGTCCTTTAGAATTTAAATATGAATTTAAAATAAATCAAAGTGTATTTGCAATTACTGGTACTAATTTAGCATGCTAATAATTTAACTAAACAATATGATGATATTGTCTTGCTGATAAGACAATAATGGCTATGTCTTGTGACCTCCCTAGAGATATCCAACAGGAATCACATTGCTATTCATTTTCCTTCATTTGCAACTTAATGTTTTAAAATAAGAAAATATTGGCATGTCTGCTAAAATAACTAGTGAATAGACTGAAAACTTTGTAAGTAACCTATCTTGTTCCAGAATTATAGAAATTTTATGTATCCCTGCAGTATGGATACATATCACACAGCACACTGCACAATACTTTATGAGTCCTACAAGATCTGTCTTACTGTATGTGTATAAAGTTTAATGCACAGTTGATCAATGCATTAAATATCTTGATCAACAAACATTGGATCTACTCATTCAACAGGTTAAGTATTAGAATAACATATTAACATTTGCAGGTTCAATAAGGAAGACTGTTATGCTATCATTACTTTATGCAAGCTCTCTTCATGATACAATGTTATCTTAATTATGTACTATCTGTAGTTAGTTTGTACAAAAAAAGCTGAGATTTCGATTCCAGGCTGACCTTTCTGTAAACTGAGTGCAACACATTTAACAAAGAACCCACCCTTAGAAAGATGTACTGAGCAGGTAATGGAGGTCTTTTCTTGTATCCTTGCTTAGAAGTCTTGCTGAAAATCAAGGTTCCTTTTTTACGTAGACGGTTACAAACACTTGGGGAAGCCATATCAACTTCCTTTGTAACAGGATTGTTGCTGCACTTGTTTAAGTACAGTGCTGAAGTTCCACAGATTTGAGCAAAGCCTTCATGTCACACTTTGTTTACATCACATCATTCATTTTAACATTCTTTCAATATACTTCAAACTATCCAAACTTGCAGATGGATTCTTTTTTAAATCAGGAAGAACAGAGTAGAGTCTCATTAAAAGCCGTAACAACCAATTAACACCTTGTATGGACCTCCAATTGTTAAAATGGAATAATTATCATGTGGTAATGTATATAAACATAAATAAATAAATATTATAATGCTACCCAAAAGTCTCTACAGGAGCACCTATGGCTACAATACAAATTGTGAGCTTATACTATAACACTATAACATAAAGCAATGTAGATTGGAGGTATTTTCTTATATTTTTTCATGATCATAAGGTAAATTTGATCATCTTGCATGACTGTGATGTGACCATGAGGTTTTGTGGTGGTCAGAAGTTCAATCATAATTGCTAATTCATCTATTTTTGAAATCTTCTTAAAATAGTTCAATTCAAGTATCATATTTCTTTATGTATAAAATGCTACTTTTGAAAGCTTTGTAAAATATATTACAAATTAAAGTAATTTTTTTACATTTATTTTACTTGAATTATGCATAATAAATGACATTTTCAAAACCTTTTTTTGGTCACATCAAGACTTGTGTTATTAATGATAAAAAAAGAAAAAATCTATTGAAATGTTTTATTGTACTTATAAAAGTACAAACTGACAAGAGTAATAAGTAAAGAGACATTTCTTGTAATTATTTCAGCAGGGAACATTTCATGTGCAGATAACATGATGATCTTATGCAATTGTAAGTCAAGGATTGTGGTTTATCAAGTCACTCTATAATCATCATTCTAATCACGCATCTGTTAACTTGGTCTACCTGTCACATAGTTTTCAAACCATGAGATAAACATCTCTTAGAGACGCCTTTTGAACTACAAACAAAAGAAACTCCATAATGGGGTTACCTAGCATATTCTAGCAAATCAGTACATGTAGATAGCCAAGCAGTTTATAGAAGTCGTGAGAAAAGGTTCAGAAATTGTTATTAATAATGATAATAATTATCATGACAAAGAAACACTTCAGACATTCAATAAATTAGCTTTAAATAAAGAGTTTCAATTGTCTCATATGTCAAAAATGAGAAATGTCTGAAATGGAAAAGTGGATGATATGGAAAATATGAACTAGAAGGAAATTATTCGTGACTGTGTTTCAAAATTGGCAATAATTTGTAATATCTTACAAAACTAGATATCAATTAGAAAAAACACTAAATTCTTCATAAAATTTCAATCAAATATTTTCTTAAGTTCATATAAGAAATTAGAATTCTGCCGTTCATGTATCAGGCATTTATCAATATGATTAGAATTGATGATACAGAATGCTATTAGCAATAGATCATGATTCAGAGTCAGTCTTACCCCTCTTATACCTTTTGGTCAACACTAAACCTGGTTTCATCTCAACCAATCAGAACAAATGAATAATAATCAGGTAATTCGTTATGATTCCAGCATTTCAGAGTATACTATTAAGGGGCCATTTATTTTTTTTACTGGGGGGAGGGGGTGGGATTTGTGGAGAGTTCATAAAAACACTATCAAGAGTGGGGCCCACAGAAAAAATCTGAATCACACAGCACTTTTACAATAAACAAAATGGAAAATAAGAGAGGGGCCATTTTTTTTGAAACGACAGATGGGGGGAAGGGGGAAGGGGGAAGGGGGAAGGGGGAAGGGGGAAGGGGGAAGGGGGAAGGGGGAAGGGGGAAGGGGGAAGGGGGAAGGGGGAAGGGGGAAGGGGGAAGGGGGAGGGGGGGTCAGATTTCTTAAACAGGTTAACATTAGAATCCCATCCCCAAAACCCCCTCCAAAATAAAAAAAAGAATGGTCTTTATATTAAAGGATCAGAAACATGTCTGTTTGTCTGTCTGTCACTTACCTCCTCCTCTACTGGTGCTTCTACATCATCAGGATGAAACATGTACATTAATACCTGGTCAAAAATACTACTGTTAATATGATGTATGAGTATACATTGAATATAAAAACTTGAAATAACACTTACTTTGTCTGCAAAGAGGGCAACTTTAATATCTTGACAAGTAATTTCAATATGTCTGATATTCTTGACATAGTTACCAGCAAGCTATGGAAACAAACAAAGGTTTTAGTGACATGTAAATATAAACAAACACTAAGGCAGAACCTATACAGTATATGATAGGAATATAAACCAGTAAGATAATGCACATGCTGTTTGGGTATAATATATTGCACATGCTGTTTGGGTATAATATATTGCACATGCTGTTTGGGTATAATATATTGCAGCATGCTGTTTGGGTATAATATATTGCACATGCTGTTTGGGTATAATATATTGCACATGCTGTTTGGGTATAATATATTGCAGCATGCTGTCTTTAATACTCAAAACACTGGTCAAGATGATGATTAAAGAGAACTGCATTATGATATGTACAATACATTTTATTAACCCATTTTCAGAGTTAATTTACAATATAAAGAAATGAAAGTTATGAACCTGTCCCATCACCTATCTTTCTATGTATTCACCTTCCAATCTATCAACTGTCTATCCAACTACAACAGCCTGTCTACTAGCTTCTACTAAGGCATACTGTTAAATTCATGCAAACAAAGACAATATAAATATAAATGATAGCATAAATACTATTAAAAAATGAACAACATTATTTTTATATAAATTATGTATATTTTTGGAATTAAATATGATCTAGCAAAAAAGTATTTCAAAAGTGTCCACTCATCTGATTATGTAATACACTGAAGGTTTATTTATAATCAACCAATCAGAATACAGGATTCTCAAGGATAGTTGAAAAGTCATAATTATACATGTTCAACTGTTGTAAACAGGAAGCAAAGGCGGTATGACAAGACCAGTCACTTTATTTCCTTGTGCTGAGTTAACACTAAACTATATCTAGCTAGTGCAAGCCAATGTGATGTGCAAGATGTCTTGAAAATGATTTCAAATAATTGTTATGCAATGTAAAGAGATGACTCAAGGGATGAACCATGAAAAAAAAAACATGTCAAAATGAATTCTCTTGTTGGCACAGCTTGAAAATGTTTATTGACACTAGATTTGTAAATCAAAATATTACATTATTAGCAGGAATATCACCTGTGTTCCATATGTTACTATATACTTTTATAACAAACAATCTTAATCCTATCAAAACAACAATATGAAGTAAAATAAAAAATAAATGGTATTGATTATTGAAGATTATGTAAGTGCTAGGTAATACATATAGTGTACCTTGAGTATATCAGCTGAAATGTATTCCATGACGGCAACTATATACACTGACACCTGATTATCCACCTTATAGCCCAGAATATCCTACAAAACAATATGCAATAACATCATAAGTGACAGGAACAAAATACATCTCTATTAAGTAAATGAAATTTGACTGTCATGCTAGAATTTACACAATCATTGCAGTGAAATTAGACTTGCAAAATAATTAGCCTTATATCACACAATAATCGTTATATCTAGTGGCAAGAAATAACATGTCATAGCCAGTGAAAACTACCTTTTTGGATAGGAAATTTTAAACCTATGTAATAGGAATAAATAGAGGAAAGGGAAAATAAATCACATTTTAGAAAATATGTGAATCATTTACTTATAATATACGAAACATTGACCTTTATTGTTTGAAAGATTGTTTATTGTTTTATACATTAATGTAAAATTCGAATGTAGCATTATACTATTATTGAAGGGGTGTGTGGTGAAATAAACACCTTCAAGAACTTCGACTCCAAAATGTCTGACAACAGAATAATGAATTAAATTTCCAAATAAATCAGGTTTTAATAATAAATATTAGGCGTTTTATTCTTTAGACATAACAATACGGTCAAGTATCGAGGATAAAGCTAAGTAAATTACCTAGTAATATGAATTTTGGAATAATTGAATAAGAGCTTGAAGGCTACTTTCGAAAGTGGTTTCAAACGACTTCCAAGAAAACAGACATTAACCAGGTATAGAAAGATCCTTTAGAGGCTTAACATAAAACCAAAGAATCCTTCGAAAATGTAGTAACAACCTTATTTTCATGTTAACGTTTTAGATTTACCTTAATAAGTGGATGAACCTTGTCTACGGGCAAGATCAAGGGATTTTTTTTCTTTCCTTTCTCGATGGCAGATTGAGCGTCTAAGATGGCCCATTTATCAATAGGATCAGGAAACGTTTTAGAGACTCTGTCTTCTACATCACTTATAGTGTGTGGCTGGCAAGAACATAAATGATGTAACAAGTGGATAATAAGATCTTCTATGTAATCTAGAGCTTCATCTTGTACATCCAGAGAAGGATGAACATCTTTTTGAACCTAAAAAAACCCAACATTCAAATAATTAGCTTACACAAATCACAAGTCTTTATACCAAAAAGTATTTCCCTAACATCATTGAAAACAGATGGCAAGTAAAGCTGATTCTTTGGTGGATTTGTTCTAAACAGGATCTGTTTAAATAAATGATACAGCCACTTCCCCTTTTCGAAATTCTTTTACAGTGATGAGTGAACATCGTTGGTAGTACCTTTCGCAAGGGTCCCAGTAAAATGCCTTTCCATTTCGATGGATTAAGAGTTTCATCACATTCCGATATAGGCATGATCTCTTTCTCTATCTACACGGCATTACAGTCAATATAGTTTAGAGAGAACCAGAAGTGTTGAGCCACATCAAAACGTTCCTACATCCGTCCTGTACTGATGTCTTTGACCTTGCTTGCGGGCTGCAAGTTCCCTTTCACAATCCAAGCTGCTCACATCGTGCAAAAACGCTAACAAAATTACTACAAATCCAACGAATAGATACCAGATAAAATACTTAGTCCTCCTGATGCCTTAGGCTGTAAATACAAATAAAGTTTGAGGGTAAGAAATGAGAAAATTAAAGCGAAATCGGAAGTTCTGTTTTCAAAACATCGTAAAGCTTCGGCAACTTGGCAGAGGATGTCCGGGACCAGACCTCACGCGGTCATAAAACCATGCCAGGAGACTGGGCACTACTGCCCTTCAACAACAATCTCGAAAAGAGGTGCGATTGTTTTTGACGCACGTGATGGTTGGCAAGTCTTCATAATGTTATGAGCAAGCGCCTTATCTTGGAGTCAAGTGGCTTAAAATGATTATTTAATGGCCTTGATAGTGTGTTATGAATATTTTATAATAGATTTCTTAGTCATCTGATCGGTGTCGTACAACCACCGCCGCAGTAAGCAAATGTTAGTTAAAAAGATTTAGAAAATTGAGAGAAATGGAAAGTATGAGATCATTTTGCAGTAATATTTCCATCCCCCACATGACGTGACTTATATCACGTGACTTGGACCCGGACCTCATCACAAGCCAGGGTCGAGGGTATACATTTTTGGCTTGCACGTCGAAGCGAGAGGGGAAGAAGGAGGGGAAAGCACTTATTAAAATATAAAAGAGTGGAGAGGAACGGATAAGGGAAAAGGGAGAATTCTTTCCCTTCCTCCCCTCCCCTCCCCTCCCCTCTCTTGTAATATAAATAACGGACATCAAAGTTCGCAGAACCCTGTATTTGTCCTTGGTCAAGTCCCAGCTTTGCTACGCTACGATGGTTTGGTCGCCGCACCAGGTCGCGCTGAAGGCTAAAATCGAGCGCGTCCAAAGGCGGGCAACTAGATGGATTCTTAGGACAAGATTAGGTGACACCACCTATAAAGAACGCATGCAACTTCTCCATCTGCTTCCCTTGTGCTACGACAGGGAAGTCAAAGACTTAATATTCTACTATAAAGCTCTTTATGGACACATTGACTTTAACATTCGTGACTTTGTCGCCTTTAGTACGCATAGTAATATACGTAACTGTAGTAATCCTAGCTTAATGCTCAAGGTTCCTTTCTGTAACTCTAATACTTTTCAGGCCTCATATTTTAATCGCATTGTTAAACTTTGGAATCCCATTTGTAAATCTTCTCCTTCCACATGTTTTTCTAGTATTGCTACCTTCAAAAATCACGTTTTAGTACGCTATTTTAATTTACTTGATTCTGTTTTTGATATTGACAGGTCTTGTACCTGGTCTGCATTTCGAGAATGTCCCTGTCATAGAGGTTAACCCCATAAAGTACACTAGTTTTATCTTAATGAACTTATTTTTCCATTCTTATTTTTTATATTTACGTACAATGTTATATTTTTGCATATATTTTTACGTTTAATTATTTCAAAATTTCATGAGGTGGTCACCTCGCATGGGTCTCGTGTCCCGTTCGTGACTCTCCTTTTAGGGTAACTACTAGTTATTTTATTTAACACATTGTTATATTAGTTCCCAATAAAGCTGTTAAAAAAAAAAAAAAAAAAAACGCGCGCATGGACTCCAGGGTAAACTCGTCACCGGGTACCAGTCCTTCTCTCCGATCAAATCTCTCGTTTTACATTCACTATTCACTTCCGATCCTTCCATCGTCTTATCCCTTCTTTCTACTGGTTTTTATCGGGATAATGTCGTCTGAGAAGTTTGAAGAGTTAGAGGATGAAATTACAGTGCTTTATGAAGATGTCAATTCAAGGGTGGTTCACAGGATTCCCAAACTAGGTGGAGGTTAGTATAAAATCAACTTTGTCTTCAAATGGAGAGATCAGAGATGATCCCAGGATAGATTCTTGTATCTCTGCTTAATATGTGATGGTTTTTGTTGCAGAACAAAAGAAATCAGCCATCAGGGAAGTAGAAAGGAAAATCGAAGATGCCAATTTATTGGTAGGATTATCAGTTCAACTTACAAGTTTAAATGAATGTGAAGATAGGTCACATGATGTAACCTATTTAGCACCGTTATTTCTGCTCACAGTTTATGATAACGAAACTACAGTTACCGATAATTCTGTGTTGTATTTTATTCCTGTTAAAGCAAAATACTGTTAATATTTTGATACAAAACACCATCCCCTCCCCAGAGGGCATCTGATTTTGTCCTTTACTGGCAAATTCACTTGCTCTTATTGATATAAGTTATTAGACAAAGCAATATATCTAGCTATAACCACTTTTTTGTGGTGGTTGCTTATGAGAGCTTCGACTGTACATTGTATAAGTTAATATTAGCAGAAGAAGATTAAAAAGGGTCAGCTGCTAAAGAATTCTAAGGTTATGTAATTAGGATACAGTATGTCAAAGGTATTACAGTGCGACGTGCAAAAGTAGGACCACATTTAATGTATTCGTATTCTTCTATGCACAGGATTTTGTACTTTGAACATACACATTTGATGCTAAGCTGTCTGGTTTTACCAAATAAGGGGTGAAAAAATGTGTTTGGCTGTGCACATAAGTATGTGAATATATCAAAAGTGGTCATACTTTTGTCCGTCGCACTTTAAAGTTGGAAAAAAAATGGCAAAAATTCCTTTTTTTGTTTTCAGATAGAAGAAATGGAGGATGAAGCTGGCAGAGCCCCAGGGGCTTATAGAAATAGCATGATATCAAAAGTTAGAACATATAAAAGGGATTTTGAAAAGCTAAAAAAAGATCTGGTAAGTAATGATTATGATCAATGAAATAACTAACTTCTATATACTGTATTTTCCTTTGAACATACAGCACATTTGGTAACACAGGAAGCACGGGTGGCATAGCAGTGAGAGCACTCACCTCTCACCAATGCAAGCACTCACCTCTCACCACAGGTTCGAGTCCTGCCGGGCTTGGTATTGTATGCGAGTAGTTGTTTGTTGGTTTTCTCTTGTGCTTCAAGGGTTTTTCACCAGGTTCTCTGGTTTTCCTCCCACTGCTAAAATCAACTTTTAAACTCCAATATGGAATTTCAGTGGACAAATACTAACCTACTGTACTGTACTCTGTAGAGATGCCACTGCTTAATCCCATTGATTTTTTTATTTCTTATTTAAACAGTAACATAGGGTAAACTTACAGAATGTGTATTGTTGTAACTATTGCTGTGATGATATTGTATCAGACTTCATGTTTATCAATGTGATGTACCAACCACCTAACCAATCTTGGAACATTAATGACAGATGTTTATGTCTATCGTCACTTGAAGTAGCAGAAGATTAAAACAGAACTATAGATTTGTAGATAGCATATATATAATTATAAATTGTTTCCATAACCAGGGCAAACCATCTACTGGTCCTCGTGTTACATTTGGAAGAGACGACTTGTTTGACACCAATCCTGAGGTACTTTATATACTGATTCCTATGCAGCAGTAATATTAGACAACTACGGCTACCTCATAATACTTTTACTTTTATTAGAGAGAACAAAAGAGCAGAGTTAATCAAGGAACAGAGAGTTTAAACAGAGCCACTGAAAGCATAGCAAGATCAACACGAGTTGCCGTAGAAACAGGTATGTACCAAAGGTCTGTGGTTAATGGTTATTGTGCCCAAATGTGTCATGATAATGACTGGCATGTTACTTTTTTTGCATTAGAGCAAATAGGTGGAGAAATAATAGAAGACCTTTCAGATCAAAGGGAATCCTTGATACGAACAAGAGACAGAGTAAGAACACCATGTTATTTTATTTACTGATTGTAATTATAAGAAGCTAAAATATTGGTTCAAAGCCAACACATGAAATTGAACACTTTATTAGCTACAGGTATCCAAACAGGAGATAATATATTTATTTATCAATACCCTTATGGACATTCAAATGTATCAGTTTGACATTTCTATTTATTGGATATTTTTCAGTTAAAGGAAACACATCAAGATTTGGGAAGAAGTAGAAGAATACTCAATAGTATGGCAATAAGGTATTGTATTTTATCTGCTTATCAATCATTTGTGACCTTCACTCTGCAGTCATAACTACCATTCATATTTTTGCAATAAAATTATTTCTTCTCAGAGTTGCTACCAACAAGCTTCTTCTGTTGTGTATTATTATTGTTGAACTTGCAATTCTTGGTGCTGTTGTCTACATCAAATTCTTCAAGAAGAAAAAATGAATTGAGAATAATACAGGTACACTGCATATGTATAGCTGTAGGCAAGCATTACTCGTAAGTAAATCACAACTTATTAAAATGCTGTATCAACAGCCTGGGGTTAACATGCAAGGCACCAGAGACACAACCATCATACCATGGGTGATATAAGTGCTGATTAGTATTAAGGAACAATAGAATCAAATTATTGCAGTGTACATAATTATTATACGATCAACACAGGCCTCTAAAGAATGGTTAGTTTAAACAACATGTACTAGACTGTGTGGAAAAGCTACCAAATAATTCTAGTTTATTTTAATTTTGAGCCACCAATACAGGTTTATATTGAAGGTTAGTTAGGAGAATCTGTAATACAATGGTGGCTCAAAATTCCAATAAGTTTTGTATTACAATTCTCCTACCAAGAGGTTATTCTAAGCTGACAATCATTGGCGGCTCTCTCCCAATCAAAGTTATAGGATAATTGCAATACATATAAATGTGAACCCATTCAACAAATTAGAATATAGAATGAATGAGTAAGAGAAAATGGAATCATTTGTATGGATGTTGGAATAGTTTTCATTTCAAAACCTTACCATTGTAAATATCTGTTGTAATCATTTTATGATCCTGGACTGGGGTGATCAAGGGAAGTGGTTCTTAGGGGAGTGGGTTAATTGACATTAAAAATAATGCTTAACAAGTAGAAAGTTTAAAAAGCTCAAGCTCCTGAAACATGTATGTAAATGAAAAACCATATTAATTAAATGAAATTTTCTCAGCAATCACCACTTTTTGCATGTGTTATAAGTGTGCAACCCTCTTCCTCCCTCCCACAGGAGATTTTCTTGCTCTTTTATTAATAACCATTTAATAGTATTAACAGGTACTGGTTCCCTTGAAATATTCTGACATAATGACATCAGTGAACATACAACAACATTTAATTCAAGATTTGTTCTTTCTTTAGACTTATTTTAGAACATATTACATGTTGTTGAAGAGAGGGTTTGGAGTTTACAAGTGTACATACTTAAGGAGGCAATTGGATGAAAATCGATCAAAAAATTTGGGACAAAAAGTTAATAAGTGCCACCCCCGAATAAGTGCCACGGTCCCGTAAGTATTTTTTTTGCATAGATAGACAATATACCATTAAATTAAGAGAAGACATTTCTTCGTCACATCCAATTTTTGAATAAGCGCCTCCTTCAAATAAGTGCTGCTTATTGGGGTAAATACAGTATTTTTATCCAAGTGCCTCTTTAACTAACAACAAAGGCATAGATCTATATAATACTAACCCATTAGGTCACTCCAGTCTTAGTGAGCCTCAAATCATAGGGTTTCAATCATAGCCATACTTTCTTTGAGTCAAATGCATCTTTGAAGTCATAAAGATGTTTCCAAGTGGCTAACAAATATTTATGGAACTGAAGAGATGGAGTGATTTACTAACCCTCAGGTGTTACTTGTTCATTTACAATAGTAGAGGGATTTTACTTGGCCTGTGAAAAAGTAGCAAGCATAGAACACAAACACTAAATCCATGTAATCAAATAGCTGTTATTACAGTTGAACCCATGATGAGATATTTTTTTGTTTTAAGAATCATACAAGTCTCATTTGCATCTCATTTGCATGCATCCATAATAACTGCTATTGTTAGTGTCCAATAGTTTTTCAGGGGTTTCAATAATATTTGAAGTAGACAGATGGGATTCAACTGTAGGCGTCTGTTTCCAATAATTTTACTTCTTATTTATTGAGACTGATTCGTAAAATAGCCGGCGGTATGAAGTTAAGTACCCGGCGATTGACCGCAGTAACCGTCTTCTGTTGAAACCCCTGGTTTTTAGTCACTTATTATTTAATACAACTTTGTTTCATGGGCTAAATAATTCACTCTACTACAATAATTATTACACTGACAAATAACAGGGGAAAAAAACATCTTTTTCTTAAGTAACTGAATTCCAATATTAATGGCACCATCATAGATGTTGTA
Source organism: Anthopleura xanthogrammica (assembly GCA_964019055.1). Taxonomy (NCBI): domain Eukaryota; kingdom Metazoa; phylum Cnidaria; class Anthozoa; order Actiniaria; family Actiniidae; genus Anthopleura; species Anthopleura xanthogrammica. The sequence goes on along the minus strand of OZ025212.1, from coordinate 191,598 downwards.
TTCATAAAATGGTGTCCTTCGAGTCAATGTTAGGTATCACATGATGTAATTTCAACCAATTCAAAAACTCTGTATTCATACATGCTAATTGTTAATGTATCCATTACTCAGAAGAGATTTCAATGTTCTTTTCTAATATATAGATCCGTTGCATGTGACGTCAAAGCAGCTCAATTTGGAAGACAAAACAAAAGAATTTTGATCTCCTGAGAATTGGAAACCTATTGTATTGTCCTCCAAATTGAGCTGCATTTTGACATGCCGCAAGGGAGCTATATTCACTAACCTTATAAGTTTTTTAATTTTGTTAATTGAAACATACACAATAAACCACGGGCACCAGAGTCGCCTCCTCGTTTGGATTAATACTAACGCTTTATTTTGTTTCCAACGGTCGAATGAATCTGCTTCGGTACGGCTGACCTTTAGTAGTGAATAAACATCTAGCTCCGATTTCAATCTCGTGATGTTTGTCTGTTTAATATTAAGAACCGATCGTGGGTCACTCGGAATTAATCGGTAACTTACTTCACGAGGTCCCGAAGGAGAGAAGAGGAACAGGTAGTTATTCACTACTAAAGGTCAGCTGTACTGAAGCAGATTCATTCGACCGTTGGAAACAAAATAAAGCGTTAGTATTAATCCAAACGAGGAGGCGACTCTGGCGCCCGTGAATAAACAACCAAAATAACAATATTCATGGAACCATATAAAAATATAATTAAATTTTGGTCATGAAAACAAAAGTTTAAAATTTCTTGAAAATTATAAGCCATGAATCTGTTTTCATTAAAACTCAAGAAATAAATTCCAGGTTTACTAGACACATAAATAAATTAAACCAAGAAACAGGCAGGTCTTCTATTAAACCTGATCAATATAACAGTACATGTATACTTTTTATGTTTACAGGTGTACCTTTTCATTTTACCTGTGTTTGAACTTCTAATAAATATTTTTCTAAACTTGATCATAATTTTAACTATCAAATATTCTTAAAATAATTATAAATATATTATACTCCAACACAATCAAATCCATCATTGGCAAAATACGTTAAAATATCACAGTCTAGGAACTCAACAATTTTGGATAAATAAACAATTAATGTTCAAAATCATCTGCTGGCTTGTACTCTGTGAAAAGAATTTCAGCCCTTTTATCATAATTTATCACATATGTAAGAACAGAAAACAATTTTATATTAATCCACATCCATCTAAAAAAGTGGAAATGAAATGAATAGAAATTTCATGCTTGGGTGGTACTTTGTCAAAAGTCATCCGTAGATAAAGAAATGATAACTTAAATGAAAAAATGGCCAAACAGATATTCATCCACCCTAAAAATATCTATTCACTGGAGTTCATTCTTCTTCCATTTACTCCAAAATTATTATTTAAAATCATAGTTAATGCCATGGAACTATTAACACAATCACATGACCAGCATGATTGTCATGGTAACAAACCAGTGCAACCAACAAAGAGTACCAGGCAAGCACAAATATCATTTATCTATCCATCCATATATTGGCATGCACACATGATACACAGCTCTCCATGGATGGATATCAAGCCTTGCAAGCACAAATATCACTTATCTATCCATCCATATATTGGCATGCACACATGATACACAGCTCTCCATGGATGGATATCAAGCCTTGTAAGCACAAATATCATTCATCTATCCATCCATATATTGGCATGCACACATGATACACAGCTCTCCATGGATGGATATCAAGCCTTGTAAGCAAAAATAAGAACTATTTTTCACCAAACTCAAAAAATACTATAAGCTCTATAAACTATACATACTATAAACTAACTGATTGAGTGCTCACTCAAATTGTATCAAAACTTTTTGATAAAAAATCATTTTGAGACAGGAAGGATTTTCCTGTAATTAAGCTGCCTAACTTTTGCAAATCATTCATCTGACTAGTTAATTAGCAAGTTATTTGGTGAATTTGGTAAATTTTATCTACCACATCTTGCTTTGAAAATATTCTGCATAATTTAATCTTTTGAAATTTACAACTAAAATAATTGTAAATATTGAGCAATAACCCAGTAGGGCATTCTTTGTATCTTCTCTAATACTCAAATATACTAACCAAACACAACAGTCTCTTTTTTGGTCAGCTAATATTTTGTGCTAAAATTCTATTCTAACATCATGGCAAATTTTTAAACCACAAATATTAATAGTACCAGTAATTTAAATAACATACTTTAGGTATATCTTGCTACAGTCAAACTTGATTATCCAGACTTGTTGGGATGTTATTGATTAAGCTAAAAGGGAGGTTTTAAAAATAGAATAAAATTTGGGAAATGTTGATATTAATAACATGAAATCTAAACAAATAATGGCATTTGAATCCATTTTGTCTTTGGTTTAACACTCAGGAATGCACAAATACCATTCATTCTTCAATATCACCTGCCAAAACATATCCCTCACAATTGCTTACTATTTAATCAAATCATAGTAGCTGAAGAAAAAGTCTGGATAACTGAACTTGACTGTAAAAAGGAATAACCAAATTTGAATCTTGTAACTTAACTAGTTTTATTTGCTGTGATGAGATCGTGCACTGGAGCTATAGGTGTTAGAATCTGGTGGCTCCAATCCTGTGTGTAATGTGATTTGCACATTACGATTTAAGCTGAAGGCTGGATACAATGGCTCATTAATACTCGGCAGGCGTATAGCTCCACGCTTCTCATCATTCAAGTAAAATGAAACCTTCTGATTTGAAATATCAAGAAATATTCCAACAACTGATCCCACCTCTATACCTCCATCACGGCGGTTAGAATGTTCATTGTTATGCCTAAACCAGCTCCTACTACTGTCAATATACATACACCAAGCTTTGTCGTCCTTTCCCAAGATGGAGTCTTTAATTGTGCTTGCCATAGCCACACCCATGGCAGGATCAGGATTACCATCATAGCGATCAATGGTTATCTCCCAGTAATGGCATCCCTTGGAGAAACCAGCATTTCCAAGAACTACCCTGTCATCAAAGCTTGTGCATGTTGCTCTTGTGTTATCATTGCTCAACACAATATCAGGATGAGCCGTCTCTGTATCCATGCTGAACCATGCAACTGGGAATTGTAAACATCAGTTTCTTAGTCACACCAAAGTCTCCACTCAAGTTTGACCAACTCCATCTATTAAATGTTTTGCTTCAGTGATTAACTCACATTACAGTTTAATGCCTATATTGTTAACTGACTGCCTTACATCTGCAAATAATTTGACTTTTCAACTTGGCTTGAAAGGCCATCGACAAATGATATTTTCTATCAATGTGAATTAAGGTGAAATAGAATGACCTTATGACTGGCCCATGCAGCACTTCTGTCAGGGGTGTATCTAGGAATCTGAGAAAGGTGGGTTGAGGGTAAGGGGGGTCCTGTAGAAATTTAGTATTAGAACAATTTTACTGCTGACTATGCATGCAAAAAGAAGCCAGTGAGGTCTGGGAACATGCTCCTAAGGAAATATTTTAAATGTTTTTCAGAAATGCTAACTAATGCTACTGGTGCAGCCCCCCCCCCCCCCCCCTTATAGGCTATAGTCTATAGGCTGCCTTACCCTCTAACTGCTATAAACAAAGTTAGCAACTTACTGTCAGATGTGGTCAGATAAACCTCGTCACTTGGTGCTCCTTCTCCTGCTGTATTTACACCTTTGACTCTAGCCCTGTAGGTAGAATCAAACTGTAGCCCCTGTACAGTACACTCCAGAGAATTACCACGATATACTTCTATGAAGTTTCCTCCACTGCCGTCATCAAGCTCTACCACGTAACCTTCTACACAGCTACGCTTGTGTGGCTTCCAGCAAAGAGTTATGGCATTGTTAGTAACACTGCACTGATCAGGTATGATATCTGGAGCACAAGGAGCTGAAAAATAT